>OY755038.1:171702666-172302666 GCA_963576565.1 Aspidapion aeneum | reverse complement strand
AAAATGGCGTGCTTATTCTTATTTTCCGAAAATGTTTTAGTTTTTTTTTAATTTAAAGAAAAACATTACTTTTCTCCAGCATGAAGAGATAAAAATTAATTGAGTGCTTTTCTATAAATTAAAAAAAAACTTAAATATTTTTTGAAAATAAGAATAAATGTGCCCTTGAAGGGTCAAGTATGATTAAATCCGACATCCTAACTTCTAAGATAGCGGCAAATTTTGATTATAAACTTTAAAGAACAATCAATTTTGACCATAATTTTCGATCGGTTCAGTAATAATGAGTTTATAAAGAAAATTAATGCAGACAGGATTGCCAATGCAATTGTATAATCTGTAAAACAATGGCTGAAACAAAAATAGATTTTTTGGGAACCATCAAACTGATTTTACTAATTTATACCGAAGGAAAAGTAGTGCCTTTCTATAAATTAAAAAGAAAACTAAAATATTTTCAGAAAATAAGACATAACACGCCATTTTGAAGAATCAAATATGATTCAGTCCACCATTTTAAATTTTAGGATGTCAATAAATTGTATTCATGATCTTTAAAAAGCAATCAATTATCAACCGGATATTTGTTATTTCATCAAAATCGGTTCAGCAATAATGAATTTATAAGGAAATAAACGCAGACATGTTTGGCAAGGCAATCGTATAATATTCAAAACAATGGTTAAAACAAAAATATTTTTTTTTAGAACCACCGAACCGATTTTGTTGTCTCATACCTTGTTGTGCGTGGCAAGAATGCTGCTTTTTTAGCGATTGGAGAAAATTACTAAAACATGTTTGCAACACAAGAATAAACGAGCATCTTTGAAGGGTACAATTTTATTTCTTTCCCTATCTTGGATTTTGAAATGGCGAACAAAAAAAATTTATTTATTTAAAACTCTGATTAATTCCCTGCAAGTGATCTTTGTGTTATTAAAATCCAAGGTATAGATCCAAAGTTATACTGAAAAAAAAATTGTCCGGTTTTTTTTGTCCCATGTTACGATGAGACCTTATTCCCGCTTGCGATGTTAAAGCTTGCACAATCCAGGTCTTGCACTAAGGTGCCAGCGCGGTAATGTCCTAGCGCTGTAAGCATTTTCGCAGTAGAGTGCGGCGCGGTAAATGCCTGCGCGGTAAAATTTTTGCGGTTTTTGCCGCTAATTATAACAATAGCAAAGAAGATATATCAACAAGAAGCGAAAAACTGTCACTCAAAGCATTCTTTATATGGGAATCAAAATGTGACCAAATGACATTAATGCAGTTGTATTACCCTGAGAAAAATATTGTGTCACTCTGCTTGATGGTGTAATTGTTTTAAACATTATGCTCGTATCGTCATAGAAAATCATCCATTTTTAAATTATAATAATTGTAAATTGCACTTTTTCTCTCAGTGTAATAGGACTAAACTACTGTCATTTAGGTTTTGTCGCTTCTTGTTGATATATCTTCTTTGACAACAGGTTGTTTTCGATTAGTACATTTCTCATTACAATCGTGTTTATTGGTATTCCACACGGTAAAAGATTTTGCCAACAATGAAAACACGTTCTTTTCTGGAATAATTGTTTTACAATTTGTTTTGAATTAAAATATATTTTTTTAGTTCAACGCAGGGTTTAGTCTTAAATTGAGACCTTACTTTTCTTCTTTAATTGTTTTGTTTCAGTATACTCCATTTTGTAACAAAGCAAATTGTCTTCATATAAGTAATATTTTGCTTCCAGAGATAATGGTGCCTTAGATTAATTCAGTTTCAATTTATAATAAAACAATTTCTGTTTTACATTAAAATAAAGAAGCATCTTTTGTGCAATATCAAGAAAATATTCTCTTGGTGAATAGGAAAGCACAAATTAATTTACTTCAAAGCAATTTGCTTTGATCTAAGCGTTTTTTTGCTAAATAAATGGTTTATATATATAAGACAATTTTTTTGCCGTGCAGTCTAGTTATCGCAGTAGAGAGCAATCACGCCGGTATGTTTATTACCGATATAACGAACGTGGTTATTTAAAGCCGGAATCCAACGGTTTTTTATTTTGCAAACTTGGCTCGTGATTTGCTATTCCATATTTCGTGAAAATCTGAAACTGGCTTGAGTATATGCACCTCCTGCTTAAGGCGGTTTAGCGCTAACATTATACAAGCTGACAAGTTTGTTTGACATTGACCTTTGCTACTAACCAAAAGTTAAAACGTGTTCCAAGTTTATATTTTTGTTATGTTTTAGATATTATGATAGATTTATAACTCTTGACAAGTTTAAAATAATTCATTCCAAAATGATTTTTTAGCCCATTTATGCAAATCTACCAACAAATTTTAAGGTTATTTCAATATGAAATGACATTTTATTGCTGTTAAAGTTTGGCGCGTTCAAAAATTATTTTTACGACAAAAAAGTTATTGACCACAAATATATTCATAACTATAATAAAATTGACGTTTACATTCCCTGCCCAAAAACACCTAGTTCATTTAATAATTATTTAGATAAATTTGTTACAGTTATCATTATGTTAGGTTAGGTAAGGTAGCAGACCACTTACTTGCGGCATCAGCTAATCTCATATAGATATTTCGCTTCATTCTGATAGCAGGTCTGTCTAAAAATAATTTCACAAGTCACCGTGCGTGACCAATTCTGTGTACATATGAGGGTAAAACCAGTCACAGCTGTGCATGTATTTGGCATCGATGCTCTCAGTCGATGGAACATACGATTAGGACAGCCATTAGCGATAAGGCCATCGAAAATTGGAAGAACCGGATGAGTTTAACCTAATTATTGAATTTGTATATCCTATTTTTGTAATTTTTAAAGGTTTCGTAGATAGAACGTGTTAGTTAGCTCACACATATACTATACTATAGTAGTGTGAGCTATGGTGATCCAAATTTTTTCGAGAAAAAAAAAGCTCCGATTTCAAAAATTTTTCTATATCTTTGCGTTTCAGATGATCTTGAAACTTTTTTGTTGCGCCGTCTGTCTGTCTGTCTGTATGTCTGTCTGTCTGTGTGTCTGTATGTCTGTCTGTAACGACCAACGCGCATAACTCAAAAACCGCTTGGCCGATTTTAATGAAATTTGGTACCTAGGCTGGGTCTTGGGTCGAGATGGTCCCATTTAAAACTGAACAAAATCCACTGAACACAAACCAAGTAAAAGGGTGGGGGTAGATTAAAAAAATTAGAGTTTATGTGCAAATATGGCGTGTGTGATGTCAAACGAAAGGTAATTGAGTCTGGAGTTAAACAAAATACATTTTAATTTATTTTAAAAAAAGGGTGGGGGTATATTTCAAAAATTAGAGTTTAAGTGAAAATATGGCGTGTGTGATATCAAACGAAAGGTAATTGAGTCCGTAGTTTAACAAAATACATTATAGTTTTTGTTTTTTTAAGGGTGGGGGTAGATTTCAAAAATTTGAGTTTAAGTCAAAACATGGCTTGTGTGGTATCAAACAAAAAGTAATTTAGTCTGGAGTTGAATAAAATATATTTCAGTTTTTAGTTATATTAGTTCACACGTACACTATAACTCTAGTACCTAGTGTGAGCTTAGGGGCCCATATATTGGCAGAGTATTCAATAAATGGTAGCATTATTTGTTTCGAGGAAGAGCATGAGATTTTTGTGCACTTAAAATAAGTTCCTCGTCCGAATCTCATGAACTGAATGAATCATTATGATCATCCCTCAATAAATTTGACGCTAATTTCGCCCCAAAACTGTTTATAGGCAAAACTTCTTAAAAAGATTCATGAAATTTTAAAAACTTGAAATTTGAAGTTATGATAAAAATCCATCCATCAATAGTCATCGACTTCACGGGCCGATGATTAATAACTTGTTTGATGGCATGTGGATCGCATCAGAACTTTACGAGAACCCGTTGATTGCATACATTAGCTTATTGATGAGAATAAGAACTCTCCCAGTATGGAAAGTAAGGAAGACATGGAGCGTTACAACTTATCCTGGCAAGAACAGTACATTTAAGGCTCCGAAGATTCAGTGACCAGTAATAACAGCAGTCGCTTTTCTCAGCATTTCTTGCCTGTACCTATGTAAGGTATACGTCGTCCTTTTCATCCCATTTTGGCAACAGCTGCATTGAGATGCTGTGGGTTCCTAATCCGACACATCTTCTCTCTGCTCATTTACGGTATTGTTAATAGGAGATTTGACCAAGCTCACTGATATGGCCACTGAATTATCAAGTTGTCGGCCGTCTTTGATTACGCCTAATTTAGCTGATCCATAACCTTGGGTTCAATACAAATTTAATCTCAAAAAAGTTACCTGAACCGTCAAATTTCACAGGTGAATTGCATCCCAAGTAGATTTAAAACGTCTAGTAAAATAATCTTAGAAAATTGCCATAGGTATTTTTCCATTACAGCTAATGGTTTATCTTTTTGGCTTATTGCACTCTTTGTAGCTAATCCTAAGCAGAATATGTTCAAAGGGGAAAGGTAAAGGAAGCATCGCTTTAACGGCAGCTCCTGTTATTGCCAAAGAAGCCGGTCCGTGGAACTTGCCTAGGGTCTGTATGTCTGTATGAACCGAACCGAACCGAACCGAACACATTATTTTCTGGAGACTGCCACCATACCTTGTTCCCATTCGTAATTATAGGTCTTGCGATCAGTAGTGGCGCACCCAGGGGTACACCTTGGAGGGGGGGGGGGGGCGATGCTTCTAGTTGGTGCCCGAGGCCTCAAAATAGTAATGCTATTTTATCTTTTTATTTATGAAATATTTAGAAAATATGTAAAAAAGTCTTAGGCTTGGGGGGGTCGAGCACCGAGCCTGCCTGCCTGGTGCGTTTGTGCTATCACTGTGTACATTCAGTTATGTGGTTTCATACCTTATTCTGATCGTTCCTGTTCACCTGTATTTTGTTCTTATTAAAGTTTTGAGTTCAGTAATAGATGCAGTTTACTTGGCTTGGGCTTTAAGTATAAGACTACTAGAAATAAAATTTCGGACTTCCATTGTCTTTATTTATTTTAAAACACGACGTTTCGGTTAGTAAGTATCTCTAACCGTTATCAAGTATAAATCAGTTTACACTTGATAACGGTTAGAGATACTTACTAACCGAAACGTCGTGTTTTAAAATAAATAAAGACAATGGAAGTCCGAAATTTTATTTCTACACAATCATTGTCTACGAGTTACAAACAAAGAGTTATAAGACTGCTATTCACACGTGGGAGTCAAAAACTGCTAATCACTTTCTTCCTGCTTATTATTATACTATCTCTGAAAAAGACCACTGTGATCGACTCAGCTCATGAGGTTGCTAAAAGCCATGTCCATAAGATCGCACAAGGTATTAAAGAATTTACCTGAAACCAGTATCACTCATGTTCGCTACAGAACTATTAACACCAGCGACCTCCAGAACCAAACTAACCAACCCCAACTAACATTTATAGTAGCGGCTACATGTTCTAAAGGCTTTGCTACTTTCTTATAGTAGAAATGTGGTGATCCCAACCAAAATTTGTTACTTTTTAGTTCTAACTACTATTTAGTATCAGGAAATAGTAGATGTTTCGTAAAAACGACCCTCTAATCTACTTCTTAGGATTGTTTCTTGATAGTCGATTCTGATAGTCTTCTCTACCACAATAGGACGTTGCTAAAGTTTTACTTTCTTTTAAGTCGTTATTTCGTAGTCGCCCTGACTTTTATATCCTACTTAATTACCACTGGAAAGTTAAGCTTCATTGGAGTCCCAAACAAGTGTATTCGACAACTACATTATAACTTTAATTTTTACCACAAAAGTTTGTGTCATCATAGTAACATCTGATGTCACAATGTAGACAAAATAACTTTGTGGATCAACTTTAAAGCCGCAACTACTTTGACTTTTTTTTAATGTCGATCTTTTAAAGTAATCTCCCTTCCTGTTTCTACTTTGAAAACGTAGACTTTTTGAAGTCGCATCTTGGTCGCACACATTCTTAACCCTACTTTTTGTGGCTCCTTTTATAATATGGGAATATTAGGAATAGTTTTGCAAATATTTTTTTAACTTGAGCAGTCCATTTTTTCAAGCTCATTGCTTGACCATTTTGCAAAACAATCAAAATGCAAAATATTGATCCAAAGTATCGAGTACCGCACACGGATTTTAAGAACTCCCTGGTCCATGCTTAATCTCCATCCTTAATCTTTTACGCTACTTGTTGCTGTTCTATTTTTGTACTGTCTTTACGGTCGTTCGTGGTTTGTGCTGTGGCACCACCCTATCGCCATCGTAACCCTCTTGTGCGGACTAAACCGAATTCGTTTATCTATGCCTCTTGTGCTGACGTGTCGTGTCTCACTGTGATTCATTTTATGTGTTGAGCTTGGGTATTTGTCTTTTTGGTTTTCTTCAAATTTGTGCTGTTGTTAAAGCTTGGTTTGAAATGAATAAACTTAAATTTGTGCTGTTTTTTGTGCCAGGCTTTATTACAATAGGTCCCTAATATGTAATTTATGCACGGCCCCTAAAATAACCTCTGGGATATGCTAGACTTCATCTAGGAACTTTTGCGCTGTTTGCGGCTAATAAAAAAACAAGTTAGATATATCGTGGTTACATGCGGATTTCTAAGCGATCTAACAAGTCTCAGAGATTGTGTTTTTACTTATAGGGCTTACAATAATAAAAATTACTAAATATTGACAATGCCAAAATATCTAAAAACAATAAAAAATACTACATTCGAATTGTGAGAGCAATGTGTAAATAAAAAAAGTAAAGTTGATTTCATTCATGTGACTACGTTTTTTTAGTTCCTTGACCAACACTTCCTAGAAATTCTAGAAAAGGGATCATGCTCTCGAACGCAACATACATTTTTAAAAAACTCTTTTTATTGGCACTTCATTTATTGTTCTAATGGAATTTAATTTATCTTGTTTTTGTTTTAAAACCTACCACAAATTCACGCTCGTACATAACATATAAGCAGTGGTGCTGTTATTGACAGAAACGGCAAATGACAAGTGGCGACACCCCAATAACTTGAGGGTAGTAGTTATACTTATTGTGTGGTTCCTATCACTCTGTAGACGTTTTCTAGTGGCGAAAGCTAGTTATTAATACGTTTCTGCAACGAAGGAGTAAAAATTCGAGTGTGTTATCTAGAACTAAAAAGGAATGCCGACATAAAAGTCGTGACACGTTGCCGTAACTTAGGCTCACTTTCAAGTAACCCTTTCGACTATCAGGGAATATAGTTTGGGACGCCATGTTTTTATGTAAGAAAGAAAATTTAATATTTTTGTTGTCGTTTTATGAGTTCATATTAAAGAGCTATACTATTTTATAAACAAATTAGTTGAAGCTTACCAAAAATGCTCTTCTTAAGCACCATTTGTTGGAGATAACTGTCGATTATGAAAACATAACCTCCAAAATCACAACACAAAAATTCCATCAGCTACCAGAAAACGGATCAATTTTACAGGCGCACCGGTTTTTTGCAATATATATAATGCATGTTACACAAAAAACTTTGCGTCGCACTCGAATTTTGATCCTCTGCTCGTAAATTCTCACACTTTTGGATAACATAGTACATATTATAACCATAACCAAACAAAAAAACTAAGCGAGTCTGTTTACTGTTGTGTCCACCATATTGTGTAACAATTCTACCAAAAGGAAACGATTATATTATTTGCAACTACATCGCAACTTTTATGCCATTCCGGAAAAAAAACAGCCTCTACGACGTAGTAGATACCTGGCTACGACGTAGTAGTGTAGTTGTTACTACAGTGACTTTAAACACTTGGCCAAGTAGTTATAACCAGAAATTGGTTCCCCACTTAGGGAATTATAACGTCGCTGTATGGTATACTGAGACATAGCGGGAGTACGTTGCGGTTACTTTTAAGAAATTCTTTCTAGTTGGGGTTTCGTCGTTACAACTTTAAATGTTTGTTGGGACCAGCCTGACCAACCAACATAACTAACGTATTCAACCAATATTACCAATCAATCTAATTAGCCCACCTAAACAAACAACGGCTTAACTAACCTACAAATGCCAATATCATTAAATAAAAATTCTCGCAACAAATTCTTACCGCGGCGAAGCATACAGCGACGAATTGAGTCATCGAAATCACTCAAGCTGAGATACGATATCGTCAAACAAACAAACTCAAAAAGCTGCCAACACAAACTTTAAAAACTGCTGCTAGCTAACCTATTGGTCGGCTTTCGTAAAGTGATCCTACAGAGAGACATTAAAAAATTATATCATAAGACTTATTGATGCCGTCAAGATATTAATCTCTTCTAGAGGCCCCTGATACATTTGATCATTCAATCGTGCATTTTAATGTATTGGCTTCATTTAATATTGTAGACAATTTCCAATAAAAATCGGTGGACAATAAGATAATCTTAATAGAAGCCATTTGGTGCCCAAAATAAATAAAACTGACTGTGGATTGATTTGTTAGTTTCAAACAGCCGACAAAATGTATTTCGGGCCTCTAATAAGTAACAAATTATTTCCGCTATAATGGATACAGAAATAGAGCGCCAAATCAACAAAAAATTATTATTGCTACCGGGTTGAAAACATATTACTTGCTTTTTTTGTCAGTTTTTAATAATGACTAAGTATTTGTTTTCTTAATTTTTCTTTTTTTGCTAGGCGTCTAATCACTGCAAGCTTCTACTCACCAGCAGCACATAATACACAGTAGATTTAAGACGTTTCGCCAGCTTTTTAAAATTATGTATATGTATAGCTGCATACGCTCAAACTTTGCAATGGCTATTCAGTTTTTTACAAGGTAAGGAGTTACCTTTTAATAACTTGCCAGCAAACAGGCAATGAAAATAAGAAAGAATAAAACATATACCAGTTAAGAACACCATAAATATGCATTTAATTCAACACTCCCCATTCTGATTTCCCCTTTCGAATTCCTATCCATCGTCATAAATGGCAAAAATAAAATCGTCCAAGATCATAAATTAAAATGGTATAACTGCCCAATGGCAAAAATGGAATTATTAATAACGGGACGTTATACAAAGACGTCAGTCATTAAAACAAGACAAAAGCAAAATTGAAGTTTAGCATAACGTCTTTTATCAAAACCGGACAAAATCAAAATGGATCCTAACCTAGGGTCTAACACCTGACCTTTTTTAACGATGAGCCTTGCTTAATAAAAATGCATTTAGCTTTATAGCAATATAAAAACTCTAGTTGCATAGCAATATAAAAACCGCTTTTTTAGGTGAACGGCACAAGCTAGGCCCGAATTTTACATAACGGTTTTGGTAATGTCCGTTTAATAATAATTCCGTTTTTAACTTAGGGCTTAGGATCTTAGACGATTTTTTATGTGTAATTTATGACAAACTATGAGGGCCCTCTTTTCTTTATGAAAGGTTTACTTTTAAAAAGCCCTAACACTTAACATTTTAAAGAACTGTATTGTTTTTACAGGAACAGGTGGACTCTCGTCTATGTCCTATGCGGGCCAAAGGGCGTACAACAAACGACCATACCTTTATATGTATGAAAATCCATTGCAGAGCGACATTCAGCTACTAAGCTACTACATCAATAAATTCAAGCAAGAAAAATCTGCCAGTGGGGCAGTCGAAAGTTCAAAATGTAAGTAGTTTTAATTTATTGAATGTTATATATATGTTTCTTTGTATTGTATATCAAGCGTTTTTTTAGCTTGTCTTATGTGTGGTGTTTGTTACATGCGACAATTTATTTTAATTTTTTATTGATTGTCAGACTTAAATTTATTATTGATTTCTATTCCATATAATTTTAGCATTTTCAATTTTCGTTGACTTACATATTTCCATGTAAAAAAAATCTTTTTTTTTTATTTGTTTTTTTATAATATTCGTTAGATGCTGTATTATATTTTCTATCTGTTATCATTCCGTATATTTTGTAATACTGTCTTTTTTATTTTTTATTAATCTTTTAAAAAAATTAACTCTGACATCATGTAAAATTCTGTTTGTTCTATCACTGTCGGTCTTTTTAATGGCTCCTTAACTATTTTTAATTATATTTTGTTTGCAATTGTTTTATATATATATTCTTTAATATGGTTTTGTTTATTTTGACCTGGCGTTAGTATATTATGTAGGCTTCTCGCTTTATTCCAAAACTTAATTTTCCGTAGCGTATATATAACTGCCTCTTGGTTATCATTGAATATCTGGAGGTTCAAATTTATTTCCTACGGTTTTTAATCTTAGTAATGTAATTTATTTTCTGTGTCTTGCAAGTACAGGTATAAGTAATTTACTTTAAATATTGCTATTGCTCATGATTCCGAATTTATATCTATTTTCTTCTTAACAACATACTTTAAATATTTCAAAAACTGTATGAATGAATAAAATAAAATACTGCAATCATTATTGGCTTTAAATTTATGTGTTAGTTTTTGTTGTAAACTCATCTTTATTTACGTTTAATTGCTTATGTTTGTCTGTCTGCAGAAAATCACAACTGATTAGAAATCGACAATATTAAAAAAGCAACATACAAATACATGGTACTTCTTAGTATAAGACAAATTGACGATCATTAAAGAAATAAACATTTAACAAATCCTATCTATATATATGTTTACATGTGTTTTTTGCTGTGTTTTAACTCATTGCTTTGTGTGCTATATGTTTCTTCAGCGCTAAATAACTTAATATCCACTTTAATCAATTATTTCAAATAGTTTCTAATGTGCGAGTGTATTTATGTTTTTGGTTTTCTTTCCTTTTAGCTGAAAAAAAAGTAGTTGAAGACGAAAAGCCAAAAATAACCGAAATAACCGACTCTACCGACGAATAACTATGTTAACTTAAGGTTCTGTTTGTCTAACATTTTTTAAAAGGACTACCATTTTAAGATAAAAATTCGTAAGATACTTGGTAAGTTAAAATTTAAAAGCCAGCCTAAAACGTAATTTTATTTATTTTGTTTTATTTAAACAGATATTTAAACTTCTCCATAAAATTTAGGGTAAAATGCGATATTCTTTTACACGTGATACTTATCTTATATTGTTACTATGTGCATGGTAATACTATAATTATGTGCACTGTCATTTGTAAGGTTTTCCTTTAATTGATTTTTAAAAAATGGAAAGCAATTTATTTAAATCTAAATTCACCATACATTATTATATAAATTTATTTTAATTACCGCATCAAAATTGTGCTTCCTGGAATATGTGTTCAATAAATTATTTATTTTGATAGCAATATGCGTTTTATTTAGTATATTAAGTTTTTAAAAAACGACCTCTTTTAATACTAAATAAAGTACATAACATAATAAAAATACCAATATACGGCTCAGAAAAAGGGAATAAGTCATTGCATTTTCATTGGCCTGATATAATTTAAACTACACAATTCAATTAGTAGCTTGTACGAGTATTTAACATTTTTCTTATAAGTTACAGCATATTGTTTTTCAATTTTATTGCCAGTATTTTATACTTGACTTAATTACTAATTTTGCCTCTAAGCTTATAAAAAAAAACTAATTAAAAATAAGATTAAATCACCAGCTTGACATTGTGCAAGTTATAACTAAACTCAAAGTTGAGCCAATGAAGTTAAATTATAATGACATTCATTGCCGTTGTGAAATGTCTCGGGACAAGCTCGGGACTATATGCGTTAATTTTAGATACACATTTAAAAAATTACTGTTTTATTTCATTTTTTTGGTTTCTGGTTTGGGAACCTTTGGGTATTAGTTGAATGGTGGTAGACGCCCAACTTATTTCCGGTAGTCATGTGTATCAGAATGAGAGCCCCAGAAAAAGAAATTTATTGGTTTTAAAAAAAACAAAGGAACCACAGATCATTGAGGCATCGCACAATGGAGCCAAGAAGAACAAATGTTGGAAAAAATTATTTGGTTTTTAAATAAAAACCCAAAAAAATGGCACCGAAACGAAATAGCGATGTACAAAATAGCGAAGTACGAAATACGATTATTAAAATAGCGATGTATCAAAATAGCGTTTGTAACAAAACAGTGACATATCAAAATACCGATGTATTAAAATAGCGACAATTAAAATAGCGATGTATCAAAATAGCGACAACCAAAATACCGACAATCATTATAGCGATGTATCAAAATAGCGATGTATCAAAATATTGAATCAAACCAAACCGAATCGAATCAAACCAATCCAAACCTAACCGAACCGAAATGCGCTATTATATCCTAGCGGTATTTTCACTATACCACCTTTTCTTTCTAAGAAATTTTTGTCAAAAAAATACTTTCCTGACTTCTTTTTCAGGATCCTAAAGGGCGTAAATCCGAACCGAACCAATTCGGTTCAGTTTGGAGAGTTTTTTTTTGAAAAAATATGTTGGTTCGGTTTGGTTCGGTTCGGTTCTGTTCGGTTTGGTTCGGACCCCTGTAGGATGCCGAGCAAGAAGTCGGGGAAGTGTTTTTTTTATTTGTTAGAAAGAAACCCCTTAGTCGAACTATATGCCAAAACCGATTGTTAGTCGCTATATTAAATCGCTATTTTGATAGTCGCTATTTTGTTACATCGCTCTTTTGATAGTTTCCATTTTGTTACATTGCTATTTTGTACATCGCTATTTTGTTTAAGAGCCCCAACTAAACACTTTTTATTTAATAAAACTCGAATAAAAAATTAAGAAGTTTCGTATTTAAAATATGTACGACACTTTCTTCTTCTTACCCGAAGGTAATTTAAAATAAATTTTAAAAATCTCAAAAATGAGCAAAAAGGACCAGCCATTTTGCATGTTGTGATTTTGCTTTGACAAAATTTAAAACGCACTAATTTTTTAATTATTTATTTGCTCATTGTAAATAGTTTTAAAAAATAACTTCCCAACTTTGAAAAATTATTACCATATGACTACCTACAGCTAGATGTCGGTTTTTAAAGTTTTTTTGATTTATGACCTGTACTAGATGTCTGTATGGTCAAACTAATATTTATTTCAAAGAACAACTCTTCATCCTTAGACAAATATATATATATATATATATATATATATATATATATATATATATATATATATAATATATCTAAGGCACCGTTTTCTCTGGAAGCAAAATATTAATTATATGAGGACAATTTGCTTTGTTACGAAATGGAGTATACTGAAACAAAACAACTAAAGAAGAAAAATAAAGTCTCATTTTAAGACTAAACGCTGCGTTGAACTAAAAAGAAATATTTTAGTTCAAAACAAATTGTTTTAAAGTAAAACAATTTATTTAAGAGGAGAACGTGTTTTCATTGTAGACAAAAATTTTTACCGTGTAGCAGCCATTAAAAACAGCCAAAGTGTAAAGTGAGCAGCTATGTATAGCAGCCAATGTGAATCCTAAGATCATGTATCTCCTTGCTTCCTGTCTATCATGGAAATAATTGCCTTTAGTAAAAGAACATGAACAAATTCAAAACGGTTACTTAAAAATGAGATGCCAAAATAAGACGTGGTCTCCTTATATATTCAAATGTAGTACTTTAAAATTATTTTAGAGGCGCTCGAATGGAGCGAACAAAATGATTGGCGATACTTCAGCGAGTTTGGGTAGAGTTTTAATAGCGTGTTTAAGTAGGGATTATTCGACTCAGGAGAAATCCAGGCAACTTGTACCTATATGTTTTTAAAACTGTACAGAAATTTTTATTGGTGCATTTTGAAAGCCGTATATTAAAATAATTAAGGAAAAAATATTTTTGTCTTTAGATTCTCTAATTTTTTATATATTTTTTAAACAAAGATCAACCCATCATCAAATATGCAAAAAAAAGATGTCCAATACCTATTAATTTATTAATAACATATTAAAACCATTAAAAAAAAATACTTGATACAATCTTGAAAGAAAACGTGTTATGTGAATGGAAAAATGTTCGAGTAAAAAGTCATTCGAAATATTGTTGTCTTTTTTCAAACAATGCTGCTACGTTAAGCAGCGGCGGTAGGTCGGGCGGGGCGAGAGATAACTCCTGCTCTCCCACCTTTTGGAACCTAAAATAGTTTGTTGATGAAATGTACTTCTATTATACATCGAACGATTATACTTATGTCCGATTTGTCGCAAAACATCTATGAGTAATACTTTCATACGTACCAGTTGCTACATTTTTTGACCTTTAAAAATGGCATAATTTTACGCAAAAACTCAAAAATAGCTGGACCAATTTTAATTTTTTCCTTTTCCTTTGCATTTAATTTAGTTTAACTATGTCTTATTTTGTCCTTTTTTCAAGATATAGGGAAAAACTGCATAAAATACCATTCCCGAAAAAGAAAGGGATCCGTTGCTTACATTTCGAGGCCCACAAAACTAGTTATGACCAATTTTGTGCTTTGTCGATAGAGGAAGAACTGAAATTTTAAAAAAGGTTGTTTTTGAAAACCCTTAGGTTACTAATTATTTCTTTTAAACTGTGCCTTCTAGCAGTCGCTGATGTCGTAACAAATAAGTCAAAGAAACATTAAGACCTTTTTCTTATTTTCGTGGCCTTTTCATTGAGTCCCCCTTTAAGGCCTTTTCTACGATGATTCTTTAAAGCTTTCAGACTGTTATGTCAATATTGAGTGGTTTTATAAAGTAAGGTAAAAAAGTGGTCTTGCCCTCCTTACAGCCTCAAAGATCAGGCCAGAATAAACGTTTAAATAAATATTTAAAATTAAAAAGTGGTTTACCCTTTGGTGCAAATGATATGACCTCATATATATTTCTCCCAGAGCTCAGAAAAACTACGTAAAGTGTCAAGGTTGGTAGCTACTAGAGATAAGGTAATGAGTGAAAAATTATATTTTTCGTGAGGTGCTTTATTAGAACCCTAGAAATCAGTGGATGGGAAAAAGCGTATAAAAGTGTACACAGACAAAAGAGCACGCGGAAAAAGGTTTACTCAAAATAAGCGCACATAGGAAAAGCTTACAATCTTAACATCGGCAGATAAACGGAACCGAACCTTAGACCGTCAAAATTTGGTGAAAATTGGGAGAAATAAGAAGTATTGTAATTTTACATGGTACGTTTTCAAAGCCGCGAAATAAATTATTTAAATAATAGAGACTTGTTGGAATAAAGCCATGCAATAATAGTCAAGCCGTATTTCGACAGTTTTGCTTTAGAATATGACTTAAGTTTGACATTGCTGTTTGTATTTTTATATGACTTATGGCAATAAAGTTCAGTTGAGTTGAGTATTCTTGCTCTATTACAGCCTCGGGTCAGCGCAGAATAAACCTTTAAATAAATATTTAAAAATAAAAGGTGTTTTACCTTTTAGTGCAAATAATATGACATCACCCGCGGTTTTATAAGGGGACCTAAATTTCCCCCAGAGCCCAGAAAAAATATGTAAGGTGTTAAGGATGGTAGCTACTACGGATAAGTTAAAGGGTGAAAAAATAATATTTTTCGTGGCGTGCTTTATTAGAATCCGGTAACCGTAAGCACACAACAAAAACGTGTACGCGAAAAAAATCGCAGAAAAAAAAGCGCGCAAAGAAAATTTTTTAATTTATTTTTATATTTATCACTATAAATAATTTTGTTAAAAACCTTTTATGATTTACGGTTATTATTCACTATTATCTTAGGGGTATAAATGGGCCATTATATCTTAAACCAGTATAAAAGTATTCTTGATTTGTCGCAGATAATCAATGGTCATAGGTAATTCTTGTTGGAATCCACTTCTTCGGGGTTCGTTTTGATCAACTTTTTGCGTAAACACAAAAAAAATCACAAAATATCGCAGATTTAAAAATGTATACAATTTTTTGATTGAGTTTAACGTTGCTTTACAAAGCAGTTCTGCAAATGAGTAAGATATTCTTCGTTTTTTTTTTTTTTTTTTCTTACCTAGCTAATTTAAATAATTTATTTGTTTGTTATTAATATGTACCATTACTAAAACTTTACCAGGTAATATAACAAAAGTTTTTGAACAATTTACTCAAAATTTTCGCGGACTACGGGCCAACAAACCTCGTATATTCAAGATATACCTGTATTTGGTGCGTCTGCGTTTGGTCAAATGTACGGACTACTTTTTTATTTATGTGCATTGGTATTTAAGGTAGGTTTTTCATTTATGTCATTTTTTCAATGTGCACTCTTTTTCATGTGCACTTCTTTCCATTATGTCATTTTTTCCGTATGCGCTAGTTTTCTTGTGCGTTTATTTTCGGGATTCTGATAAAGCAAGTTAACAAAAATACTACATTTTTTAGCCTTAAACTTATCTGTAGTAGCTACCAGCCTTTATACCTACATATTTTATCATGCTCTAGGAGGAGGATGATTTTCACCTTTACTTCTTCCAGACCCTCGTGCTCGTGCTGGTGCTCGTATGATAGTAGCTATTTGTCACTATTTGTGATTTGCTCTCCGAAATCAAAACTAATCTGTCCTCTAGCGAGTAGCTATCTACTCGCATCTAGTACTGTTTGATAGTTGATCCAGGTTGTTTGATAGTTATTTTAAGTTCAAGGTTATTATCCGTAGCAAATTTTTTTTTTTAAGTATTTGTTAGTGGAACTAATATAAGAGTTAAGGTCAAAATCTTCCACTATAATAGAGTAAATTTATAAGGTATTTCAAGAAAAAGCTGCAAAAAAGGTATATTTTTTTATATTTGGCATGGTAGTAGTTAGTAGAGGATGCCCGATTTTCCGGCATCAGAATCCAAGACGGCGACTGCAAAAGTTAAGAAAAAATATAAATTCCCTGTTTTGAAGAAAAATTAAATTAATTTTATTAAACGTAATTTAGTTGGCACCTACTCAATTTAAAAATGTAAAAAAAATTACACGTGTCACTTCAAAACAAAATAAATATATTTTATATATAAAAAAACGTTATTTTCTGTATTTTTTGTGCGCTATTTATATTTAATGCCTCATATTAAAACTACTGACCAGCTCTTTAAACCTGCCATACAAAAATAAGTTCTCCAGTCGACACAAAGATGGCGCTCGGGGGCAATTATTTACATTTCAAAAAATCTGGCGAAATTTGAAAGAATGTGAAAAAATCTGGCGGTTAAGATTTCTCGTTTAAAAGGCAATTTTTAAACTTAAAAACTTACCTAAAAGGCAATTTCCCGCTTTTTGTTGGATGTAGCTTCACGATATAATATATTTATTTTAGTAAAAAGGCCTAATTCGTTCTAAATTTTTAATTTAAAAATTGCAAATAAATTCAGAGCAGAAAACCACTAACCACAAAAATTGAAATGCAAATAACGTCAAATTCTTGCAGATTTGTAATTCCTAATCGTTTTCTTTATGAGGTCAGCTAAGTTTACTTTCTTTCTTTGTCTTCCACGGTAAAATTAACAAAAAGGGATTAACTCCATGTTCCATGTGGAAGGGTCGCTACAAAATTTGCTCCAGGCTGTTGCCACCGTTATATTTAAACGGATTTTTATGGGAAAGTCAAAATACTTTCCTAAAATCCGTCAGAAAAATCTGACTGGTGGTGACCCTGGTCAAATTATTGAAATGGTGATTATTTTTTTACTTTTGTTATCAAAGCTAGGCACGTAGATAGTTTTTTCTGCTGGGGGGGGTCCTCCCATATAAAAACTGCTGTTACTCAGTGACGGCCCATGAGGTTTTGGATAGGGTAGTCAGAAATACTTGCTACAGTCGGTCTAGGACACCTGGGCGCCGGCAACTCGGCGCCGTCAAATGGGCGCCGGGACAACTCGGCGTCGCCAACCGGGCGCCGGGCCAACTCGGCGCCGGATAAAAAAAAATTTTTTGATAATATGTGCAGATGAAAAACAAAATAGATGTATTTTTTTACAAAAACATCTTTAAAAAATCCTGTACACAACTTTTTTGAAATTTGCTTTTGTTAAGTAAAGCTAAATCTATCGAGTGTTGAAATTTGGTAGGTGTAGTGTTTGGTAACAATACAATTTACGTTTTTTATTACAACAATGGCGGATCCAAAATGGCGGATTTCTTTATTTTTAAACCGATTTGTCTGAAACTTGAAAGTGTCCAGGGCCTGAGATCACTTAACACAGTTTAACCCTCAAATTAAAAAAAATCAAAATGGCGTATTTCCTTATTTACTCACCGATTTGTCTCAAACTTGAAATATTACATTGCTTAAGGTCATTTAACAAAAATTTTTACTCAAACTTAAAAAAAATCAAAATGACCAATCCAAAATGGCGGACTTTCTTTATTTTTAAACCGATTTGTCTGAAACTTGAAAGTTTGCAGTGCCTGAGAACACTTAATACAGTTTTATCCTCAAAAATGGCGAATCCAAAATGGCGGATTTTCTAATTACCAACCGATTTGTCTCAAACTTGAAATATTACATTGATTAAAGTCATTTAACAAAATTTTCTCCTCAAACCAAAAAAAAATCAAAATGGCCGATCCAAAATAGCCGACTTTCTTATTTACTAGCCGATTTGTCTCAAACTTGAAATATTACATTGCTTAAGGTCATTTAATACAATTTTTTACTCAAACTTAAAAAAATCAATATGGCCGATCCAAAATGGCGGACACTTCTATTAATGAATCGTTCAAACTTTAAAAAAATTCAAAATGGCGAATTCAAAATAACGAACTTTTTTATTGATTAACCGATTTGTCTCATACTCAAACCTTACAGTGCAATGTTACTTAAAACATTTTAACTAAGAATTACTATTACTTAGCAGAGAAAAAAGTAGAACTTGGGCAAAAAGACATAGTTTTGATGAATATTTTTAATTTAACAATCTTTTAAAATGAGTCAAAAATTATTTTCAGCGACGATAAACACCACAAAGTTCTAAATTTAATATAAATCGATTCCTAAATAAAATATCATTTTCTTTTAAGTTTGAGTTAAAAATTGTATTAAGTAACCTTAAGCACTGCAATCTTTCAAGTTTGAGACAAATCGGTCAGTAAATAAGAAAATTCGCCATTTTGGATTCGCCATTTTGAATTTTTTAAGTTTGAGGATAAAACTGTATTAAGTGTGCTCAGGCACTGCAAACTTTTAAGTTTTAGACAAATCGGTTTAAAAATAAAGAAAGTCCGCCATTTTGGATCGGCCATTTTGAATTGTTTAGGTTTGAGGATAAAACTTTATTACGTGTTCTCAGGCACTGCAAACTTTCAAGTTTTAGACAAATCGGTTAGTATATAAGAAAATGCGCCATTTTGGATTCGCCATTTAAATTTTTTTAAGTTAGAGGATAAAACTGTATTAAGTGTGCTCAGGCACTGCAAACTTTCAAGTTTCAGACAAATCGATTTAAAAATAAAGAAAGCCCGCCATTTTGGATCGTCCATTTTGAATTTTTTAAATTTGAGGATAAAACTGTATTAAGTGTTCTTAGGCACTGCAAACTTTCAAGTTTTGGACAAATCGGTTAGTAAATAAGAAAATCCGCCATTTTGGATTCGCCATTTTGAATTTTTTAAGTTTGAGGGTAAAACTGTATTAAGTGTTCTTAGGCACTGCAAACTTTTAAGTTTTTGACAAATCGGTTAGTAAATAAGAAAATCCGCCATTTTGGATTCGCCATTTTCAATTTTTTAAGGTTGAGGTTAAAACTGTATTAAGTGTTCTCAGGCACTGCAAACTTTCAAGTTTTAGACAAATCGGTTAGTAAATAAGAAAATCCGGCATTTTGGATTCGCCATTTTGAATTTTTTAATTTTGAGGATAAAACTATATTAAGTGATCTCAGGCACTGCAAACTTTCAACTTTCAGACAAATCGGTTTAAAAATAAAGAAATCCGCCATTTTGGATCCGCCATTGTTGTAATAATAAACGTAAATTACCAGGTTACCAAACACTACACCTACCAAATTTCAACACTCTTAATGGATTTACCTTTACTTAAGAAAACCAAATTTCAAAAAAATTGCGTAAAGGACTTTTTAAAGATGTTTTTGTATAAAGAATATATTTTGTTTTTCATCTGCACATTTTATCAAAAAAAAATATTTTAGTCCGGCGCCGAATTGGCCCGGCGCCCAGTTGCGGCGCCGAGTTGGCCCGGCGCCCAGTTGGCGGCGCCCAGCCCATTTCGGCAAGAGTCGCCGCCGGCGGAAGATTACAGGGGTGCCACGAACAATTTTCGTCTAATAGACGTTATTGCTTGGTTTATACACATAAAAATAAATATTAAAATAAAAATAAAAGTGGATTCTATTGGAAAATGTGTGAAAGTCGAAATCATAAAATGTTTATTTAAGAATATCTAAATAACAGAATGTCAATATGCTAAATGGCAGAATTGCAAAATGTTTAAAGTCCAAAATGTCGAAAGCTTGGGTTATTAGATATAATAATAAAAACTAACCTGACCAGATCAGGTGCTTTTTTTTGTGTAATATACCTAATTTGAAACTTTAATCCCTCCCTTAGGTACCACCTTGCACGTTACGTTGTAAGAGTTTTTCGTAATAATATTTTAACAACATATTTAAAAAGTGAAACCCAACTTGTGAACGCTCCCTTTGTTGGTTTCACTTGGGAACAATGAATTGGCAACAGGGGCAGCATTTCGTAACTGAGAGTCCTCTTGGTGTTCTGTGACTGACAGTTGTCATATGTGCCAGAAAGAAAAACCATTGTATGATGAGGTGCCCGGAAAAATACAATTTATCAAGAACTTGTGGATTATCAGTAGCCGAGTTTCAAGGTAGGTTTTAGATTAAATTTTCCCGCATATTTTACATTTTTGGGTTTTTCAGAATTTCCTAAGTTGGACCATTACCGTGTGGTGTAAGACGTTTTATACAAAGCTGATACTTGCAATGGTGTCAAGATTTACGGCTAAAATATGTCGGTTCAAATTTTGTCAAATTATTTTAAATTTTTAAAGAGGCATTGATAACCTGTAGATTAAATTAAATTTTTACATTTTTTTTTTAAATTTATCAATAGCAAGCCATTTAAATCATCCGGTACGTGACATTTCAATTTTTTTGATATTTTTAAAACATCTGCGTTTTGTATAACGAGATATCTTGTTTTGTTTAGTTTTTTTTGTTAAATTAAAAAAAAAACACAAAAGCTTCTTCTTTAATTTTTCAGCCAGCATCTTTAAAAAATAAATAAATTATATTTTTTTGTGCAATAAAATTTAAAACTTATTATTGGTAATATAAAACTACATATCTTAGTGAAAAAATTTACCAGACCAAAAAGATACTGTTGTTTTTATATTTTGAACGCTGCCATCTTGGATAATAATAATAATAACATATGGCATTTATTCTGAAATAGCTAAACTCGGCGACCCCTATTAAAGAATTATTGAAATAAAGCCAGGCTTTAATAGAACCAGGCACAATTTTAACACCTTCACATTGTAATATCAGGTGTGATCTGTTAACACACGGCTGTTAGCTCCCGCTCGCGGTGTTTGTAAATTTTAAAACCACACAATTGGATGACGGACAGAGTGCATTTTCGCGCATTTTGGACATGCGCACCAAGAATCAGTGAGATCCTTTTTCGACCACCTCGAGAAATGGCGTGTTAATTTACTTTCTCCAACTATTTCAAATTTCTACACTTGAAAGTGCTCGATTTTGGTGTACTGAAGCATAGAACTAGAAACTTCAGCCCTTCAGCGACGTGGTGACATCATTAGATCCAGACAGGGGCCCCTTCGAAGTGGAGAAATTGGCTGCAAACTTGTGAGTGCTACAATTGACCTATGGACCTTTTTAATTATTTCGTAATTTCATATCAATATATTTATGTTTGTTCGCGCTTTCATTAATTAAAATATATACAGTCCATTGCAGTTGTCGTTTTTCTAACTGCGGGCAAACATAAGTGTTCCTTTCGACCCGAATTATTTAAATTTTACTCCATACGACGGTATTAATAAGTTGGCCATTTTTTCACACGGCGACACAAGGCCTTGAATTTTGCCAATCGTATTGAAACGAGAGAGATTTTCGCTCGACCTTCGGTAGCGGCGCAGTTCACCTGTTTTCGGTCCGCTGCTGTGGTAACGAACCGCGTGGTCATTCAGTAAACAAATCGAAGCAATCAAAACAAACAAGCACATGTTCAGTGTGTTAGGTGTGTTCCATATCATTTCGATATTTAAAACAATTTTCATCAATTGCGATAAATTAGTGCATATTTTCGACAATTCGTCATTTTTCTATTTCAGAAGCATTAATTTAGCGTTAATTGTATATTTACCGACATTTCTGTGATTAGATGTGTTCCATATCATTTCGATATTTAAAATAATTTTCATCAATTGCGATAAATTAGTGCATATTTTCGACAATTCGTCATTTTTCTATTTCAGAAGCATTAATTTAGCGTTAATTGTATATTTACCGACAATTTCGTCATTTCAAAGGTAAAATCATGTCTGTCAAAAAAGCCGTGCAAAAAAGCAAGGGTTTTTTATCTGCGATCACCGAGTGTTATGTGTTTTCACAGACCGCGGCAACGGACCAAAAAGCGAGAAAAGAGTTTCAAGTGAGGTATTCCGACTTGGATGAAACTTTCGATAAATGCATGTTGGCACATAATGATGTCATTATGTTGATAGACGACTCGGAAGACGAGGAGTTTAAAACGCAGGATGCGATTCTTTCAGAAGCTCGTAAATATTTTTATGCGTGTAAGAGGGTTTATTCCAAAATATTTCCGGTTGAGGCCCCATCCTTTTCGGGATCATATGTTCGACAAAACGAAACTCCAAGAGTTAGGTATTCCCATATTTCGAGGTGATAAAAAATTATGGCCAACCTTTTTCGATCTTTTTAATAACATTATTGATCAAAATCAAAGTCGAAGTAACGTCCGAAAACTTCAATATTTATTTTCATATCTCGAGGATGAGCCTTTAAAATTGATATCAGGGATTAGCTTATCGGATCAAAATTATAAAATTGCTTACGACAAATTATTCAATAGATATCAAAACAAGCGAGACCTCGCAAATGATGCTTTAAGCACAATTATGAATTCTACCTTAAAAAACGAGTCAGATAAATAATTGCGTAATTTAATTGACACCTTTTCAGAATCCCTAGAAATTTTAAAATCACTTAGCTTTGACGTTGACAGTTGGGACTTTATTATTTTTTTCATTTTGTTAGAAAAATTGGATATTCCGACGCGTTCAAATTTCGAAATGAGTCACGCCAATACTAATACCGAAATTCCCATTTTTCAGACACTTTTTCAATTTCTAGAAAAAAGATGTAAAGTTTTGGAATCACTTCCTCAATCAACAGCACCCAAAAAGGTGCCTATATATCAAAAATCAAATTCTATGCAAAATCAGTCTGGGCAAAAGGCTACCTATCAAAATTCAAATTCTATACGAAATCAGTTTGGGCAAAAGCCTACCTATAAATCATCCAATTCGCCTTTTATAGGACTGGCTGGCACCTCAACTAATTCAAGTACGGGAATAAAATGTTTCCGGTGTAATCAAGGTCACGTGCTTTCGAAATGTCAAACATTTCTTGATCTCTCACCTATCGATCGCCTATCTTTCGTCAAACAGAAAAAAATATGTCTAGCGTGTTTTCATCCCTTGCATGATGTAGATACGTGCAAATCAAAATATTCATGCAGGACTTGCAATAGTAAAAGGCACCACACTTTAACTCATATCTTAGAAACTAATCAAGAGTCTGGAAGCCAAGATACTAGTCCTGTCATTCACACACCACCTGTCAATAATCTTCATGTGTCATTAAATGCCTCAGGACCTTCAGGTACCTTTCTTTTATGCACCGCCATAATAGATGTTATGGACGGTTGCGGAAATTTTCAACCTGTAAGGGCACTGCGTGATTCTGGATCACAGACAGGATTCATCAGTGAAAAGTGTATTCAGCGTCTTAATCTTCCTAGGCGAAGTTACACCACTGAAATATTCGGATTAAATCAGATGTCTTCTTTTACTTCCAAAGGGCTCGTTCAATGTCACATTAAGCCACAAGGACAAGTCAATCCTTTACTTAATCTCGAAGCAATTGTGGTTCCACAACTATGTTCCAATATGCCTACATTCTCTTTGAACGATAATCAGTGGAAACACTTGCAAAACCTTAAACTTGCCGACCCATCTTATTTCAAATCTAGACCTGTGGACCTGGTTATTGGTTGCGAGCTATTCGCACCGATATTCAAGGAGGGCAGGGTTCTTGGACAGGTAGGGCAGCCTTCAGCCCTTGAAACTATCTTTGGCTGGGTCGTCATGGGAAAGGTTGACGAAGTAGGTAGTCTTACGGAACGAACCAGTTGTTTTTTAACGAGTCATTCACCTCCTTTAGAGGTCATTCTCCCTAGGTTTTGGGAAATCGAACATTTGCCTAAAAAACAAATCTTATCAATGGAAGAAAAACAGGCAGAATCAATTTTTACTGCTAGTGTAGTACGGCAACCGAGCGGTAGATTCATGGTAGATCTTCCGTTTAAAGAGAAAATAAACCCTGACCTAGGAAATACTTATCCGCAAGCTTATCGTAGATTTTTACTTCTAGAAAATAGATTAATCAAAAATCCTGATCTGTACACTGCCTATTCAAGTTTCATGCAAGACTATATCGATTCTAATCATATGAGTTTAGTTTTATCTAGTCAACCAAAGGTCGACGTATCGTGTTTTTTAGCACATCATTGCGTACTAAAGCCGGAAAGCTTAAGTACAAAATTAAGGGTAGCCTGGGATTGTTCGGCAGTCACCCCAAAAAATATTAGTCTCAATGACACATTGTTATCTGGACCGAAACTTCAAAAGGATATTGCTTCTTTAGTCCTTACGTTTCGTCTTAATCCTATTGCCTACATTGCTGACATCAAACAGATGTTCCGTCAAGTCCTTATCAATCCTTATCACCGTCCTTATCAAAGGATATTGTGGAGGTTTTCTCCACAGGACCCACTTTCAGTGTGGGAACTTTCTACTGTCACTTTTGGCATGACATGCTCACCTTTTCTAGCCATGCGTACCTTAAATGAGCTGGCAGAGAGAGAAAAGGAACGTTTTCCTATGGCTAGTACTGTTCTAAAAACGTCAATCTATATCGACGATATCTTGGGAACTAGCCCTTCGCTTTCTGAAGCTCTCTCCCTTCAAACAGAACTCAATGATTTGTTGAAGTCGGGAGGATTTGATCTTAAAAAATGGGCAAGCAATTGTCCTGAGTTATTGGCAACATTGCCAGAGTCCGATCGTCAAATGCCTCTCTCTTTCGACAAGGAGGAACCCCACTTTATCAAAGTTTTAGGACTTCAATGGCATCCAAAAAACGACATTTTTTCTTATCAATGCCGAATGAAGGACAAACCCCCAACCAAACGTTCTATTTTATCTATCATAGGCACAATCTTCGATCCCTTAGGTTTTCTTTGTCCCTTGTTGCTACAAGCAAAATTTATTTTGCAACAGTTGTGGATATCGAAAATAGGCTGGGACGAAGAACCAGATTCTTCTATCATCGACTCTTGGAACAAACTTCGTTCTGAATTCCCGCTTCTTTCCAATTTTCAATTACCCCGACAAATCAAACTGTCAAAAACCAATACCTGTCAAATCATCGGCTTCTGTGACGCTTCAATTCGAGGCTACGCAGGCGTCGTATATTTTCGTGTAGAAGAGGAAAACAATATATCTGTTTCTCTCATATCTGCAAAATCTAGGGTCGCGCCTATAAAGTCACAAACTTTGGCTAGGCTAGAACTCCTAGGCGCATTTCTTTTAAGCGAATTAATTGACTTCGTTTTACCTAGCTATGAAGGAAAAATAACTTTTACAAATATCGTTACTTTCTGCGATTCGCAAGTCGTATTGCACTGGCTTTCATCCCCTCCTAATCGCTGGCAAACCTTTGTTGGAAATCGAGTCAGTAGAATCCAAGAAATCATTCCCTCAAACTCGTGGCGCTACATTCCTTCTGCTTTGAATGCAGCCGATATTGCGTCACGAGGAGCCACCCCTTCACAGCTCATGTCACATGACATGTGGTGGAACGCACCGTCGTTTTTGTGGTCTCCCGAAAACGAATGGCCCGATTTTCATAAACCAAAAATGCCGATTGATTTCGGAGATATTAATCTGGAGGAAAAGCCAAAAGTCTGGTGCAATGCGATAATTGATGTCAAGATCAGCTTCTTATCAAATATTCCTCTATATCAAAAATTCAACGTATCATTTGTTATGTCCTTCGAATAGTTATCCTTTTTCAAAACCATTCCTATCAAAAACCCACTAAGCCGCCGGACCAAAAAGTTATTTTTGAGAATATTGTTTTTCCTACCACCGGTGAGATGCAAAGTGCGTTACACCTTCTTATCAAACGCGTGCAGGGTTCTTGTTTTTCTGAGCTTTTTTCAAATTCAATTCAATTCAAAGAACCATATCCAATGTTTTAGAATCAACCCTAAACCCTATAGACCGCCCATAATGAGTTCACTTCCCGCTCATCGAATCAATCAACTAAAACCTTTTTCGAGTGTAGCTATCGACTTTTGTGGACCTTTCTTTGTGATTCCTCATCGTTACCGTGGTTGTAAAGCTTTCAAATCGTATGTCTGTGTGTTTGTCTGTACGGCCACACATTGCGTGCATTTGGAATTAACCATGGAACTGTCCACCGAAGGGTTCGTAGGTGCATTCCATCGATTCATTTCCAGACGCGGAAGCGTGACGCAATGCTGGTCAGATCAAGGCAGTAATTTTATAGGGTTTCGTAACCAATTACTGGATTACGCAAGAAGTGCTGCCACCAGACTTTCTATTCGTTGGCATCTGGGACCTCCTCTCAGTCCACATTTCAATGGTCTGGCAGAAGCTGGCGTCAAAAGTTTTAAAACTCACTTTGTACGAGTTGTCGGCGACCAGAAGTTGTCTATCATGGAGATGTCCACCCTTACCTGTCGCATAGAAGCCGTACTTAATAGTCGCCCTTTATCTCCTGCCTCTTCAGACCCACACGAGCTTCAACCTCTTACCCCTGGGCATTTTTTGACACTTGAACCCCTTAATTCAGAAATTCCGGAGTCAGATTTGTCCGAGGTTCCCCTAAATCGGCTCTCGAGATGGCAACTAATCCAAAAACTACATAATGATTTTTGGAAACGGTATTCTATGGAGTATTTGCATACGCTACAACAGCGACACAAGTGGGCTGATTCGTCCCCAAATATCAAATTAAATGATTTGGTTATCATATCAAGTGATCACATTCAAACGCCTTTGAAATGGCCGGTCGGTCGGGTCATCGAACTGCATCCCGGCGGGGACGGTCAGGTGCGTGTTGCGACGGTACAAACGGTTACCGGTGTTTATAAGCGGCCAGTTGTAAAACTGTGCCTCTTGCCAAATTAAAAGTAATTTTAATATTCTACCTTTTACCGGGTATTACAATAGGTTTTTTTTATTTTTAATTTTATTTGAATTTTTTGTTTGTTTGTTTTGCCTTTTTTCGGGATTTCGTTTCTCTAAATAAACTTACGATACTTATCTATTTTCATTCATTTATATTTATCAGTCGATTCTTTTTCTTATATCTATATCTGTCCGGTTGAGATTCTAAAATTGTGTGTTTTGGAGGGCAGTTATGTTAGCTCCCGCTAAATTTCGCGGTTGTTTATATATATTTTTAAAAACACACAACTGTATGAAGGACAAAGCGCATTCCGCGTATTTGGACATGCGCACCAACAACAAGAGAGATCCTTGTCAATCGCCTAGAGAAAAAGGCGTGTTAATTTCGTTCTCCAACTATTTCAAATATCTACACCTGAAAGTGCTCGATTTTTGTGTACTGAAGCATAGAACTAGAAACTTCAACCCTTCAGCTACGTGGTGACATCATTAGATCCATCAGGGGCCCCTTGGAAGTGGAGAATTTGGCTGCAAAAGAGGTGAGTGCATTTGTTCTGATTACCGTTGTGTGCCACCAATATTTTACCTATGGACGTTTTGATTATTTCGTAATTTCATATCAATATTTATGTTTGTTCGCGCTATCATTAATTAAAATTTATACAGTCCATTGCATTTAACGTTTTTCTAACCGTGGACTAACAGTTATAACGCACTTTGCATCTCACCGGTGGTAGGAAAAACAATATTTTCAAAAATAATTTTTTGGTCCGGTGGCTTAGTGGGTTTTTGATAGGAATGGTTTTGAAAAAGGTTAACTATTCGAAGGACATAACAAATGATACGTTGAATTTTTGATATAGATGAATATTTGATAAGAAGCTGATCTAAGAAGTTGACATCAATTATCGCATTGCAACAGACCTTTGGCTTTTCCTCCAGATTAATATCTCCGAAATCGATCGGCATTTTTGATTTATGAAAATCGGGCCATTCGTTTTCGGGAGACCACAAAAACGACGGTGCGTTCCACCACATGTCATGTGACATGAGCTGTGACGCAATATCGGCTGCATTTAAGGCAGAAGGAATGTAGCGCCATGAGTTTGAGGGAATGATTTCTTGGATTCTACTGACGCGATTTCCAACAAAGGTTTGCCAGCGATTAGGAGGGGATGAAAGCCAGTGCAATACGACTTGCGAATCGCAGAAAGTAACGATATTTGTAAAAGTTATTTTTCCTTCATAGCTAGATAAAACGAAGTCAATTAATTCGCTTAAAAGAAATGCGCCTAGGAGTTCTAGTCTAGCCAAAGTTTGTGACTTTATAGGCGTGACCCTAGATTTTGCAGATATGAGAGAAACAGATATATTATTTTCCTCTTCCAGACGAAAATATACGACGCCCGCGTAGCCTCGAATTGAAGCGTCACAGAAGCCGATGATTTGACAGGTATTGGTTTTTGACAGTTTGATTTGACGGGGTAATTGAAAATTGGAAAGAAGCGGGAATTCAGAACGGTTTGTTCCAAGAGTCGATGATAGAAGAATCTGGTTTTTCGTCCCAGCCTATTTTCGATATCCACAACTGTTGCAAAATAAATTTTGCTTGTAGCAACAAGGGACAAAGAAAACCTAAGGGATCGAAGATTGTTCCTATGATAGATAAAATAGAACGTTTGGTTGGGGGTTTGTCCTTCATTCGGCATTGATAAGAAAAAATTTCGTTTTTTGGATGCTATTGAAGTCCTAAAACTTTGATAAAGTGGGGTTCCTCCTTGTCAAAAGAGAGAGGCATTTGAAGATCGGATTTTGGCAATGTTGCCAATAAATCAGGACAATTGCTTGCCCATTTTTTAAGTTCAAATCAAGTTTGAAGGGAAAGAGCTTCAGAAGGCGAAGGGCTAGTTCCCAAGATATCGTCGATGTAAATTGACGTTTTTAGAACAGTACTAGCCATAGGAAAACGTTCCTTTTCTCTCTCTGCCAGCTCATTTAAGGTACGCATGGCTAGAAAAGGTGAGCATGTCATGCCAAATGTGACAGTAGAAAGTTCCCACACTGAAAGTGGGTCCTGTGGAGAAAACCTCCACAATACCCTTTGATAAGGACGGTGATAAGGATTGATAAGGACTTGACGGAACATCTGTTTGATATCAGCAATGTAGGCAATAGGATTAAGACGAAACGTAAGGAGTAAAGAAGCAATATCCTTTTGAAGTTTCGGTCCAGATAACAACGTGTCATTGAGACTAATATTTTTTGGGGTGACTGCCGAACAATCCCAGACTACCCTTAATTTTGTACTTTAGCTTTCCGACTTTAGTACGCAATGATGTGCTAAAAAACATGATACGTCGACTTTTGGTTGACTAGATAAAACTAAACTCATATGATTAGAATCGATATAGTCTTGCATGAAACTTGAATAGGCAGTGTACAGATCAGGATTTTTGATTAATCTATTTTCTAGAAGTAAAAATCTACGATAAGCTTGCGGATAAGTATTTCCTAGGTCAGGGTTTATTTTCTCTTTAAACGGAAGATCTACCATGAATCTACCGCTCGGTTGCCGTACTACACTAGCAGTAAAAATTGATTCTGCCTGTTTTTCTTCCATTGATAAGATTTGTTTTTTAGGCAAATGTTCGATTTCCCAAAACCTAGGGAGAATGACCTCTAAAGGAGGTGAATGACTCGTTAAAAAACAACTGGTTCGTTCCGTAAGACTACCTACTTCGTCAACCTTTCCCATGACGACCCAGCCAAAGATAGTTTCAAGGGCTGAAGGCTGCCCTACCTGTCCAAGAACCCTGCCCTCCTTGAATATCGGTGCGAATAGCTCGCAACCAATAACCAGGTCCACAGGTCTAGATTTGAAATAAGATGGGTCGGCAAGTTTAAGGTTTTGCAAGTGTTTCCACTGATTATCGTTCAAAGAGAATGTAGGCATATTGGAACATAGTTGTGGAACCACAATTGCTTCGAGATTAAGTAAAGGATTGACTTGTCCTTGTGGCTTAATGTGACATTGAACGAGCCCTTTGGAAGTAAAAGAAGACATCTGATTTAATCCGAATATTTCAGTGGTGTAACTTCGCCTAGGAAGATTAAGACGCTGAATACACTTTTCACTGATGAATCCTGTCTGTGATCCAGAATCACGCAGTGCCCTTACAGGTTGAAAATTTCCGCAACCGTCCATAACATCTATTATGGCGGTGCATAAAAGAAAGGTACCTGAAGGTCCTGAGGCATTTAATGACACATGAAGATTATTGACAGGTGGTGTGTGAATGACAGGACTAGTATTTTGGCTTCCAGACTCTTGATTAGTTTCTAAGATATGAGTTAAAGTGTGGTGCCTTTTACTATTGCAAGTCCTGCATGAATATTTTGATTTGCACGTATCTACATCATGCAAGGGATGAAAACACGCTAGACATATTTTTTTCTGTTTGACGAAAGATAGGCGATCGATAGGTGAGAGATCAAGAAATGTTTGACATTTCGAAAGCACGTGACCTTGATTACACCGGAAACATTTTATTCCCGTACTTGAATTAGTTGAGGTGCCAGCCAGTCCTATAAAAGGCGAATTGGATGATTTATAGGTAGGCTTTTGCCCAAACTGATTTCGTATAGAATTTGAATTTTGATAGGTAGCCTTTTGCCCAGACTGATTTTGCATAGAATTTGATTTTTGATATATAGGCACCTTTTTGGGTGCTGTTGATTGAGGAAGTGATTCCAAAACTTTACATCTTTTTTCTAGAAATTGAAAAAGTGACTGAAAAGTGGGAATTTCGGTATTAGTATTGGCGTGACTCATTTCGAAATTTGAACGCGTTGGAATATCCAATTTTTCTAATAAAATGAAAAAAATAATAAAGTCCCAACTGTCAACGTCAAAGCTAAGTGATTTTAAAATTTCTAGGGATTCAGAAAAGGTGTCAATTAAATTACGCAATTCTTTAGCTGACTCGTTTTTTAAGGTGGAGTTCATAATTGAGCTTAAAGCATCATTTGCGAGGTCTCGCTTGTTTTGATATCTATTGACTAATTTGTCATAAGCAATTTTATAATTTTGATCAGATAAGCTAATCCCTAATATCAATTTTAAAGGCTCATCCTCGAGATATGAAAATAAATATTGAAGTTTTCGAACGTTACTTAGACTTTGATTTTGATCTATAATGTTATTAAAAAGATCGAAAAAGCTTGGCCATAATTTTTTATCACCTCGGAATATGGGAATACCTAACTCTTTGAGTTTTGGAGTTTCAGATTTGTTTTGTCGAACATATGATCATGAAAAGGATGGGGCCTCAACCGGAAATATTTTAGAGTAAACCCCCTTACACGCATAAAAATATTTACGAGCTTCTGAAAGGATCGCATCCTGCGTTTTAAACTCCTCATCGTCCGAGTCGTCTATCAACATAATGACGTCATTATGCGCCAGCATGCATTTATCGAAGGTTTCATCCAAATCGGAATACCTCACTTGAAACTCGTTTCTCGCTCTTTCATCCTTTTCCGCGGTCTGTGACAACACATAACACTCGGTGATCGCAGATAAAAAAACCTTGCGTTTTTGCGCGGCTTTTTTGACAGACATGATTTTACCTTTGAAATGACGAAATTGTCGGTAAATATACAATTAACGCTAAATTAATGCTTCTAAAATAGAAAAATGACGAATTGTCGAAAATATGCACTAATTTATCGCAATTGATAAAAATTGTTTTAAATATCGAAATGATATGGTACACACCTATCACACTGAACGTTTCTTTTGTTTGTTTTGATTCCTACTCGCTTTGTTTACTGAATCGACCACGCGCTAGACACGTGCCCTGCACCGCACCACACCGACGACTTTCTCGACTCGACGTTTCAAATACGATGCGAAAAAATTCAAGGCCGCCCTGTTATTATTCGGCTTGCAAATAATTATTAATACCGTCGTATGGATTTATTATTTAAAATAATCCGGCTCGAAGGACCACTTTATGTTAGTCCACGGTTAGAAAAACGTTAAATGCAATGGACTGTATAAATTTTAATTAATGATAGCGCGAACAAACATAAATATTGATATGAAATTACGAAATAATCAAAACGTCCATAGGTAAAATATTGGTGGCACACAACGGTAATCAGAACAAATGCACTCACCTCTTTTGCAGCCAAATTCTCCACTTCCAAGGGGCCCCTGATGGATCTAATGATGTCACCACGTAGCTGAAGGGTTGAAGTTTCTAGTTCTATGCTTCAGTACACAAAAATCGAGCACTTTCAGGTGTAGATATTTTAAATAGTTGGAGAACGAAATTAACACGCCTTTTTCTCTAGGCGATTGACAAGGATCTCTCTTGTTGTTGGTGCGCATGTCCAAATACGCGGAATGCGCTTTGTCCTTTATACAGTTGTGTGTTTTTAAAAATATATATATAAACAACCGCGAAATTTAGCGGGAGCTAACAATACCTTCTTATCAAACGCGTTCAAGGTTTTTGTTTTTCTGAGCTTTTTTCCGCGTTATCTAAGGATAAACCAATACCAAAACCTTTTCGAAAACTTTACTATTACTATTAGAGTCGGCGGCAGATTACAAAAATCTGACCTTTTGTCTTATTCTGCAAAACACCCCGTCTTACTTTCGAGTAACCATCGTTTAACTACTCTTCTTATCGAGTCCACTCATCGACAATACCTTCATCCTGGGTTTAAAACATTACATAATCTGCTTTTACAGCAATTTTGGATATTATCTGCCAGACGGGCAATTCAAAGAACCATATCCAAGTGCTTGCAATGTTTTAGAATCAACCCTAAACCCTATAGACCGCCCATAATGAGTTCACTTCCCGCTCATCGAATCAATCAACTAAAACCTTTTTCGAGTGTAGCTATCGACTTTTGTGGACCTTTCTTTGTGATTCCTCATCGTTACCGTGGTTGTAAAGCTTTCAAATCGTATGTCTGTGTGTTTGTCTGTACGGCTACACATTGCGTGCATTTGGAATTAACCATGAAACTGTCCACCGAAGGGTTTGTAGGAATGCACCCATCGATTCGTTTCCAGACGTGGAAGCGTGACGCAATGCTGGTCAGATCAAGGCAGTAATTTTAGAGGGTTTCGTAACCAATTACTTGATTACGCAAGAAGTGCGGCCACCAGACTTTCTATTCGTTGGCATCTGGGACCTCCTCTCAGTCCACATTTCAATGGCCTGGCAGAAGCTGGCGTCAAAAGTTTTAAAACTCACTTTGTTCGAGTAGTCGGCGACCAGAAGTTGTCCATCATGGAAATGTCCACCCTTACATGTCGCATAGAAGCCGTACTTAATAGTCGCCCTTTATCTCCTGCCTCTTCAGACCCACACGATCTTCAACCTCTTACCCCTGGGCATTTTTTGACCCTTGAACCCCTTAATTCAGAAATTCCGGAGTCAGATTTGTCCGAGGTTCCCCTAAATCGGCTCCCGAGATGTCAACTAATCCAAAAACTACATAATGATTTTTGGAAACGGTATTCTATAGAGTATTTGCATACGCTACAACAGCGACACAAGTGGGCTGATTCGTCCCCAAATATCAAATTAAATGATTTGGTTATCATAACAAGTGATCACATCCAATCACCTTTGAAATGGCCGGTCGGTCGGGTCATCGAACTGCATCCCGGCGGAGACGGTCAGGTGCGTGTTGCGACGGTACAAACGGCTACCGGTGTTTACAAGCCGCCAGTTGTAAAACTGTGCCTCTTGCCGAATTAAAGTAATTTTAATTTTTTCTACCTATTGAAGTCAATTATTACAATAGGTAATTCTTTATTATTTTTTTTAAATTTTGTTTGTTTGTTTTGACTTTTTCGGGTTTTCGTTATCTCTAAATAAACTTACGCTACTTATCTGTTTTTCATTCATTTATATTTATCGTTCGATCATTTTTTTTATCTATATCTGTCCGGCTGTTATTCTAAAATTGTGTGTTTTGGAGGGCAGTTATGTTAGCTCCAGCTAAATTTCGCGGTGTTTGTAAATTTTAAAACCACACAATTGGATGACGGACAGAGTGCATTTTCGCGCATTTTGGACATGCGCACCAAGAAACAGTGAGATCCTTTTTCGACCGCCTCGAGAAATGGCGTGTTAATTTACTTTCTCCAACTATTTCAAATTTCTACACTTGAAAGTGCTCGATTTTGGTGTACTAAAGCATAGAACTAGAAACTTCAGCCCTTCAGCTACGTGGTGACATCATTAGATCCAGACAGGGGCCCCTTGGAAGTGGAGAAATTGGCTGCAAACTGGTGAGTGCTTTGTTTCTGATTTCCGTTGTGCGGTGCCCACAATTGTCCTATGGACCTTTTTAATTATTTCGTAATTTCATATCAATATATTTATGTTTGTTCGCGCTTTCATTAATTAAAATATATACAGTCCATTGCAGTTGTCGTTTTTCTAACTGCGGGCAAACACACGGCCTCTGTTTACTATATGAACGGGAATAAATAGTGCTTTCTTTTATTAATTGAAAATAAACGACAAAATTTTTAAATTTGACTTTGGTATGTCAGTTTTGAAGGATTAATTGTCAGTTTTTAATGTGAATGGGTCAAAATAGTGCCTGGCACAATTATAGCCTGGCTTTATTTCAATAATTCTCTAATTAGTATAAATTGATATATTACACGGCAACAATAATTGTGTCAAACAAGAACGAAAAAGAAAACCTTTTTTATCTAAACTTCTTTAAATGCCAACTGTCAAATTGCAACTTTTTAAAAATTTGTACAAAATTTGGCTTACTGTTGAAAAAATTTAAAAAAAAAAATAGAAACTTTCTTTGATCCACGGTTATGAAGGTTTTTTTGATTTTTGACATATTAAGCGCCATTTTTTTTTGGGCTGGTGTAACTTATACTTAGTAGGTTTAAACAACTGGTCAGTAGCTTCAATATGACGCATTAAAAATAAATATCGCACAAAAAATAAAGAAAATATTGAAGAGAAACATGTTTTTTTTAAATATAAACGCCATTTTAGCTTGAAGTGACAGGTGTCACTTTTTTTACATTTTTAAATTGAGTAGTTCCCACTTAAAGTAAATCAATCAAAATTAATTTAATTTCTCTTAAAACAAGTAACTAATTTTCTTTCTTAAATTTGGCAGCCGCCATCTTGGATTCTGAAGCCGGAAAATCGGGAATCCATGAATGAAAATTTAGCTTTTGGTGTTTGTAGCAAAGGTACTTCTATGCAAAATATAAAAAAAATATACCCTTTTTGCAGCTATCTAAACTAAAAATCTCGAAATAAGAGCAAATAGCACATCGTTTTTTTCTAATAAAAACCAAAGTTGAAAATGAGATACGTCGTACAATAGGTTCCTAAAATGATTACAGGAAACTTTTAAAATTGCCAAAGTGATGATGTATATTTTTAAATAAGTAGTCAAACATTTTACGAGGGGAAACCGCCAGGGATGTAAGAGAGGCGTGTTAGGCCTGGTACACAGTTTCACTTCTTACCGTTCACTTCTATTCCCCCTTTCGCTAGGTGGAAGTATAAATTTTATATTTATCTCTGTCAATTAGAGAAATACGGAAATAGACGTGGGCGCCAGGAAGTAAAACTGTGGCCAAGGAATTATACATCATTAAAGAGGACTTTTCGTCGGCTTCAACAATGGTTTCTTAGTTGTTTTTTAACATGTTAAATGTTTACAAATAGTTAGGGAAATACTGCACTTTTGAGGGCTTTAAAGGGTGTTTTTCATACCCCTCTTCAAATAAGGTTAACTTGTTCTAGGGGAATACTGACCAGAAATATTTTTTACTCACCTTAGTTATTTTATTTCAAGGCGAGTGGTCTAGAAAGGTATATTAAGAAAAACCACGATCTTTATAATGCCAATGGGCGGACAGAAATGTTCACAGATTCTGTAGTTCAAACGGAAGCCCGTGGAGCTCTGAAGAGGCGCTGTTGTTCCTCTTTACTTGTTTGTTTCGGTTCGCAATGTCCAGTCAAAAATGTGGAAAAATCATTTTCCTTTTGAAAAGATGTTAAATATGTTCGTTTATGGCAACTAGCCCAAACCCAACGTTCAAAGTTGAGTTGTTAAAGCCTTAGGTTTTTAGAATCATGCCCAAAAAGCGTGCGAAAAGGTGGCAATTTTAAAACTAAAGTGCATGCGGAAAAGTGACACTTTCCGTAGCACAAATCATAAATCTAAAAACAGCATGTTCGTATCCGGATGGATTTTAAAGTTATTAATTTACCCCTTTTACACCCCTCACCAACCCTCTATCGTCGTTTTTTGTTCATAAAATTGTCAAAAAGATCAAATCATATATCTGAAAAGTGCATGTTTGTATCTGTTTTTGTCCCTATCTGTTCTAAAGTTATGAATTTACCCATTCACATCTCTCACCTACCCCTACCATCGTTTTTTTTTCCTAAAATTATATTTTTTCCACAACATGTTCGTATCTGTTTTTGTTCCAAAGTTATGAATTTATACCCTTAACGACTATATTTTAAATATCACAAGAGTTTTGCGAATCCAATTTTTAAATAAAGTTTGTTTTTGGTCTCTCCTGTAAATTTTGTCAAATTGGAGTTACACACTTTTCGGATTTCGCCAACGATAAATATATCTGGATAGGCCTTTACATATATGCAAAGTCAGGCAAAATATTTAAATTTTTGGTAGACAGAGCACGATGCGCAGGAAATACCTTTCCCTTTTTACTTATACTCTCCGATGATATTCTGTGGTTTTGAAAGTTCGCGGATGTTTGATTTTTAGTCTATAGCTCGATTTTTACTGCCATTAGGTACTAATAAAATTTTTTAAATAATCAAAAGCTACTTACGTCAAAAAAGAAACCGGCTTTTCACTCCTATAAAACTCATTTTTACAAGCAAGATATCGTGTTCTCATTTTTAATTTTAGTCCAACAACACTTTAATGACAAATCACAAATGACAATGTCTTTGAAGTATTAAGTTTACAGAATACCACCGGTGATTAGAACTAGAGATAGAAACGTTGCACTGCTTAGCCCATTGTATGTTCTCACCCTAAAAAACCTTTTTAAATTTTTGCGTCCGTGTCCATATGTGTGTGCATGTATACTACATATCACAATTTTTGAGATAAATTTTTGACAGTTATCAGCTGTTTACCATAACAAATAGCATAAGCCAACGAAAAAAGATTGTAAAAAGTTGTCTCAAAAATAATTATATGAACTGTATGTGTGTAGTATATAGCCGTGGCCGTTTCAGTTACTTCGTATATAATTCATTGCCTTAACAACCACCCCCCCTCAATTTCTTTTGTAATATTGATTTGTCATCGGACCTACATCACTGTCCAAATGTCATTAAAATCAGATCACGGGAAGAGTATCAAAAATAAAACGCAATATGTGTTAGTCAGACAGCAAGGCACCGTGAAATTAAATAAATTCTGTAAAAAAAGAGAAACATATTAAGGCAACACGAGGCGAAAACTTTTACCAATACATGAGAGTAAACCTAACACATTAGGTTATTTTGGCAGTCACATTATTCTCAAATAAATGTAACACTAAAAATTATAATTTTGTTTGCCCACTAGTTAATGAACAAAACCGAAAGAAAACAACGAGAGTTAAGGAACTTTATTTCCCAAAAATAACCTTGGATTTAAACCTTGTTTTTACTTATGTTTTCTTTCTTCCTTATTTGTTAGCATTGTTTTTATTACCTAGTGTGTAAAAGAGTTGAAACATACTAAACAGTTGCAAGTGTTATCCTTCTAGTTATTTATAGTCAAGTCGCTACAACATTCGTTATATAACTAGAGGTTATTTTGATGGTCTTAAAAGTCCCTATTGACGTGTGAACGCAAAAGTTTTATGAATAGGAACTTGCTTGGTTCTAAGGTTTAGTTCACCTGTAATTTTTTTATTAGCTTATTTTTACCTCACTCTCTATATTAGGAGTTAACACATAGGGGATTATGACCAGTGGCGGCTGGTACAGGGGGCAACGGGGCAGTGCCCTCCCAAAACCAGACAACAAACTGTAGGTATTTTTAATTGATTTATTTAAAAAAAGTTAAATCTTCCCTTACTACATGATTGTCTACTTCTTTTTATTATATATGGTTAACAACAAACGATTAATTTTGGCGTAAATCATTAAAAGCCGACAGCACCGCACGGGACAAGGTTTCAATTTCACCCGTTTTTTAGCGGGGTATGGGTGGATGTTCTCGAGCGGGGGCGGAAGGAATGTTTGTTTTAGTTAAAGTCGGCCATCAGCATCGTGTGAAAACGTCCGTTGCCCTTCCAAACGTTGCCGGTTCTATGCTTAGTGAAGACGTATGAGTTTGTTTTGATTTGGGGTATGTCAGTAGTAAAAAACCTTGTCGGTCGCGTGTCATTGTTTGTTTTTGTTATCGTTTTTATAAAATGGAAATAAATACCGTCGATTACATAATTAACTGTGCAAATTTAAATTTGACGTATAAACTTCGATTACAAATAATATCTTTACGGCCACATAAACCGGACCTAAAAAGTAACCAAAATTTTAGTGCAAGTAATGCTGAGGGGAGTTCCAAAAAAACTTATTATAGAAAATTTAATAAAAATTATACGATGCTGAAGACTGGTTGTGCGGTTGTGAAAAAAGAAATGCTTTTTTTTGCTTTATATGTCTTGTTATGAACAATCCACGAAGTGATCCTGCGTGTGTGCCAAAGAGAATGTGTGATATCAAGCACTTTAGTGAAAAGTTAAAAAGACACACAAATAACCACCCAGAATTTTCTATGCTAGGCAAGAAGTGCCAATTGTATAGTGCCTATTGGGAAAACATTACATAGTGAAAATGTGACAAAAATAGACATATACTTGTAAGGTTAATAGACTGTGGGATTTTTGAAGTTGCTCTACAGGGCCATAAAAAAGAAAGGCGAATGGACTTTATCTATAAACAAATAAACTTAAAACTACACCAAGTAGCTGCTTGTTTGTAAAATGCTAAAATAAAATAGTTTCGGTAAGTTTTTTTATCTTTTTCATGCAATTTAAATTTATGCCCCCCCCCCTCCAATTTATAACGTCACCAGCCGCCACTGATTATGATTCAAATCATCTCCTTTAAGGTTTATAGGTTAAAATCGACGTGTGTTATAGTAGCTATGTTGTATAGCATAGGTCTCCATACCTATCATATTACACTGAAGCAAGGATTGAATTTCAATTAAATCGCTGAACTTATAATTTTTAGATCACAATTTTCCTATTTGCGTGGGTTAAATCTTACATTTTCAATATTAGTTGTTTTCGTAATCAGTACTCAAAGTCATACACGAGTAGAGCTATAACTCTTCTCGAGTGTGATCCTTAACCACACACAATAGCTCATAGTAGTTATATAAATTACTCAAAGGGGAATCCGTACTAGCCTTAATTAAAAGAAAATTTAGTTTAAATATTTTCCGCGAACTCAGTTTTATAAAAATGTAAGGGAAATAAAATATCTCAAAAAAGTTTATTCTCGGTTTAAATGCGCTCTAGGCAAGTCGCTGGAAGACATTTTAAACCCAATTTCCTGAGTATTTGCAAGCATAAGATAGATAATAAAACCAATAATTTTTGAGTTTTGATTTCGTTGACAAGGGAATATGAATAAATGAGTGGTGTGGGATCAAATACGTTAGAGCATAAATACATGTTCAAAAAATCGAAAAGTGACAAACTAATAGCTTGCTATGGAAACAATGGCAAATTGAAATTCGCATATGGAAATTTTCAAGTGCGCATGCGTGTGTTTTGTCACGTAGACATACAGCTGCCGTGTGTTTGGACGTTATATTTGTTGTTTATTTACATTTTGCGATGAATTGCGTTTGACGTGTAAAATTATGTTTTATCTGTAAAAAATGGGAAAGAATTCACGTAAAACATGTGCCGTTTGTAGAAAAATGTCCGGGAGAAGTAATGAGATAAACGAGCCTGTTTGAAAGCTTATGTTTAATTTTCTATGCCATTTTTGATTTTAAAAACTTTGCAAATTTCGATTGTGATTATTAAAAAGCCATACCTTACCATGAAGCTTATTTTTTTATTAAAATCGGTTAGAAGTCGGTCGTATAGTTGGTAAAACAGTGTAAAAAAATACTCTGCCAATATATGGGCCCCTAAGCTCACACTAGGTACTATAGTTATAGTGTACGTGTGAGCTAATATAACTAAAAACTGAAATATATTTTGTTCAACTCGAGACTAAATTACATTTCGTTGGATACCACACAAGCAATGTTTTAAATTAAACTCAAATTTTTGAAATCTACCCCCACCCTTAAAAAAACAAGAACTAAAATGTATTTTGTTTAACTTCGGACTCAATTACCGTTCGTTTGATATCACACATGCCATATTTTCACGTAAACTCTAATTTTTTAAATCTACCCCCACCCTTAAAATAATCTGCCAATATATGGGCCCCTAAGCTCACACTAGGTACTATAGTTATAGTGTACGTATGAGCTAATATAACTAAAAACTGAAATATATTTTATTCAACTCCAGACTAAATTACCTTTTGTTTGATACCACACAAGCCATGTTTTGACTTAAACTCAAATTTTTGAAATCTACCCCCACTCTTAAAAAACACGAAAACTAAAATGTATTTTGTTAAACTCCAGACTCAATTACCTTTCGTTTGATATCACACACGCCATATTTTCACCTAATTTTTGAAATATACCCCCACCCTTTTTTTAAATAAATTAAAATGTATTTTATTTAACTCTAGACTCAATTACCTTTCGTTTGATATAACACACGTTATATTTTCACATAAACTCTAATTTTTAAAATCTACCCCCACCCATTTATTTGGTTTGTGTTCGGTGGATTTTGTTCATTTCCAAATGGGACCATCTTAACCCAAGACCCAGCATAGGTTCCAAATTTCATTAAAATCGGCCAAGCGGTTTTTGAGTTATGCGCGTTGGTCGTTACAGACAGACATACAGACAGACATACATACAGACAGACAGACAGACGGCGCAACAAAAAAGTTTGAAAATCATCTGAAAAAAAATCTAATTTTTGAAATATACTCCCACCCTTTTTTTAAAATAAATTAAAATGTATTTTGTTTAACTCCAGACTTAATTACCTTTCGTTTGATATCACGCACGCTATATTTTCACATAAACTCTAATTTTTTAAATCTACCCCGACCCTTTTACTTGGCTTGTGTTCGGTGGATTTTGTTCATTTTTAAATCTCGATCCAAGACCCAGCCTAGGTACCAAATTTCATTGAAATCGGGCAAGCCGTTTTTGAGTTATGCGCGTAGTCTTTACAGACAGACATACAGACATACAGACATACAGACATACAGACAGACAGACAGACAGACAGACAGACAGACAGACAGACAGACGGTGCAACAAAAAAGTTTCAAAATCATCTGAAACGCAAAGATATATAAAAATTTTTGAAATCGGAGCAACTTTTTTTTCTCGAAAAAATTAGGATCACCATAGCTCACACTACTATACTATAGTATATGTGTGAGCTAAAAACATTTCTCGGGCACCAGTAAACCGATTTTAAATTTTTATACATCTTTATGCGTGGCAGAAATAGTTTGAAGGGTAATTTTTATGTTTGTAAATAGCCCGATCAATTCCTTGCAAAATGTTGTTTGTCCCATTAAAATCGAGGATATAGTTCAGAAGTTATAATAAAAAACATTTTGTCCGGTTTTTTTGCCTCTCCCGGTATATATGCAGACCAGGATGCCAAATTCGAGCCGAAAAATTTTCTGACAAGTTCCACATTTTACACACAGGCCGACAAAAATTGCACTTTGTAGTTTTTTCCTTATATGTATTCAATACACGTTCCAAATTTCAGCTAAACATATCAAAAACAAGTTTAAAAAAAAAACAAACAAAAAAATTAAAACCTTAACAACTTGTATCTTGAAAACAAATCATTTGCGTAATACAGTTTCTACATTCCTTGCAAAATGTTGTTTGTCCCATTAAAATCGAGGATATAGTTCAGAAGTTATAATGAAAACATTTTGTCCGGTTTTTTTGCCTCTCCCGGTATATATGCAGACCAGAATGCCAAATTTGAGCCGAAAAATTTTCTGACAAGTTCCACATTTTACACACAGGCCGACAAGAATTGCACTTTGTAGTTTTTTCCTTATATGTATTCAATACACGTTCCAAATTTCAGCTAAATATATCAAAAACAAGTTTTAAAAAAAAACAAACAAAAAAATTAAAACCTTAACAACTTGTATCTGGAAAACAAATCATTTGCGTAATACAGTTTGTACAGTTTTTTTCTTAAAACCACTCAAAGAATACTTCTCTAAAGTAGTAAAATTAGTGTGGTAGTTCTCAAAAAATCTGCTTTTGATTTAGTCATTGTTTTACAGATTAAACGATTGCATTGCCAAACCGGTCTGCATTCATTCCCTTATGAACTCTTTATTACTAAACCGATCTTAGTAAAACAAAAAGATCATGGTGAGAATATTTTTTAAAGATTATAATCGGAATTTGCCGCCATCTTAAATGTCAGACAGAATCCTACTGAGGTAACTTTATTCTTATTTTCCGAAAATGTTTTAGTTTTTTTTTTATTAAAGAAAATAACTACTTTTCTCCCGCTTAACAAGGTACAAAGTACTAAAACCAGTAAAGTGATTCTTACAAGATCCGATTTTGTTTTAACCATTGTTTTACAAATTATACGAATTGCATTACATCAAGTATGATTCTGTTCGACATCTTATATTCTAAGATGGCGGAAAATTTTGATTACAATCTTTAAAGAGCAATCAATTCTCACCATGATTTTTTTATTTCACTAAAATCGGTATATAACGAATTTATATTTAATGAATGCAGACAGGATTGATAATGCAATCATAGACAGGATTAATAATGCAATCATACAATCTGTAAAATAATGGTTGAAACTTGTACCTCGTTGTGTGGGGGCAAAGTAGTCTATTTCTTAATCCTAATATTTTTTATTTCATCAAAATCGGTTTAGTAGTAAAGAATTTATAACGAAATAAATGCAGACATGATTGGCATGGCAATCGTATAATATGCAAAACAATGGTTTAAACAAAAATATTTTTTTTAAACCACTGAACCGATTTTGCTGGTTCTTACCTTGTTCTGCGTCGCAAGAACGCAGCTTTTTTACTAATATAAAAAAGTAGTTAAAACATGTTGGTAACACAAGAATAAACCAGCATCTTTGAAGGGTACATAATAATTTAATTATTAAGAAAATATATAATAAGTCAAAACTCTGATTAATTATCTGCCCACTGCAGTTTGTCCCATTAAAATCGATTTTATGGTTCAAGAGTTATAATGAAAAAAAAATTGTCCGTTTTTTTTTGGTCCACCTGGTATATTCCTTCTTTTTCGTCACACGTGTGGATCAAGGACGAACCGCACACAACGTAAATAGTATGCAGGTCAGGATGCCAAATTTGCGCCGCAAAGATTTGTGCCGAATCCCACATTTAGCACAAATTTATTTAATAATCTGGACCCGGCTTATGGTGGTAATACTTTAGTTTAAATCACTTTTCCCTAAAAACCTTTTCGAAAAAACAATTACATTTTTATTGAAAAAACTGTTAATTCCATTTAGCGGCGGCTCGTGTGAATACAACATAGTAGTGCCAGAATTTTGAATCAGTAAAAAAAAATCAGGGTGTTGCGCCCAAATTTTTACCCACAAGTCATTAAAAAAATTACCTACTACTACTATGTTTGGGGTTTCTAATTCTATTTTTTAAAACTTACACTTGCCCACATTGATTCCGCCATGAAATTACTCAAAATGTATCAAAAAATTCTGCTGAAATAATTGAAATTATTTTGTAAAGGGCGTAAATTAAAGCATCCATGCACCACGCACCAAAACAATGCGAGTAATACGAATAATTGATCGCCAATGCCAGCCACAAAATTTCTTTGATTTTTTCTGTTTAAACAAGGCTAAAATGCCCAACATTGGCCCTATCACTGTCGCTCATATAGGCCGTAATAAAATCTAACTCTATTCGAAGAGGAACCAAGAGAAAAGTGGCAGCGTGTTCGACAATGCTTTGGTTTGTTGTGTAACCTGTGCTTTGGGTTTCAGTGGCTTATCATTCATCGCGTCGCCGTCGCAATTAGTCGGAGCGTGATCCACTGAATTGCACAGGGCTACCAAATTTCGTATGATAGATATAAATGAAAAAGAAATGGATAAAATAAAATAAAAAGCAATAAAGATGTTTTAAAAATAAAAAAAAACGTGTTTTTGCAGAGAAATACGTTAGTGCCATGGCTCCTTGGCACTACTTCACAAGACGCCACTGATTCCATTTACGATGTTTTTTTAAATTGCAAGTATTTTAAGCCTCCTACGCAACCATTTAAAACTATGCAAAGAATGCGATAAATCACCGATATTATTTTTATTATACGCAAATTTTAGCCAGGCAAGAAATTATATCGATAAAAACGATAATTCTAAAAATAATATTTAGAATGTCATAACGTACACTGAGTTAAAAAGTTGCAAATTATTGTTGGTCTGAGTATATTTTACAGTAAAATAAAAGAACTCTTTAACTTTTTCCCAGCTGATCTAGGTTATTGGTCTCGAGGCTTATGGACCCTAAAAATAAATAATAATGCCACTAGAGCCTTTAACTTGTCGTCGTTCCAAAAAAAATTTTTGTTTTGTAATATATGGGTCCCAGATCTAAAACAAAATTACCTATCTTTTTATTTAACAGAATAAAAAGATTCAATAGATTTTTCGTTATCCAGTACGAGTTTCCAGTTCCAAACTTAATTTCTGTCTGAAATATTGACAGTTGTTTCCAGAGAAAATCGGCAACACGAAGGCTCATGATTAGAAAAAATTGTAGGGACCACTTTACATTATGTAGTATTTTGATTAAAATTTATGCAAAAGTAATCTATTATTGTAGCTGACGCGTTAGTTATCCTAGTTGGTGTGATTACATGCATAGTTAAATCAAAGGAACAAAGCAGATTTTGTAAACCTTGAGTGGCTGATAAAAAAATTTTTAGACGGTTTGAATGTAAATCAAGCAACATGTTTCTAAATCTATCAAAAAGTTCGTAACTTTTGATTCTGGAGGGCGATAGATACATGCAATACATAGATATCACCTTTCTTGTTAACAGCAGTTGAAAATTAAAACTCCTTTTCTTTACTCAGATGGTTATACTTATCTACAGGTTCAATTTAAAAACAAATTGAAAATTTCTGATTAATTAAAATCATACTGCAGCCGCATCCAATACCCGAAGTTCAGCAAAAACTTTTAAATTCCCTGGTATTTTACATGGTTCCAAAAAGTTTAATCAATGTTCAGTAATGTCGCTGTTTTAATATGTCGCTCAAATGAGACCGCTGTTTAAAACGTCGCCGTTTTAAGTATTATCCTTTTGAACGGGAACAGATAATATTGAATGTTGTGATACACCATCGAAAAGCTACTTAAAAATTCTACAAATAATGTTTTTACAATTTTTTTTTTATTGTTTTTAGAATTTTTCAAGAGATTTCCAACGATGTTTTACAACACCCAACAAGAACAAAATTGGAGTAGGAAAGGGTTTATTATTTTATGACCTGTTATTGGCGGACTACTTTTGTTAACACTACGCCTAGTGTTACCGCAAGACCAGACGAGAGAAACTTTCTCTCGTCTTGTCTCTCGTGTCTCGTGATTTATATCAGCTATAAAAAGTTTTGGAGACACCCTGTTTAAAAGTGTTTTTTCAAGGTGAATCTTATAATTTATGGTATTTACTTTTTTCAAAAATAAAGTGTCGAGTCCATTCAAGGATATACTCTGTATATGCATACGTACAATATAAATAAGTAAATACAATACATGTACTAAAATACCTGGTTGATGCCGATGAAATAAAAACAAGCTGTGGAAATGTTTTGCATCGCTTTATTTATTTACAACTTTACCTAAAATCCCAAGTGTTCGTTGATAAAATATTATTTTGTGTTTTGACAATAATATAAAGAATCCTTAAAAACAAAGCAATAAATCTATTATTTAAAATACTTGGGTCTTAAAGATCTCTATAGAATTTCCGAATTCTCAAAACCAAAGATTTTCCTTGCGGAAATGTTTTTTTCTCAAAACTAACCAAAACTGTTATATAAAATAAATTTCCTTTATTCTTAATTTTTCGTTATTTTTCAGGGAACACAGGTTTTTGCAAGAAATGACTATGTTTTTTTGAAATAAACGCACACCTTCAAACTTTTTTTTAACATACAGATTCTCCCGCTTTTGAATAATTTCCGTAAAAAAAATGTTCAGTACGTTAATAAGTATCAACAGTAACTGCACAATTTAATTAAAGTTTTGGATTTTCTCTATCTGATTTCAAGTAAACGAGAGGTAAGCCGCAGTACATGTTGTCAAGGAAGGAATATACCACAATTTTTGCATACCTTTTATTAAAAAATACAGTACATAAATATCAGGTTAACTCTTTAATAGGTCAAAACGAACAGATGGTAAATCATAAAAATTTATAAAACCAACCTTTTTTGGTCAAGAGAACGAGACAAGAAAGAACCTCTCGGCGAGAGAGGGTCTGTCTCTCGTCTCGTCTCAAGCTTTTATTCGAGGGAAAATATGTCTCTCATCTTATCGAGAGAGGGCAAGACGAGAAAGAATCTCTCGTCTCGGCGGCAACACTAACGACGCCAACTTACTTTAGTAGCTGCTTCTGTTGGGTTTACAGGCCGCGTTTTGTTCGCAAATGCGTAACATTTTGTTGACATCATTTGGGCGAAACAACCTGTCCAAGAAGAAAACTGTAATTGAGATATTATTTTTTAAATAGATGCCTTTTGTACGTTACTAGGGGGGGGGGGCAGGCAGTCCAAAAAAGGAGCTGTTAAATAATTATTATAGGAATTTTTCCATAGCTTTTCAACCAAGTATCACAACATCTAATATTACCAACCATAATGGAAATACGTTTATTTTTCCAAATACAGTCCCTTTGTATCTACAATGATGAAGTAAACAGGGAAGACAGAAAGTGTGAAAATTTGCTGTAATAGTATTTGTAGAATTTTTCGTGAGCTTTCTAACTATGTATCACAACATCCAATATTACCGTCAGTAATAGAGATATTTATATCTTTTTTAATACATTACGTTCGTACAATAATGACGTCATCAATCAGCTTGCCTCCCTAATAAAGGTCCAGAAAAGCAAGTTGTACAACGACTCGGTAGGTAAGAAATGTAAATAAGTAAATTTTTATTTTGCTTAAGTAGCTCATCAATATTTTTTAAAAACGCCAGCTGTCTGTGTAAAATTTTTTTATATAAAACTTTACATTCATCTAGTATTAAATGCCTGGTTCCGCAAAGTTAAAGTGTTTAAAAAACAAGCAGACGATTTTGCTTAAGTAGCTCATTAATATTTTTTAAAAACGCCAACTTTCTGTGTAAATATTTTTTTATATAAAACTTTACATTCATCTAGTATTAATCGTTTTTTTACCCAACTGCAGCACGGCAAAAGGAAGGGTAATGTTTTTCGCTTGGGATATGTATATAGTAAGTATGTATAATTGTGTCGCGCTAGAGGCGAAAATTGCTACTGATCCCAAAGCTGCTATAGTCCTTGCCATAGGCAGTTACACATTTGTGACATTTCCAACCTCTTTATTTATCATATGCATACTGATAACAATGAAAAAAAATCTGAAAAATGGCATGTCTTCGAGTTGTTTGTGCGTTTTTTTTTGTGAACCTACAGTCATCTTTTTATACAGAGACAATGACAGTTCGCCTTTAATTTGATACCAACATGACATATTTATTTTCAAATAAATTTCTGGTTAGAAAATGTTTATTTTATGTCAAAGTCACAAAAGTGTAACTTTTTTTATTGATTTTATGACCTGCCTTTGACAATCCATTGCAAATGTCCTTAAATTTGCTGTAATTACTTCCTGTCATTCCCCCCACCCTCTTAAAAAACCATATTCGCATAATTTTATCAAATACAGAACGATTTCAAAAATTCTTTCTGCACATGATATAAGACTTTTTTTCACACCTCCCCCTCTCTCCTCCCCCACCTTCACTCAATGGAAGGTGACACTGTTCACACAAATAAATGGTGAATGCATAGTGCGTTTTATAAGGCTGAATAACAATTAAACCTAAAAGTTGGAAAAAAAAATTAAATAAAAAAACAACCAACTGCTAAAGCATCTTGTAAATACTAGTCGCAGTTGGGTACAAAATGACCCAATAACCTGATTCATGAAAATACAAAACTGTATAATTTCGTAAGTGCGCTTTGGGCATCAAAACTAAAAGTTGAAGTATGTCGTACATTACAGGTACACCTATCAGTTTTGTACCCAACTGCGACTAGTGGGTAGAAGTAGATTTGGCAGTTGGGAGTTTTTTTTATTTAATTTTTTTTTAATTGTAAATTGCTTTTTTAAGCCGTTGTTGGGGCGAAGCAGCTTTTAACTACTATTGGCTGTCAAAATAAGCTATTTTTTTAAAAGGGAAAAATTTTGAGTTCTTGTTTTTTTTGGTCAACAACATTTTTTCGAAGTAAACTTCCTAACCGTCACTTGCAAAACTACCATTAAAAGCAGTTATTCGAAAGCTGCTTTTTGTAAAAAGTTGCGGCTGCTTTTGCTAATGATGCTACTATAAGTTAGATGTCTACTAAAGTTTCTACAGGCTGTTTAAATTCAGTTTTTTAATTCAAAAGTCACGAGTGCACGAGAAGGCAACAAAGAGAAATTAAAGTAATAAAAAAAACAAAACAAACAAAAATAATATTAATGAAAGCAATAGTTGTATCATAGAATTAAATAAGTCTTTAGAAACCAGATTTAATCCAGATAGCAACAATTTAGTTACAACTTTGAACTGCATCTTAATGTTCAAGGTTTATCAAGTAAACTTAAATTAGTTGAATTAAATAGGAACATAAAAGTACGATCCAACGTTCCTAGTGATAAATGACCTTTCAGAAATAAAATTTCGTCCTTTCATTGTCTTTATTTATTTTAAACATGACGTTTCGGTTAGTAAGTATCTCTAACCGTTTTCAAGTGTAAACTAAACAATCCAGTTTACAGGCTACTACTTATACTAATTGGTGTGCAGTCAGGCGTAACGCAATATTGATTAAGTTTAAAACTATTCACTTGAGATGTTCATAGAATAACTTAAAAATTACTGCATTTTATCAGTGTACAGACTCTAAAGCTTTTTTAGACATTTTTGCAAAAATATTGACAAAAATTCTTGAAGGATTTTCAAACCTTTTAATTTGTTCACATTTAAATATTGGCAAACTGCGTAGCGGTAAAAACTCTAAATATTTTAAAATCATTAAGGACGTATTAGTAGGACCTTTTAAACTATTTATTATAAATGTATCAGAAACCGTTTTCATGGAATTCATAAATAACCTTCGTAAGCCACCAAACATGAATATTTTCTTCAACAACACGCCTTTCTCGTTTAGCGACTGCACAAAGTTTTTAGGAATCATGGTTGACACTATTTTTGAACGAAATTATCAAATTTTCAAATACGATTTTGTTTAGGTTGAGCCCCTAAACCATATAATATCTCTTGTGTGTATAATATAAAGATAAAATAGTTTAGAAAACCTTACAGACGTTAATGAAGACAAAATACTCTTTTGTGAAAATATTAAAATAAAAACTTTAACTTTAAATAACAAACTAGAAAATGATCTTCAAATGGACGAATCATGTTTCCTTACTGACAATTAATTTTGAGGATTTAATTTAAATTCAACAAAACTTAGAATGTGACTACCGACTTGTTTTCTCAAAGTTTGAGTTATTACTGGAAGAAGGCTGGATCTCATTAATCCATTATGCCCTCTTTAAAGACCTTAGATGAACCAAGTCAGTGGCGTTCCCGAAAGTTTGCTTTACATTATAGCTAATAAGCTAAACAAGAAAAATTTTCCAAGCTGGTTTCGTACTGTGGCACAGTCAAGGGTAATTTGCATCCCTGACAATATAGATACAGTCTGATCTAAGTTAAATAGGTGCTATTATATTATGATCCCTAAAGTACTCTATGAGTGGGTCAAATCTAATTACATGAATGAACAACTTTTTATACAGTAAATAGTTTAAACGTTTTCTGCTAGGCGAAAGGTCGAATTTTATTTTTAAATATTAAAAATAAAATTCTCTAGCAATATGAATTTTTGTTTTTTACTTTTATTGTAATTTTAGATAGTTTCGATTATTTATAAAAATTATTTTTAACTAGGTTTCTGAAACCATAGTTTTTGTTTCGTAAAAGTTTGCACCTTATCTACATATTTGTAGCCGAAAATATTAAATAAATAGACTATTCTAACTATTCTGTTCCATTCTATTGCCTCTATGTGATAAAGGGGGTGGAACTGGCTAACCTGGTGATGTAGCCTTTATCTTAGCTATAGCGGAAAGTGTTTCATACATCAAAAGTAAAATCGGCCACATACCTCAAATAAAATTCTACAGTGAAGTGCCACTTTAACCAGTAACTCAAGTTACTATGTTTTATCATTTTAGCAATCAATGGACTTTACATTATTTCTTATATTTTATATAAGATGTATGTCTCTAACCAGCGCCGGCTTTCACCATGTTGTGGCCCTGGCACTTCTGGTCTTGGAAGCACTTTCATCATTTTTTGAATACTAAAATTGTAAACCGCTCTTAGTTTGGGTTGACTATATAAATCATTCATGTATCCTTAGTTGGACTTAAAAATAAGTTGAATGTTTTTTATAAAAATTAGAATGAGTCTAACAAGAGAAGAATAAATAATCAAAAATCGTATTTACACTGGTTGTTTTCTAGCCTTTTTTTGGGCAAATTCATTAATCACTTCTTTATGCTCTTTACTCCCATATCTTCAAAATTCTGACGCACAATCTTTAAAAATCTAGACTCAAATATTTTAGATCATAATCAGAATAGCTTGCTATATATCCTTGTTCAAATTACTAAAGTATATGGCCGGGAGAGTTTACTAATATTAGAATATATAACTAGCTTTAGCTAGCTTTCTTTAAGAATGTTTTATGAATCTTGACATTTTTTATTATTAATGACTACTTCTCCAATTCTTGTCAACATCAAAATCCTAACATACAGGCATTTCTCTTAACACTCCTCCTCGATTTTTTACATAAAAATCGCTAAATGAGTTATGCTAATTCATGCCTAGACTAGAAAATACATATTCTATCCCTAAGATAAACAAATCCTTTACCTGAAGATTTCGTCAGAATGTCAGCCAAATTTTGGTCTGTTGAAACATATTCAATACAAATATAATTTCGTAATACCAAATCTTTTAAATAATGATGTTTTATATCGATATGTTTGGATCTTTTTGAATTTTCGTTACTCGTTGACATCATAATTGAACTTTTGTTACCACAGTATAAAATAGTTTCAATATTTTGCCGCAAATCTTTTAAAACTCCCTTTAAATGTACAGTCTTGAGCAGAAGTAGCACCGGCCAGGTACTCGGCTGCGGCTGAAGACAATGCAACACAATTTTGTTTCTTCGAAAACCATAAAATTGGATTTTCTCCATACAAATTTATGCAACCACTAACGCTTTTTCTTTCCTTTTTATCATTACCCCAGTCAGAGTCTGAATATCCTCTCAATTTTAAATATGTAATATTATTTTTACGATAAGTTAATCCCATTCCTTTTGTTCCTTGTAAATATCTCAAAATTCTTTTTCCTGCATTTTATGTTTTATTTGTTGGACAATCTAAAAATCTACTAAGATAAGAAACGGCATAACTAATATCCGGTCTACTCGTTGTACTTAAATACATTAATCCTCCTATAAGTTTCCAATATTTTGCTTTGTTCATTATACTGAAACCACTTTTCCATTGGTGTTGTTTTAGGATGACAATTTTCCATTTTAAAAGTTACTAACAACTTTTCTATGAATTTAGTCTGATCAATATTTAGCATACTTTTAGTCCTTGTAATATGCATTCCCAAATAATTTTTAATTTCTCCTAAATCCTTGGCCTTAATTCGTTTTGTAAAAGCTTTATAACTTCAACTATGTCTGTTTTATTTCCAACTAATAATATGTCATCGATATAAATTAATATCCAAATCGTTCCATTGTAATATAAGCAGCAATCATATTTAGATCTTTCAAAATTATTCTTTAAAGCAAAATCATTAAATGTAGCATTCCAAACTATGGGTGACTCTTTTAAATCATAAAGTGCTCGATATAATTTTAGTATTTGTTTTTTATATTTCAACCCTTCTGGTGCTTATACAGTATGTCCCCCTAAGTTGGAATCATATGGAAAACTTTTTTATTTTTAATTTTAGGAAAAAAGTTATTCTTCATAAAAAACTCTGCATTATCTAAAACCTAGAATACAGCCATCAAATCTTTTCAGTGGTATACGACGTTTGTCAAAAAATATGAGTTTTACTCAAGAATAAAGTACCTTTAAATTTGCACTTATTACGCGTTTTAATTGCAAAATTATTAGAAAACATAGAAAAACTAAAAGGTTATCATGTGTTTCGTAATCACAAGAGATACATGTTCATTCAAAATAGAAATATTAGTAAGAATAAAAAAAGTTTGAATTTAAATGGATGTACTTGCGTAATTTTTCATTCTGATGAACTTTTTTACTAACATTTTTCGATATTGTCAAATTTAAAGGTACTTTACTCTTGAGCAAAACTCATATTATTTGACAAACCTCGTATACCACTGAAAAAAATTGATATTTGATGACCGTACTCTAGGTTTTAGATAATGCAGAACTTTTTATGAAGAATAACTTTTTTTCCAAAAATTAATAATAAAAAAGTTTTCCATATGATTCCAACTTAGGGGGACATACTGTTATATAAACCTTACTTTCCAAAATTCCATTGAGAAAAGCAGTAGGAATATCCATTTTTCTTATACTCCAGCCATTTTGCAAAAAAAAAGTAATCTTATTGTTGAAGTCCGTGCAACTGATGACAGAAATGGACCCTCCTCCTTTATCTGAAAATAATTTGCTACAATTCTAGCTGTTTTAGTTCCATCTTCTTTTGTTCTAAAAACCCATTTTGTTTGAATTGCTTTCTTTTTATCTTGTAATTCTTCTGTTCATGTATTTATTTTCTTTAGTGCATCCAGTTCCTTTTTAATTACTTCTTTCCACTCACTGTCTTTAATTGCTTCCTTATATTCTGTACGATCCTCTTCATTTGCTGATATGAAATAATAAGCCATATATGCTTCATAGTCACTTAAATATTTTGGTTTTTTGAGTATTCTTCCTTGACTTGTCGTTCCTGTCCTCTCATCGGTTTTCCCTGTATTTTCATCTGTATTTTCATAACTGCTTTCTAAACTTCTACTTCCTTTGTCTTCGTTAATATTCTCTTCTTCTTCGTGAACGTCGTCTCTCATCTCAATTATTTTTTCTTGTTGATTATCATCTTGTACATTATTTTCATCTTCTCTTTTAGTTTAAATTATAATTATCCCTTTTCCTTCATCCTCTGTAATCTTTTTCTTGATTTCTTCATAACTCGTTTGTTTTTCATTAAATTTTACATCGCTTGAACAAATAATCTGCTTATTTTCATTCATCATCTCACAGTTTATATCCTCATCCAGTATATCCTACATGTATACATGCTTGTGCTCTCCCTTCTAATTTATTTTGTCTTGGCAATATTACTGCCCAAGCTTGGCTGCCAAAAACCTTTAATTTTGATAATTCATTCTTACCATACCACCTGCTGGTGTTTCTCCCATGTTTGCCCTTTTGGACATCAGATAATTTCATAAACCGAACATAAAACAGCCTCACCTCTTAATACTCTTGGTAAGTTCGTTTCTGCAAATTTGACTCTCACTTGTTTTGGGACAATCACTGTAAAAATGGTCACCGTTACATCCATAGTATTTGGTATTTTGATTATATTTGTTTGTGCAAAAAGCTGAACTAGCTACTGGATATTTTTCTGTTTAATTCTCCTTTATAATTTTAACTTAGCATCAAGTAATCTGCTTTTTACAAATTCTATTGTTATACCTGTTGTTCTGACATTATAAGTTTCATCCTAATTAGCTCCAGCTCCTTCAAGTTCTCGTAATAAGGACTCAATATTCATGATGTGATCCTGTAATTCACTTATGCATTTTAATTTAAACAATCACTTCATAATATGCAGCTTTATTCACGGACTTTTTCTCTCAAATATATTCTCTATAGATTTAAGCATATTTTGTCCTGTTTTCGCATTTTTAATATATTCCAAATGTTTGTCGGATATACATTGAACAATTATACGTCTTACCCATGCATCATTTTTATCATATTTCGCCTTTTCATCGTCAGATAAACTATTATATTCATCTTTAGTTAAATTTAGAATATCTTTAATACCTTCCTTTTCCAGAATTATTTCTACTCAAACCTTTTCCAGAATTATTTCTACCCTAAATTTCTAATTACTGTAGTTGCTGTTGGTAAGCAAAGGAAACGGTACGACAGTTGATGTGCTCATTTTATATAAAATCAATGTTCTTAACCGTTTACTTTCACACCTTCAAAGTTTTCACTTTTTCTTTTAAGCCCATGACCTATTAAAGTATATGGCCGGGAGTGTTTATTAATATTAAAATATATATAACTAGCTTGAGTTCTGTTATCTTTAAGAATAAATAAAATATTTTTGTAGTTTTATGAATCTTGACATTTTTTATTATTAATGACAACTTTTCCAATTCTTGACGAAAGAACGGCATAGAACTAAAGATAAAGCTAAACAAAACCTAGTAACTGCATTGTGGTCAGGCTAGTTTAAATTATTTAATTGCATTTTTATCAAAACTATTAAAATAAAGTTACTAAGTTTTGGTGTTACACGGGATAATTATTTGAGGTGTCTTTGAAAGAAAATTAATCACTATTAATATGTTTAATAAAATGTCTTAGTATAGCCTTATTTTCTTACGTAGTACACCGAACGTGTTCTATTGTGAAAACACGTGACTTTTTTAAATTTAATTTATGTTGATGGGTTTTGGGGGATCATTCGTCGAACTTATCTAGCTTATCGTTTCTCCTACACTTTTAATGAAAATTCTATGAACGTTTTTGTTTCACATCAGTAGATACAATTTGGGTAAAAAAAGAAGCTACAAGCTTTTTAAACAGATTTTTAATTACATCCCTTCACATCGGTCACTAAAGGCCAAAGAAAAAACAGAAAATATACTTTTTACGAAATTGATATCATGGTGCCTATTAATCGGTACAATGCATATCTATTATTTACCAGACATGGATAGGTAATAACTAGAACCGTCCAATATATTTACTTATATAAAAAGTTATATATATTATTTAAATTTACAAAGTTAAAAAATTTTATTAATTTCTTTCCTTAAATAAGACAAAGTTTTTAGTTTTTTCAGCAAAATTTTTGCTATTAACACATTGGGCCAATACCGTATTTGCTAGCAATCAGCATGGCTGTCATTCGCCGTTATTTTCTGCTCTAAAAATATTGGGGCAACTAATTTGTATGGCAACATTGCCATTTTATCTAAAATATCTAATTTACCTGCTTTACCAAACAAAAAGTATTCATATGAAAAGTTAAAATCTGATAAATGTTAAAGACCTGTCACCCATTTAAAAAAACAGGAAAATCAAAAGATTAAATCTTATTGTTGACAATTAGCCGCCCTTTTAGCATGGTTGGATTAAATATAACAAAAAAATTGCTGGACAATAGTTAATGCAAAAATATATTTTTTAGGATACAATAAAATATGAACAGCAATTTATCTATTAATCACCCCTTGAAAAAGAGTCAGTGCTTTAAGGTACAGTCACTAACCGAACTTTTTTTTGGTTTTTTGTGATTTGTATTTCTTATTTATTCGTAATTTGCCTGTTTTCTAAATAAATTATGTTTACTGTTCCGTGTTAAATAATTTGGATTTCTGTGTTAGTGCTGAGTGCGATAAAGATCAACATGAACGCAAACGCTGATTTACTTTTTTTTTGTGGAAAGGAAAAATATTGTTTTTTCGGGTATTTAACTTCTTAATTTTTTTTCTTTTGGTCAATTAAGCCGACGCGTTTTGGAGCCTGGCTCCATTATCAAGGCTTCTTTGGCCTATAATGAAATAGGACAAAAGTTTCTCAGTAGTGGTTACAAACAAAGTTAAACAAAGAAAAAACTTTTAGAAAAAAATATAAAACAGCACAGGTCGTTTTACAGAGTAAATAAAATCTTAAAAATAATTAAATAAAAATAAAATAAAATACTCACGTAAGGACCTAAGTGTGAGTATTTTATTTTATTTTAATCTTTTAACCTGATTTTGTATTGTTACGGGTTCAAAACGACAAATTAAAACTCACAATTGTCGAAAACGATACGTCAATTTATTTCGACAAATTATGTACAAAAACACGCACTTAAACTTACTAATAACTTGCTAAAAATTCACTACTTTAATACGCCTATTAACTTCGCGTTAACATCTAGCGATCACTACCATTGGTTATCTCTGATTGACTGCCTGGTGCGCGACCCCGGCCCTATATATAGGATCGTCCATCTCTCTCGAACTTTCCGGCAGCCTTCGACGTCCGGAAAGTTCTCGTATTATTGCGACCGCAAGTCACAGATAACGCAACTAAAACCTAGACTAAGAATACAACCTTAAGATAAATCAACCTAATACTACACTAAACCTAAATAAATTCCAATTATAAAATTTAAATAAATTAAATTTGTAACACTATCCTCCTCTTCAGGTTTGATCGTCTCGATCAACATTTCCCAGGTAAGGTTTTAGTCTGTCTAGATGAACAACTTTCATCTTGGACTTCGGGCTTCTCTGGATTCAGTAGACTACATCATTAATTCTCTTAACAACTTTATAAGGCCCTTCCCATGGTGGTGTCAACTTAGGTGATCTTCCTTTCTTGCGTTGAGGATTGTATAGCCAGACTTGATCATTCTCTTTGAACCCTGAAGAGTTTGCTTTCAGGTCATATCTCGCATTCATGCGGTCACTGGCTATTTCTATTCGCTCTCTAACCACTTCATGGATATCGTGCAGCTTTTGCCTTAAACGTTCGACATAGTCATTAACCTCTAAGTGTGCTTCTTCAGGTGAACCAAACATGATATCACATGGTAAACGCAGTTCTCTACCAAACAGGATACTAGATGGAGTAGCTCCTGTCGTATTGTGAATGGCGGTTCTATAGGCCATCAAAAACAATGGAATATATTGGTCCCAATCTGTTTGGTGCTCATCAAAAACTTTGCACAGATGTTCTTCGATTGTTTTATTAAATCTTTTAACCATGCCATCTGACTGCGGATGTAAAGCCGTAGTCCGTGTTTTATGTATTCCTAAAAGGTTACAGAGATTCTGGAAGAGCTTTGATTCAAAGTTTCTTCCTTGATCTGAATGTAGTTCCAAAGGAATGCCAAATCGGCTGAAAACATCATTTACCAGAACTTCTGCAACTGTAGCGGCCTCTTGGTTAGGCAAAGCAAAAACTTCTGGCCATTTGCTAAAGTAATCCATGACAACAAGGATGTATTTGTTGGCCTTTTTAGTTTCTGGAAACGATCCGGCCACATCAATAGCAATGCGTTCTAATGGCAGACCTACGTTATATTGTTTCATTTGACCTCTGAACCTTGTTTTGGGACCTTGGCTGGCTGCACAAGTCGAACATTGGCGGCACCAATTTTTCACATCTTGAAAGTAATTGACCCAATAAAATCGGTTTTGAATTTTTTCCATGGTTTTATTTATGCCTAGGTGCGCGCCTGATTTTCCACCATGGCATTCGGCCATTATATTGTCTACCATGCTCCTAGGAACCACTACTTGATTAACCACAGTAAGGCCATCGGCACTTTCCCAGGCACGTTTAAAGATGTTTTCCTCTACTATCAGTGAATCCCATTGTGCCCACAGTGATTTGAATATCACCCCTTGGTTTGCGATATCTTGCCATGATGGTCGTGGCTTGTTCTCTTCTTTCAATCGCAAGATAGGTCCTACATCTTTGTCGTTAAGTTGTGTGGTTCTAATCGAAGCCGACATCCATTCTTCATCTGGTTCTAACTTTATCTGGCGCACGTAGGTAATTCCTTCTTTCTGGTCAATTTTCCTGCAATGTTTACAATCCTCAGGGCAAGGTCTTCTGGACAATGCATCCGCATTATTATGCACCCTTCCCGCTCGGTGCTTAATTTGATAATGGTATTGTTGTAGCTTTTCTATCCATCTCGCGACTTGCCCCTCAGATTGTTTCATTTTCATGAGCCACTGTAACGCAGCATGATCCGTTCTAATCAGAAACTCTTGTCCATAGAGATATTTGTGAAAGTGATCTACGGATTTAATGATGGCTAGGTTCGGTTCGGATAGCTTTTTGCTGAAAAATTCGATGACCCGTTCTTCTCCATCTTGTACTTGGGAGAGTACTGCTCCTATGCCATCGTTGCTCGCATCAGTATCTAATATGAATTTACCTTTGGGAATAGGATATGTGTGCAAGCTGTGCTTGACAATTACACTTGCTTAACTCGGCTTGGTTAAGCAGCGGGATTAAAGTAAAAAGTTTACTGCCAGGGTGCAGCCTCACACCCTGCTATGACCAAGAAGGCTTATGGTACAGTAAACTAAGTAGGTATAATGAGAAAAACTATCAAATGTTGAATCTGCTTTATTGAAATAAATCCTCTCTTTTTATATTAACAAATTGTTATAGTTCGTGATAAATTATAAAATATAAAATTCCATATAATGTGTTGTTTTCTAAACTAAATAATTTATATTATTTAAATAGGTAAACTTGAGAAGGTTAGTTTATGTTATTAAAACCTAATTTCTCAAGATCACCTGTGTTTAAATAATAAATTTAACTAAAAATGAAGAAATGGTAAAAAAGAAAATCTGTTTAATTTTATAATTAAACATTTTCCCATCTCTCCAGAACGGGTGACTGTAGGGACCTCAGGTTGAATAATGCTGATGATATGGTAGGTAGGTATCGAAATAGGTACTGCTGCTTTATAAGGTGGGTCAGTTTCTTAAAACTGCTGGCAATGTATCTATTAGGCATCGGTTGTGTTTGGATTTTGCGGTCATCGTACGTCGTCGAACTTTTCGCTGTGGCGACAAATTGTTGCTGTTGCAAAATATTATGATCTACTTTTGTTATTGTTGTAATTCCCTTACTATTGTAAGTGCCATGAAGAAATTGTAAATTGGGAGGCAAGAATTTAAAAATGTTTTGTTGCATATTTACAATGGCAAAATGTTTATGACTTACTTGCCATTGTCCTTCCGCCTCTTCAGTAAATTTTGAGATTGAATGTTTCTTCTTTTGGGATTTCTTTCTAATAAGGATTGTTGCTTCTTGTTTAAAAGTTTTCTTCTCTTTAATATCTCTTCTTGACTTTTGGTTATTTTTGGACTTGCTTTTTATTGTGAAGATATTCCTGGTTGAGCACAGGATAGGCACCAATTTTCTTTTTGGCTTTAATTTGAGGACTTTTTTTACTTTGCTATTTAATTTGATATGCTGGATTTTGGTGTCTCTTACTAAGGTTTCGTATTGTATAACCAAGATGACTGGAGTTATCTGAGCATATTTTTTGTTCTGATATACATGATCTGGGTAACATTCTAAATTCTGTTCTTTTTCAGTTTCTTGAGTTTGAGCCTTTGATTCTGGAATTGAGCCTTTGATTCTTGAATTGAGTGTATACATTTCTTTTCTCAAAAAATGAAAAAAGTCTTCTATTGTGGGGATTTTGTTTTGAAACCCTTGGAACCAACTATGGTACGACTTTTCTAGTTTAAACGTCAGTTTCTTTGACAATAATTTCATCATTGGTAGGTCCCAAGTTTCTGTATTTTGCCCAGAGGTTTGAATGTCTCTAAGGCACTGACGGCTCCTCTCATAAAGCTGTTGTAATTCCTTAACTGTTTCTTCATCCATACTTGGGATGTCTCGGATATCATCTAAATGATCCATAATGACGTTTGGAATCTGAAAAATTTCACTGTACTTAAAATCAGCTGATGGGTTCTTGATCAACTCTTCGATTCTTTTAATTAAGTACTGAAGGACTTCGTTCAATGTGGGCAATCTGCCTAGTTCGTAGTTTATCCATTCATGGTGTAAAATGTGCGTCTCGACATCCTATTTCTGGTAAATTATGTTTATGATTATTGGCTCCCAATTGACTTTAATCGCTTGTGAAAATTCAAGTACATCTTCGGCATGCAGTAGGAGCTTTTTTAGGTCTTGTGCTGACGCATACTCCATTATAAGTATGTCTAGAAGGCAATCTAGAAGGTGTGAGCCCATTTTGTATCTTCTTAGCTGTCTTTCTAGCAATATTCTTTCTAGATTTTTTCCTATCATTGTGGTCGGTTGGTTCTTGTACTGGTTTCTTCTTAATGATTTTTTTTGTTTATGTTGGTGTTGGCCTGTTAAATATGAAGGTTGCGTAGCGGCTTCGGACATGACAAGTGTACGGACGGTCGTACGGGCAGGTGGACAGTCTTCTGACGCTTGTAGAATGGATGCACTTTCTCGTGGACGGTCGCTCTGGTTGAAGCTCTCTTGAATAGTGGCTTCAGACAGGAGAAGTGTACGGACAGTCGTACGGGCAGGTGGACGGACTTTCTCGTGGAACGTCGCTCTGGTTGAAGCTCTCTTGAATAGTGGCTTCGGACAAGTGTACGAATAGTCGTACGGGCTGTGGACGGCTTTTTGACGCTTGTACAATGGACGGACTTTCTCGTGGAAGGTCGCTCTGGTTGAAGCTCTCTTGAATAGTGGCTTCAGACAGGAGAAGTGTACGGACAGTCGTACGGGCAGGTGGACGGACTTTCTCGAGGAACGTCGCTCTGGTTGAAGCTCTCTTGAATAGTGGCTTCGGACAAGTGTACGAATAGTCGTACTGTCATGTGGGCGGTTTTTTAAAGCTAGTAGAATGGACGGACTTTCTTGTGGAAGGTCGCTCTGGTTGAAGCTCTCTTGAATATTGGCTTCCGACAAGTGTACGGATAGTCGTACTATCAAGTGGACGGCTTTTTGCAGCTTGTAGAATGGACGGACTTTCTCGTGGAAGGTCGCTCTGGTTGAAGCTCTCTTGAATAGTGGCTTCGGACAGGACAAGTGTACGGACAGTCGTACAGGCAGGTGGACGGACTTTCTCGTGGAAGGTCGCTCTGGTTGAAGCTCTCTTGCGTAGTGGCTTCGGACAGGACAAGTGTACGGACAGTCGTACGGGAAGGTGAACGGTTTTTCGACGCTTGTAGAATGGATGGACTTTCTCGTGGAAGGTCGCTCTGGTTGAGGCTCTTTTTCGTAGTGGCTTCGGACAGGACAAGTGTACGGACAGTCGTATGGGCAGGTGAACGCTTTTTCGACGCTTGTAGAATGGATGGACTTTCTCGTGGAAGGTCGCTCTAGTGGAAGGTTGAAGCTGTCTTGAGTAGTGCCTTCGTACAGGACAAGTGTACGGAGAGTCGTACTGTCAGGTGGACGGCTTTTTGCAGCTTGTAGAATGGACGGACTTTCTCGTGGAAGGTCGCTCTGGTTGAAGCTCTTTTTCGTAGTGGCTTCGGACAGGACAAGTGTACGGGCAGTCGTACGGGCAGGTGGACGGTTTTTCGACGCTTGTAGAATGGATGGACTTTCTCGTGGAAGGTCGCTCTGTTTCGAACAGGACAAGTGTACGGGCAGGTGGACGGACTTTCTCGTAGGTGGAAGGTCGCTCTAGTGGACGGTTGGGCTGTAGTGGTGTTCTTCTTACGGGCGTCGGTGGTGGTTTCTTTCTTCGAAGGACCAATGTGCAAGCTGTGCTTGACAATTACACTTACTTAACTCGGCTTGGTTAAGCAGCTGGATTAAAGTAAAAATTTACTGCTAGGGTGCAGCCTCACACCCTGCTATGACCAAGAAGGCTTATGGTCCAGTAAACTAAGTAGGTATAATGAGAACAACTATCAAATGTTGAATCTGCTTTATTGAAATAAATCCTCTCTTTTTATATTAACAAATTGTTATAGTTCGTGATAAATTATCAAATATAAAATTCCATATAATGTGTTGTTTTATAAACTAAATAATTTATATTATTTGAATAGGTAAACTTGAGAAGGTTAGTTTATGTTATTAAAACCTAATTTCTCAAGATCACCTGTGTTTAAATAATAAATTTAACTAAAAATGAAGAAATGGTAAAAAAGAAAATCTGTTTAATTTTATAATTAAACAATATGCAAGAATCGGACTAGAACGTAATGCTGCTTTTAGTCTTCTAAATGCTTGGTCACATTCGGTATTCCATTTGTAAGAAGCTTTATCTTCTGTAAGTCTATGTAATGGAGACGCTATTTTGGCGAATCCTTCTACAAATCGTCTGTAGTATGTATACAGACCCAAAAAGCTTCTCAATTCATGTTTGTCACGAGGTTGAGGCCATTATTTTATTGCTTGTAACTTTTTTTCGTCGGTATGGATGCCTTCTCGGGAAACGACGTGACCCAAGAACTCAACTTTTTCTTGGAATAGAAAACACTTCTTTGAGTTTAGTTTAAGATTTGCGTTCCTGATTCTTGAAAATACTTCTCGTAAATTGTCTAGATGATCTTCAAATTATTTTCCCATTACTATGACATCATCCAAATAGACTAAGCAGGTTTTCCAAGTAAGCCTCGTAAAACGACTTCCATTAGTCTTTCAAATGTAGCTGGGGCATTGCATAGGCCAAATGGCATCACATTAAACTGATAAAGTCTACTTCCAGCAGAGAATGCAGTCTTCTCTTTATCTCTTTGAAAGATTCCTACTTGCCAATACCCACTTTTCAGGTCAAGAGTAGAAAACCAATATGTTCCTGCCAATGTTGTTAATGTGTCGTCTATTCTTGGCAGTGGGTAACTATCTTTCTTGGTCACATCGTTAAGTTTCCTGTAATCGACACAAAATCTAGTACTTCCATCCTTTTTAGTGACCAACACCACAGGAGATGACCAAGGACTTGATGACTCTTCAACAACACCGTCGCTGAGCATTTTATTAATGAGATTGTGAACTTCTTCTTGTTTGGCCAATGGTAGTCTTCTTGGGGGCTGTCTTATCGGTTGGGCGTCGCCAGTGTTGATGGAATGTTGAATAAGGTTTGTGCGTCCCGAACTACTCTTAGTTTCAAAGATATTACTTTGTTCTTCTATAAACTCTCTCGCTTTACGAAATTCTTCTGGAGTGAGATGTTGCCAAGTTGAATGAAATTGCTGAAGTACCTCCGTTGGTAACTTACTTTTATCCTCCGAAGTTGGCTCTTCACATCTTGTTACTTTCTGGACTGGCTCAAATAATGCTACCACCTCCCCCTTATTAATTTTTACACTATTTGGGAAAATATTGGCGACTCTAATCGGGATGTCTTTATCGGTTTTAACTAGTGACTTTGCAACGAGGTAGGTGTTGGATAATTTCTGTTGGCTTATGAGTCCGACACAGCTTGATGTTTTACTTTCTAGCCTGCCAAATATTATGGTCTCACTGTTACCGACCAGTCTTGTTGTACATACTGCCACGACCTTTATTGGTTCTTTATTGAAGTGACTATTTGACAAAATGAACTCTTCATTCCCAAATCTCAGGGTATTAAGTTTATTATCAAACGCAAATCCATGTTTACTTATCAAGTCCATTCCCAAAATAAATTCGTCTTCTATTTCGGCAACCAATACAGTGTGGCGAATCTTCAATCTTCCCAGCTGTAGGTCTATGTCTGTCTGCCCCAACACGTCGACGGATTCTCCAGTCACAGTCTTAACTGTTATTTTCTTTTCTGTTGGTCGAATTTTATATCTCGTTGCAATTTTGAACTTAAGCAATGATATGGCAGCACCAGTGTCTACTGTTATGTTAACTTGTCTTCCATTTATAAGTCCGTCGATGTTAAGACTGTCAGCAGTATGTTTTAAGCTCTTAATTGAATAAATTTTGGGGGCTACATTCCCTTTAGCCAACACCCGCCCCTCTGCGTTGACTAGTTTTAGTTTTCCTGATCTCTACTTCGGTACTCTGTCCCGCTAGATGGCGAGCGAAACCTTATTTGGACGCGACAATCGCGTTGAATATGCCCTGTACGTCCGCATCTGAAACACTTTACATTTGGAGGGGATCGTCTGCTTTCTTTCAAAGAGTCAATCTTCTCTATCAGTGATTGAAACATTTGGTTTAGCGTTTTTAAGTTGACCTCATGTCCATTGCTCATTTCTTCTCCCTCCTGAATTGAAACAGCTCTTACTTTTGGCCTGGACATATTATTTGATGATTCGATTTCAAGGGCTCGAATCAACACTTCACTGCTATTATGGAAGCGTTCTCGACGAAGTAACTTTGCTAAGTCCGAGTCTCGTAATCCGTTAATAAAGCGATCTACCGTGAAGGGATCTCTGTAATTTTCTGGCATTTCTGGGTAAGCTAAATACATCAGCCTCCTAATATCTGCTTCATACTCTTGCAATGATTCTCCTGGTCTTTGTTGACGAATATTTAATTCTGACCAATGTAAATTTCGCAAGTGTTCGTCTCCATACCTTCTTTCTAACGCTGCCACTAAAGCGTTATAATTCTGTTTTTGGTCGACTGGAATGGACAGTAAAAGTCCCAGAGCAGGTTTTCGTAGAGCTACTAACAATGCTCTAGCTTTTTCCTCATCATGCCAACCATTTGCAGCAGCGGCAGCTTCAAACTGTTGTTTGTAAGTAGACCAGGAAGACGTACCATCGAAATTTGGTTGTTTTGGTTGGAATTCACAACACATCCCTGAGCTTTCATTTTGTTGTGTTCTTTTTGGAGCTGTATAAGCCGTTTTGACACGTCCTGGAATTTTTCTTCCATGGTTTGAAAAACTTCTTCCCCAACATTCTCTACCTTTTCTTCAACATTATGTACCTTTTCTTCTACATTCTGCAATTTATTTAGTGCCTTTTGTTCCACACTATGCATTCTTTGAGTTATTTCTTCCCTAAGATCTTCGGTTGCAGTCTTAAACTCTTCTCTCAGCTGTTCGGAGTTGCTCTTTATTTGGTCAAAGTTTTCCTGCATGTCGTTTTGGTTTTGTTCCATGGACTGCTTCATGTCGTCCATGGTCCGTTTCATATCGCCCTGGTTTTGTGCCATTTGAGCTGCGAGAGCCTGCATCATTTTAGTTAGATCTTCCATCTTTGCTGATCCTTGTCTAGTAAGCATCAATTTCCTGATAAATCACTTAAAACGTTTATTTTAGGGCTATAAAGCGAATGTCAAAGTCGGTTTTTCAATATCTCTTCCAATTCTTAAATAGAACATAATGGAATGTTCTGGAATATACTGGTAAATGCTACTCTTTCTGCTACTAGGCAAATGTAGAAGTCACTTTTTGATTATCTCTTTTGGTTCTCGAATAGACCGTTGTAGAATGTTATGGAATCTTCTAGAAATTCTTTCTAATTCTTACTTTTGAAATAACTAAACTAATGTCGAAATCGGTATTTGTATATCTCTTCTAGTTTTTGAATAGAACGTCGTAGAATGTTATGGAATCTTCTAGAAATTGCTTTTTAGTTCTTACTTTTGAAATTACTAAGCTAATGTCGAAGTCTCTTTTTGGATATTTCTTCTGGTTTTCGAATAGAGCGTCGTAGAAAGTGATGGAATATTCTAGAAATTATTTCTAATTCTTACTTTTTAACTAACTAAGCTAATATCGAAGTCGATTCTTAAATATCTCTTTTGGTTTTTGAATAAATCAATATCGAACTTCTTCGAATATTCTGGAAAAATCACTTACTGTTTTTCTGTCCAATTGTCCTAGCCGGTGGTACTATGTAAGGGTAGTCTTTGCACTATTCAGTTCTGAATATTCTGGCAAAATCACTTACTGTTCTTCTTTTCAATTGTCCTAGCCGGTGATACTATGTAAGGATAGTCTTTGCACTATTTATTTCTTTTAATCTCACTTCTGACACCAATTGTTATGGGTTCACAACGACAAATTAAAACTCACAATTGTCGAAAACGATACGTCAATTTATTTCGACAAATTATGTACAAAAACACGCACTTAAACTTACTAATAACTTGCTAACAATTCACTACTTTAATACGCCTATTAACTTCGCGTTAACATCTAGCGATCACTACCATTGGTTATCTCTGACTGACTGCCTGGTGCGCGACCCCGGCCCTATATATAGGATCGTCCATCTCTCTCGAACTTTCCGGCAGCCTTCGACGTCCGGAAAGTTCTCGTATTATTGCGACCGCAAGTCACAGATAACGCAACTAAAACCTAGACTAAGAATACAACCTTAAGATAAATCAACCTAATACTACACTAAACATAAATAAATTCCAATGATAAAATTTAAATAACTTAAATTTGTAACAGTATAAAGGTTTATTACTTTGTAAAACGAACATCCCTGTTTTTTAACCTTTTTTAAATGTTTGATCTTTGTTTAACTTTGTGTGCATGTACTACTAACATACTTTTGTCTATTTTCGTTAAAGACCGAAAAAGCCTTGATAAAAATAATTAACTAGTTAAGAACCTGAACAAACAATCTTTTTCCTTTTCACAAAAATCATGATATCTCGTCTGGAGCTTTCTACAGCTGATTTATTTGATAAAATCTACTAAAATATTAACGTAAGTACACTGTACAGTTGTCGCCTTTTTACCTTCCTAGTCTGCGCAGCAATGGCTAGAGAAAGTATTTTTCGACAATTTTTATTTTTTTTTGAGATAACGCCGAAAATGTGTTATTTAGGTATATTTTGACCTATCCTTTCAATATCGTCGTGATGTCTATCTGTGTGTTCTGTGTGTGTGTGTGTGTGTATTTTTTTTCTGTACGTAACACGATAGCTCCTAAACCGCTGAACCGATTTTCATAAAATTTTCAGATAAAATAGTGCTCGACACTCTAACGAGCTGATTAGTTTTTGGTCAAAATCCATTAATGCTAATGACTAAAATTAAAAAAATTCTAACTTTTTAACGGAGCATCGCATTATTATGCGGTTCATTCGGAATATAGTAGACTACATTGTGTACTGAACGGAACCGAACCAAAAATAACGTAGGAGCATTAGTTTCCGAGATATTTACAAAAAAGTGTTTTCAAAGCTGATTATCATAGCTTCATTTGTGCTAATAGGCTAGCTAGGAAGGTATCAGATCTGTCATGGATCAATTTATTTAATATAATTAATTTGTTAGTAATAATGTTGGAAGCGGATCGGCCATGTCCGAAAAAGCGTAAACAAAATAATGAAATTTTTGAGTGAAAGGTTAAAGTTATTTACAGCATTTTCAATTTATTGTAATAATATCACAATTAAGTCAGTCCCATGGTCTGTCCCCAAACTGTGTCTAAAATTCATTGCAGGAAAAAAATTATATTGAAAACAAAGTGAAAAACTTAAAATTTTTAAGGCACGTAGCGTTTGATGAAGTTTTAGGTAGCAAGCAACAATTTATTACCAATTTTATTTGTAGCTAGTCAGAAAAGTGCATTTTTAATTAAAAAAATTAAAAAAGATGCCTTTGAATGGTTTTTTAAAAGAAAGCTTTATGTTGCTAAAAACACTTGCCCTGGTGTTTTCATGGCTTACCACTTTTAGCTGCCCAAATGTTCTAAATATATTTTAGGAACATTGGGGCAACAGATAGCAAAAGTAATATTCCTAGCTCTATTTGTTACGCAATGTTGGGGCAGCTGTTGGGCAACACCCTGTGTTAATTGGGAAATAAGTTATCCAAAAAGCTTGTGATTCTTTTTTTATTTAAATTCTATAGATATGTGAAAGCAAGGTATTTTAAAGTACTTGCGACAGAAACAAAACTTATGATCAAAATTTATTTTAACAAAAATAAGTTCCGGTTTTTTTTAACCACTGGTCGGAAGCTTTGAACAGAGCGTGTATAGTTTTCGTAAAGAATCGATACAAACAACTTAAGAAAAATTAGAAACATTACAGAGAGAACTGGGGTTACATTTACCATCGCAACTGTTTTTATAGTAGTTTGCTCAAAACAACAAAAATATAACATAAGCTATTTTCCTAATAAAGTGCAGAAACTCGATAAAACTCGCGACGCACGGTTCTGCCAACGGCGTTAGCGGCGGAAAAAAAGGTTTCTGCAATAATTGCTTTTCTACAATCGTCAGGAAAACATACAAAAATAAAATTATAAAAAAAATAAACCAAACTACATCAGGCTACTTCTTTTAAGAAAAAGTGTTTTAGCGAAAGTTAACATCTTACCTTTACACCAAAGCAACCAAGGATTTTACAGGCAATCTTATCAATAGAAACTTATCTATACAGGTTTTTTTATAATTTAACATTTCTTTGCGGAAAATTTTTCCCAACCTGGTGCGTCAAAGTACAATTTTCTGCACTAAAAATAGTGTGGAAAATTACATTTTTCCAATGAACACATAAAAATTATGTATTTCACACGACTTGCATCTTCAGAAAACTTTAAGTTTCACCCGTCTGCAGAAATTTTTCCGCACATGTGTGTAAAAGTACTTTTCCGCACATGTATGGAAAAGTGTACGATGACGTTAACTGTCATCATACTTTTCCGCATATATGTGCACAGTTAAAGACCATTTTTTACAAAAAGTTAGTATAGTTCAATTGTGTTCGTAGGAAAAATAGCTTACACAACATTCCTACACTGGCGTGTTGTTTCACTCGGCTAGCCACAACATTCATGCTCGTTTGAAATTTTTCACTTTCTTTTCTTGTTACGTAATACACTATTTTGTTTAATGGGGACTTAATGCCATAAAGTCAGGCAGTAATAGTCCAGACTGTATTTTAAAATTTTTAGATTATGAGATAAGATGACAGATGGTCTCTCAATATTAGGCCATTGTATATTATAAGAACCGGGATAAATACTATCTATCTATTTCGCCTTCGTCAATCCATCTTTGCACATTGGCCTCCCCGAATATCTTCCACTCTTCTCTGTCTGTCGCCGTGTTCATCCATCTAGCTCCTGCATGTTTCTTCAAATCGTCCACCCATCTCATTTGGGGTCTTCCCCTACTTCTTTTATTTTTCCAATTTCTCCAGCTTACAATACATTAATTCCATTTCATCGATCGTGTTTCTGTCTAATATTATGACCGGCAAATTTCTATTTTAATTTTGCTACTCCTCCTTACTTTTGTTTTATTTCTTATGCATTCATTCCTTTTTCTATCTGTTAGCTTTAAAGGTTAGGAATAAATACTGCCTTCTTTTATTAAAAGTAAATAAACCCCTTATGCTAATTTTAAGCGATTAATTCTCAGTCTAAAATGTAAAATACTATTAATGGCACTATTAATGCCTGAGATTCAATATTACCCACCTTTTTTAAAATTGCATGTGTAAACTTCTTAATTTTACCTTAGGAGATGTTTATTTAAATCGAAATAAAATATTAATACGTCAGCGGTCGGTAGTAGGGTACACATTTTTTCTGGTCACTAATAATTTAATTTCTTATGTAACACACACCGCTAAATAATTATAAAGCATAATATTAGCTTATAGAAATTGATTACGAATTAAACAAATTATAGTAACCATTGACTTTTAAGTTAAAAAGGCCTTAATCGTCATGTCTTATATAAAATGCTAAACCAATTTTAATGAATTTTCTCTTGGGGCAAAGTTACAGTTTATTAACACATAAAACTGCTGGTCAAAAGAAGAACGAAGACAAAAATAAATCTCGTTTACCACCGCAAAAAATTTACTGTTATATTTTTCCACGAGGATTTTATTGGAAAATAATAGGTAGCGTGCAAAAAATTAACCACGCGAAACACGAAACTACACTTATTGAGATTTACAAAAATTTTTGGCCTGAAACCACAACCTACACCTGAACCTGACGTACTTGAACCAAAACCTAAACTTCAAAACTAATCTTCGCTTGGCATAAACTGTCATATGCGTTAAAGTTTAATTTCTCCCCTTGTTGGTTAATAAACCCCAATTAATATCTGTTTTAATTAATATAGTAGCGCTTTCACCTGCTCGTCCGTCCCGCAAGTTTGGCGCAAAGTCAGGTGCCGCCGAGGATGCTGAAGCAGCAGAAGAAATGCGCAAACATCGCGAAGCCCGAGCTGCCCGACTTGCTTTTATCAACGAGGAAGAAAGGGAAACCCGCGCGAAACCATCGTCTTACGATGTTGATGAAGCACTCAAAGCCAAAAAAGAAAAAGAAGATGCGAGGTTAGCTGAAGAAAAGTAAGAACAATTGGCAACTATTTTTTGTTCTAAATTATGTTTCATATCTTTTATAAAATAGCGAGTTAGTAACTTATTTACAATACTTTTTTCAACTACAAATAATAACATTTTAAACATTATAATTTTATGCTAATTAAACGGGAATGGGAGAATTCATCAAAAAACTTATTTTTGAGAAATCCTTATTTAAAAAGTTTGTTGGAAACGATTCTTTTTTGGTATTTCTTTGTGAACAAGGTTAGATTGACACCGATTTCGAACTCCTAAAAACTATTTTTTTGAAGGTTAGGATCTTGCATACCTTATTTAAAATAAATACACTTACATAATGAGTTTGATCAACTGTCTTTGAAGTGGATTTCTTTGGAAAAAACATATATGTAGATAATAAAATTTTACCCAGTATCCAGCTTGTGGATAGTAGTAGAAGTTGTAGTGGGGGAGTGACCCGCAGGTCCGACAAGTATGCCAGAGTAGGCCCTTTTTGCAATGCCCCAGATCTGTCCCTTGACCCACTATTTGCACTTCCGTTCGATATCCCGGTAGCTCATTGGGCCTCCATTGGCATGTCCATAGGCTGACCAGGTAGGGTCGCTCTCAACTTCCATTTGGCGGTCCTTCCTCAATCGGTTATGTCCAGAAAAAATACAGTATATCAGTAGTCCGAGATCTTTTCGTGTCCTTCCCAGCAACCATCTAAGTCTGGTCACTTTTGGTCGGTTAACGAAATGTCCGTCGCTCTGTATTTGGTACCTCCATATGCCCCGGAACCCAGCGTCCTAGTTTGCCATCACTTAGGGTCGTCAGTGCCTCCGCGAATTCTTCAACCAAGCCGTCGGCGGCAGGGTAGTGCCGTGATATGGTCGTCGGCTTCACATGCAGAAGGTACCAGGCTCGCTTCTCGAACGATGCAAAAACCAACAAAAAAAAATCTGTCGCCCTGTCGCCGATTTCCTTTTCAGCGTTCAATAGCCGTCATCGAATAAGCATGCGATGCGATGCACGCAAAAAATATAAATCGACATTGAACATCGATAATATAAGCAGGTGTAGCCAGGAGCCGACGACACGCCGCCAGCTGAGGAATCAGGGATAATAACCCAGGAGCCTGCTATAAGTGCTATATAGTCGGAACCAGGACGGCGCCAGCATAAATCTCCTACAGTCAACCCACGACGACCACGACTGTTGCGCTGAAAAGGAAAGAAGTCTATCGTCTATAACCAAGTTCTGCTGGGACGATAGCCATATTAGATAGATGCAAGTCTAACATGTAGCAGGACCACCTTTTGGAAGGGGTCTAAAAGCGTGGGTCCACTGTGTATACTTGCTACGCAGTATAAAGATCCCTGCCCTCGACAAAGAGGTGTCAGGCAAAATTAAGTCCTCTTAGAGAAAGAAAACTTGCATACTAAGGGGCACGTGCATCAGTTTGATATATGATGTACGGACAAATCGGGGTTTGCGAAAAGGGCGCGCCGTGTGCCTAGTCGCTAGACTATAAAATGGTCTCCCTACCGTCAACAATCTTGGGTGTTAATCAAGTATAAAAGGCAACTTCATAGGGGTATAGTCAACCACGGACACCGGTGTTTCGGAAAAGGGCATTTCCATCCTCAGCGTGGCTTGCCTGACACAAATTAGAACAAACTGACTACAAGATACAAGGTAAATCAAAAAGAATGGAAAAATAGGTGAAACCTTGGGTGTGCTAGTGCCTTTAGCGTAGCCTAGTTGTCGGAGCATATGTAAATGTACTCTTCTTTGCTATTCTGGACTTCTTCTAGAGTTGCCACCATTAATATGACTTACGCTATTGCTTGAAAAACACTAGCCTGCTGTCCGAGCATTTAGCTCTTCTTCTAGTTTTTCCACGTATACTCCCGCTCCTAAGGTTTGCCTCACTGATAGTTTGGATCCATTAGTTTAGCAGGCCAAGGCGCTCTCCTAGAACATTGTTTCGTTGCTCTGCCACGCTTCCCTATCTGGAAAGAGGTACAAACCGCTTCTCGAGAATCCAAGGTATGTGGGCTCTGCTGACTGTCAGTAGGGTGAGGGTTTTTCTCTAATTGTCAGATTTTCTGTAACTAGATGCCCAGTTTTTCCCCCCTTCCTCCACTGTCCCTTGTCCCTTAAACGTAAGTAGGTCCCGATCGTCTCCCTTTTAATCCACGTTGGTAGTGATGCTAGTACCAGAATTGTCTCAACGACCAGCACCGGTATAGTTGTCATAGCTCCGGTTAACCCTCTACACATCATCCCTTGTAGGCTTCTGAATTTTAGGGATGTGGTCATTTTCTCCACTGCCAGCTACCAGACAATCAATCCGTATTGGATCTGCGGTCTTAGTATTGCTGTGTACATCTAATGGTGTGCCGACTACCCTTCGTAGCTACCACATTGTTGCCAATGTTAACGATCATACTGGCAACGTATGGCGCCCAGGTTAGTCCGCTGTTAAGAATTACTACCAGCTATACTTCAGATTTGATACTTAAGCTCTTTTATGCATAACGGGTGCACCTAAGCCTTCAATTTTTCTCTTTCTGGTGAACAGTATCATCTTTGTTTTAGCTGGATTAACAGAGACTTTATATCCCTGGCAAAAGCCTTTTATGATTTGAACAGCCTCTTGCATTCTACCGCAGACTACTTTAAAGAAGCGACAAACTACTTCCACTATGCATAGGTTTGGGCGTCGAATCCATTTTCTGACAAGCGCTTTAGTAGTGTATCCATAATTAGGCTCCATAAGTGGGGCGACAGGTAACTGCCTTGTGGGCACCATCCCGTGACCCTAATCTGTACCGTTGACTCTCCCAGCGTAGCTTCTCTTGCTCGTTAATTTAGTGCAGATATTACCCGTTCAATAATGGGGATATCTGCTTCCTTTTCTTGAAGCGCGGATTTTATCTTTCGCTCTTTTGCCTTATCGAAAGCCCCTTCAATGTCGATGAACACCATAAGGGCGTATTATTTTAACTGAAGGTCTTTCTCTACTTTGTGCACTACTGCATGTATGGGCGAGTTAGTTAAATTGCCCTCCATGTACGCATGCTGACTTCTATTCTATTTCTTCAACATAAAGGATGTTGGACTTTTGGGCCAGTAGGATTTGGCTGCCGTGTAGTCTCTTCTAACTTCTATGGGGATGAAGACTACTGTTGCCATTCTCCATGCTGGGGTTATGTTTTGTACAAAAGGAGAACCCATAGCTCTTTCTGCAGTGGCGCCGGGAACAGCCAGTTTGGCCCTGGTGATTTGTATGGACTGAACTCGTTGATCGCTCAGGCTATGGTGGCATCCGTAACCACTTTGTCTGCCAGTGTCAAGTCGGGTTTAACACTAAAGTGTGGTCCGGCGACGGGTTGCGTTTTGTTTTCGCTCTCCACGCAGGGAAATGAACCTCAAGGGAATGTCGCAGAGGCTCTTCACCGAAGGCGGTCTAGTTTCCATCTCGCTTTCTAATAGATCTGAGTCTGTCTCGAATCACTGCTTAGTATTTTAAGAAGTCTGGAATTCCCCGAGTAGAGAATTAATCTCCCCACAGTCAGTGTGCCAGCTTTCCCTTTTACTTCTGCTAACCTCTGTCTGAAATTCTCTTCTGGATTCCCTGTACTGTTCCCAAGTAGCCTCCCAACCATCCCTTATCGCTATGTAAAGGGTCCCCCTGGTTTTCCGGCGAAGCTTGTCTAGTTGACCATTCCACCAAGTCGGCAATGGTTTTAAGGAGCAGGTCTCCTCATGGCTGGCTATGATGGTCTTTTCCAGGTTGCCGATTGCTCTTTCAAGTTGTTCCTTATTGTCAATATTTATTTCAAGAGGATCTCTATTCTGGTCCAGAGTCGACAGATAGCGTCCCAAGTCCGTACTGCTTGGGTTTCTTCTGAGGTTTGGTGGTGCCTCGTCGGTTTTCATCTCAAATCTAATCATACGATGATCAGACGTGACGATGTCCTTTGTGACCCCTCAACTGACGATCTTTTCGTAAATATCTCGTCATACTAGCGTTATGTCAATAACTTCTTCGGGGTCCTTATTGATGACCGTTGGTTTGCCTTTGTTAGCTATTTCCAGGTCCGAGTTGGCGAGGAACTCAAAAAAAGTCTCCTCGCCCATACACATTACTACTACCCCACGCTACGTGATACAAATTCGCGTCATACCCCACGATCACCGGAAATCTATTAGTATCCGCGAATGAAAGGGTGATCGCTCGAAGTATTTGGAACATTCACTGCCTAGTGTTAATAACCATTATTTTTAGCAGCAGCAAAATGCAGTTTTTTAACCATTAATTAGAAATTTTGAGACAGCATTTGTGTAAAAAAAATCTGTATTTAATTCAGAAAAAAATTCTTTTCAACAATATCGTGAAGTTTGTCTCAAATTATTATCAACCCCTTCAGCAATTAAATAAATATGACAAGCTTAAGTATTTAAAATTTTCACCTTTTTACCACTACAGTTTAAAAGTGGTCGGTGTACGCTTATTTATATGATTTTATTATACTAATATGTCCAGTTCGGCACTATTCACAAAGATTTCGCTAGAAGTATTACTTCTTTCGTATTATCACGTTTCATTTAGTTTTTAAAATTAAATATATTTTTACCTTCCTAGCCCGCGTAGCAAGGCTAGTATAGCAAAGTTTAAAAAAAACATTTCCAAACTAGTAAGAACCTTTCATTTTGAAATTTGTATTGGAGAACTTGGCTTTACTTTTATCTCAATTCTTTTTACGGAATGCCATTTTCGCGTACACGGCTTTTTTTACATGAAATGTTTTTGTTATGATATGTTATTTCGGTGTATTTTGCCCCATCTTAGATATCGTCGTGATGTATGTCTTTGTGTGTGTATATATATTATTTCTGTACATAACACAATAGCTCCTAAACCGTTGCATCGATTTTCATAAAATTCTTAGGTGAAAGAGTGTTCGAAACTCTTAAGACCTGATTACATTTTGGTCAAAAGCCATAAATGCCAGTGAGAGCTTTTTGACAATTAAAAAATTTTTAAAATGCTAACTTTTTAATGGAGCGTCATATCAATATAAGGTTTTTGGAATAAAGCTTTACTTTTTCAGATATTTACAAAAAACTGTTTTCAAACAATGTTATCAAATAACGGGCAAGCTAAGAGATTTTGTTTTTTAGTTAGTTTAAAGAAATAGGCGATTTGTCACAAAAAGAATTGATAAAAAAAAATTAACAAGAACATTGCCCTAAATCTGAGGGCACGGCAGTGCCTCGCCAAGTTCGCGCGCCGTACCATCTTTTCTTGAAAGATTTCAGCCGATATTTGACCTATCTAAAACTTTACTTCGGACTGAGCTACGAATTGCAAACTTTGCACAGTCGTAGATCTTTATGAAGTTAACAACCGCTTCAAGTTTCATGGAATTCCATAAAGTAGTAAAGTAGTTGACAATTTCAAAAAACGTCGAAATTGGCACTCACTCACTCATTCATGTATAGATCATCAAAATTCTACTGTAATTCCAGACACGCTATAAAGCTAAAATTTGGCAGACTGATAGAAATTATAACCAAACCCCTGGAAAAAATAAAAAAAACCCAAAATTCTAATTTACTCCCCTCCCACATACAGGTAAAGTTATGTAAAAGAAATGCTAGAGAGCTGAACTTTGGCAGACTGATAGGAACTATGATACAACTGTAGAAAAAATTTTTAAAAACACCAAAATTATAATTTACATCAATTTACTTCCCTCCTCTATTAATGTAAAGTTATGTAAAATTAACACTGACCAGTTCCAGAAACGCTAGAGAGATGATTTAAGAGTGCCTTAGAATACGTGATCTTTATGATTTTGCAATTAACGGTCCTTTGACTACCAAAATCAATCTCAGGCTGATTTCGCCAATTAATTTCAAGAATTTTTGTATTAACATGGAATATGCGGTTATAATTGATTTGTAAAATACATTTTTTTTATTTGAAACTCGTAGACAATGATTGTGTACAAATAAAATTTTGGACTTCCATTGTCTTTATTTATTTTAAAACATGACGTTTCGGTTAGTAAGTATCTCTAACCGTTATCAAGTGTAAACACACTGTGTGTTTACACTTGATAATGGTTAGAGAAACACACTGTGTGTTTACACTTGATAACGGTTAGAGATACTTACTAACCGAAACGTCGTGTTTTAAAATAAATAAAGACAATGGACTTCCGAAATTTTATTTCTACATTTTTTTTACTAGAGCAATCGTCGAAGAACAATCCAGACAAGAAGCGTTAGCGAAAGAAGCTGCAAGAAAAGCAGAAATAGCACGCCAAGAAGAATTAGACGCTAAAGCCGCAGCAGAAAGAGCGGCTGAATTAGAGAAGCAAGCTGAAATTACAAGAAAGGAAGAAAAAAAGAGACAAGTAAGTACACTCTATTATATTACACAATGCGGACCCAATTTAAGTGGGCAATTCAAAAAAATGTTTTGCAGACAAAACTTCCTATAAACGGACACTAACGGCTTCGTCGATTTTGTCCGCTTATTGAAGGTGTCCGCTTAAGAGAGAGAACTGCGAAATTTTATTATAAATTTATTATTCAACGTACAAGACAAACGGAAAACTAAACAATACTTATAAAAATAAAATCGGTAAAAAATCAGGTAAACCTAGGAAGTTTTTTACTAGGTGCCATTTCTATTACTACCCAACTGAACAAAAAAAATAAAGCACAGCAGTTCTACCGAATAAAATATGTTGTAAATACGACAGATGTATGTAGCCTCCGCATTAAAACGGAAAGAGGTAATTCCCAGGCTGCAGAGTGCGTTGCTGCCAACATACTACATAATATTTATGCCCATGTCGTGCAGCGCTCCGTTCCGTTGTCAAGGGTTCGAGTCCTGTTAACCCTTTCTATTCTGTGGGAATATATATGTTCTACGCAAAGTTCAAAAATTACTGTAATTAATTGAAATGCGCCTTTAGAAAAGCATCTGTTCCTTTATCATTTGCTACGCGACAATAATTTGGCATCAATGCACCAAAATTCGGCAGTAGTATAAATAGAGCCCTGCAGTCATTATTCATGGGATATTTTGATCGGAGAGAACACAGAGTGAGATTTTAAGAATAAAAGATTCGTCAAATCGAGATATAACACATTGGTTTTCTAGATTTTAAGTATTTAGTACAGAGAACATAGAGTGCGCTGTCAACGCAAACATTTATCACACCCGTTTAGACCCAAAAAGGTACACATGCAAGTTTATTTTCATCATATTTGGTATAGATAATGTATGTATAAGAGATAGTATTTAACGGTTTACGGTTTATTTATTAGCTTAATGTAGCTGGGTTTGATTAGGATTACATATAACTATTAGATAGTTGTTAAGACTAAATCAAAAGGAATACAAAACTTTGTTATTTTAAGAAACTTGACAATTCAAAACATTTCTTGTCTTAAAAGGAGAGTCAAAATGGCTTTAACTATAAACGAATTCTTAAAATAAAACAAATGTCTTCTTATATAAAAAACTATTCTTTTAAAGCGGTCATCGATTTGGTGCGTTGGAAAGATGTTTTGGTTTTAAATCAATACCATTTATCTAGATTTACTATTAAAAAAATCTGTGAATTATTTTATAACCATAAATATCATAACAAAAACATTTCATGTAAAAAAAGCCAAGTACGCGAAAATGGCATTCCGTAAAAAGAATTGAGATAAAGGTAAAGTCAAGTTCTCCAATACAAATTTCAAAATGAAAGGTTCTTACTAGTTTGAAAATGTTTTTTTAAACTTTGCTATTACAGCCAAACTTCTTTATGTTCAATTTAGCACTGTGCCTAAGAGTCATTTACAGCCGAAATAGCCAAGTTTCGAAAAATATTTCCAAACTAGTAAGAACCTTTCATTTTGAAATTTGTATTGCAGAACTTTTCTTAGCTTTACTTTTATCTCAATTCTTTTTACGGAATTCCATTTTCGCGTACTTGGCTTTTTTTTACATGAAATGTTTTTGTTATGATTTCACTTCTTTTTTAAAGGAATTGGATAATACTTAATTTTTAAAATAGTAAAATATGCGGAATATTGTTCAAAACTTTTGCAATGCCTTACTTAAATGTTTGAGGTTTTTTAATTTTTTTCCATGGTTTTATCGTAGTTGATATCAGCCTTCCAAAGCTCAGCTCTCTAGCGTTTCTGAAAGTGCACAATGTTACTTTTACATAACTTTACATGAATAGGGGAGGGAAATATATTAAAATTGTCGTGTTTTTAAATTTTGTCCTATAGTTTTATCATAGTTCCTATCATTCTTCCAATGCTCAGCTCTCTAGCGTTTCTGGAAGTGGGTAATGTTACTTTTACATAACTTTACATTTATAGGGGAGGAGAGTAGATGAAAATATTGGACTTTTTAAAATTTTCCCATGGTTTTATCATAATTTCAATCAGCATTCCAATGCTCAGCTCTCTAGCGTTTCTGGAAGTGGGCAGTGTTACTTTTACATAATTTTACATTTATAGGGGAAGGAAGTAAATTAGAAATTTGGGGTGTTTTAATTTTTTTCTATAACTTTATCATAGTTACTATCGGTCTTCCAAAGCTCAGCTCTCTAGCATGTCTGGAAGTAGGCAATGTTACTTTTACTTAACTTTACATTTATAGGGGAGGGAAGTAAATTAGAATTTTGGGGTGTTTTAATTTTTTCTATAGTTTTATCATAGTTCCTATCAGTCTGCCAAAGCGCAACTCTCTAGCATTTCTTGAAGTGGGCAATGCTACTTTTACATAACTTTAAATGTATAGGGGAGGGTAGTAAATTAAAATTTTGGGGTTTTTTGATTTTTTCCTATAGTTTTATCATAGTTCCTATCAGTCTGCCAAAGCTCAACTCGCTAGCATTTCTGGAAGTGGGCGATGCTATTTTTACATAACTTTAAATGTATAGGGGAGGGGAGTAAATTAAAATTTTGGAGTTTTTTTATTTTTTCCAGGGGTTTGGTCATAATTTCTATCAGTCTGCCAAATTTCAGCTTTGTAGCATCTCTGGAAGTACAGTAGAAAATTGAAGATCTCTATACATGAGTGAGTGAGTGACTGAGTGGCAATTTCGACGCTTTTTGAAATTTCGTAACTACTTTACTACTTTTTGTCTTGTTGGTAGTTTTTAGAACTTTAGAATTTATGGAAAAAATATTATATAAAACAAAGATATTTAGTACAGGTCCTTCATAGAAATCCGTCCACGAAGGGATACTGTAGATACACGAATATGTAAGGAGAGTCAAATCTTTACTTGCAGCTTCGCGCGTGTGTCATTCGATCACTTTTCGTATCAAATTTTGTTGAAATCAGCTGTACAGTGTGTCCCATTTTCGATTGGGATTAAATGGGAAACTCGGTTGTTATTGCAGATATCGATTTTCTGATTGCACCTTACGGTGCTCTTTTTTTGAGCCCTTAAAAATTGTGTAATCGGATTTTTGCTATACCCCGTGGTTTCGCTAATACAGGGAGTTTTTGAAAAAATTGCATTTTTTATAATTCCTTGTATCTCGCTTTTTTTAATAATGACGTTATCAATTTTTTTAAATATTGTTTAGTTTCTGAGATATGGTATTTATCATAAAAAAATTAAATACAGACCTGGATTTAATTTTTATCACTAATTTGATTGGTTTTATGCTATTATTATCACAAAATAAAAAAATGTGTATATTTTTTTGTTTTATGGCTAAAAAAAATTAATTTTTTAAAAAGTTTTTGAGTCCGAACCTTGAAATTTCCAAAATAAATATAAATTAAAAATTGCAAGACACACTGTTAAACGATTTTACGTTTATCTGTTTTGATACGTTAAATAAAAGATTTGTAAACAAAGTAAAAAACGTTAAAAAGTTTCACAAATAATATCAAAGTAATTATTTGATGGTAGCACAGCAACCCATGAAATTTACTTCAACATAGAAAAACAAAAGCGTGGAATTCACATTGTCATTTTACTCGTCATTTTTGTGAATGTGGTTTAAGGGCTCGATCTAAAACAAAATCGTACCCGCCAAGTTGGTATTTATCATAAAAAAATTAAATACGGACCTGAATTTGTTTTATATTTTGCTGCTATTATTATCGCAAAATAATAAAAGTTTAATATTTTTTTTTGTAAGGAAAAAAAATATTTAATATTTTTAAAAATTATTATCTTAAAAATTGCAGATGAACGATATTTAGTTTATCTGTTTTGGTGCGTTAATTAAAAGATTTATAATATAAACTTAAAATTATTCTAAAATGGCTAGAAATCGACCATATCCAGATTTTGAAAAATGTGATATGTTTCACTGCTTTATTCAAGCAAACAAAATCCCATCACAGCACAGGCGGCGAAAAAACCCTGTAATAAATAGCGGTTCTCCCTCTGAAATTGCTATTTATACAGAGTTAACTAAACTTACCGAATTAAATATTTCCTTGAATAAAGCATTCAAACATATCATCATATCATTTTTCAAAATCTGCATGGATCTGGTCGATTTTTAACCATTTTAGATTAATTTTAAGTTTATATTATAAATCTTTTAATTAACGCACCAAAACAGATAAACTAAATATCGTTCATCTGCAATTTTTGAGATAATAATTTTTAAAAATATTAAATATTTTTTTTTCCTTACAACAAAAATATATTAAACTTTTATTATTTTGTGATAATAATAGCATGAAACCAATCAAAATAGTAATAAAAAAAATTCAGGTCCGTATTTAATTTTTTTATGATAAATACCAACTTGGCGGGTACGATTTTGTTTTAGATCGAGCCCTTAAACGAATGTACCGTAGTAGATCTCTTGACTTTTCTTATGACCTATAAAACAAACAAGACCTAAAATAATAAAATAAAAACTTTAACTTACCAAAATAACAAACTATAAAATTTTCTTCAAATAGACGAATCTTCTGTTTCTTTACTGACTATTTATTTTAGAGGTTTTAGCTTATATTCAACAAAACTTAGAATGAACCCACTTGTCTCCTCACAATTTGGGTTTTTATTACCAATAGGTTGGACCTAAGTAATCCATTATCCCCTCTTTGAAGAGTTTGAAGGAACCAAGTCAGTGGCGTTTCTAATAATCCTAGAGTTTTCTTTACATTCTAGCTAATGAGCTAGTAATGTAAGCCTAAACGAAAACAGAGATAAAATTACATTTTATAGACAACACTTTCTAATCTCACAGTTTTTCCTTAGCCAATCACTTTGAAAAGAAAACCCTCTGTCTTCTTTTCAATAGTTTTTCACGCATCAACCATCTGCTGTGTGGTAGGCGGCAACCAAATATTTACCATTTTGGAGGGAGGCGGAACCACTTTCTTATCTCTGCAAAATTTTGTTTTGCGCATTTCGCTTTTCTAAGCTGGTTTCGTACAGTGGCACACTCAAGGGTAAGTTACATTCCTGACAATATCTCAAAAACTAAACAATGTTTAAAAAAATTGACAATGTCATTATTTTCTTCTAAGAAAGCTGCCATAAAAAGGTTTTTACAGAATAGAAATATCTTGCAAAATAAGCGAATTATAAGGAATTATTAAAAATGCAATTTTTTTCAAAAACTCCCTGTATAAGCGAAATCACGGGGTATAGCAAAAATCTGATTACACCATTTTTAAGGGCTCAAAAAAAGAGCACGGTAAGGTGCAATCAGAACATCGATATCTTTAATAATTACCGAGTTTCCCATTTAATCTCATCAAAAATGGAACATGCTGTACATATAAAAATAACAAGTTATTTATATTTTGTTAAAAGTTTATGTAGCAAATAAAGTTTTAATTTTTCCTCCTCAACTTTTCATTTTATCCAAAAAATGTATACTGTATTTTTTAGTTATAATTAGCATGATAATCAATTGGCCGATATTCTTTCTTGCCAAACCCTTTTTTTCTCCCAATCCTTCAACATTACAAATCTTATTTCTTAAAAACAAAGATTGTTGACCCCCGTTTATATAAAGTTTTTTCTTATTTTGGCCTACTCTATCACACATTAAAATATTATCATACTGGCCAAGGAAAATATGACTTTGAGAACCTTTTATCTGTATGATTACTGTATATGTCATCGTTTTTTTTACCAGGTATCGCACGTTTATATTAGGTTTGAAAATTTCAATAAAATCTAAAGAACACCGCACCCGTTTACACAGGCCTTATAAGAAAATTGTGTCTAAAAAAAATGTAAGTAAAAGTTAAGTTTTTTTATGTACAGTTTTTGAGATATAACCGGTCAAAGTTCGTTAAATGGGCGTTTTTGTGTATGTTCTAATAATAATAACTCTTACATCTTGACCGAAACAAACTACAGTCGAACCTCTCTAACTCGAACCTCTATAACTCGAACCTCTCTATTACTCGAACCTTTTGAGTGGTCCCTGCACTTTTTATATGTATTTAAACTCCTTTAATTCGAATTTCTATAACTCGAATTGTTTTGGTTGTCCCTTTAGGTTCAAGTTATAGAGGTTCGACTGTAATTGATCATAATAATTACTTAGTAAAGGTCTAAAGATAAAGCCGTTTATAATGTTTTTTTTTTTCATTTCATTAGGTAATATACACGGGGTTAGTAAAAAATCAACTTTTTTATATCAGCACTCACTACTACCGAGTTTAAAACTAGCACATTATAAAAGAAGTTAATATTCTTTTTTGAGTGGCCCTACTTTTATAGATATTAATTTTTTAATTGCAGATTTATTCTCCTAATAAATGAAATTGACTTCAGATGTTTAAACCATTTTTCGTACGACAAATATGAATTTACTAAATATTTTGTTTAAAAACACAGCACATCAAATATTTTAAATACTTAAAAGAAATGCTATAGATTTTCGTTTAGTAAAGGGTCTATTAAAAAAAAATCTTTCTTTTTGCTCCTAAATTATGTTTATCTTATTTCTGGAAAACAGCTTGGTTACTTTACTTGCTTACTTCTGTAACTCAGTGTCATACTAGGGAAAAAAATATATTTTAAAGGAGACATAAAAAAAGTATTTAACATCCAATTTTTGCTGCACATACCAAAACTATAAAAACAAATATAAGCTAAAAATAGAGACTTATTAATAAGTTCGGCATTAGTACTAAAAGACTAATGCAATAAACAAGCTCTTTATGAGACAACCTGTATATATATTTTTCACTATTTTTAGCTTAAATTTGTTTATATAGTTTTGGTATGTGCAGCAAAAATTGGTGGAAATACCCTTTTTATGTTGCAGTTCGGTAAATCCAGGAATAGTTTAAAATATAAAAATTAAGTTCTTTAAAACTAAACATAGGCAAAATATAACAAGTGCAGTGTACCACTGGGTTACGAAAGTAAGCAGATAGAATTATATCAAAATTGACCGAGCTGTTTTCCAGAAATAAGATAAAAATAATTTAGGATCAAAAAGAAAGAAAACATTTCTTTTTGAATAGACCCTTTGACTACACAAAAATCCATCGGTTCATTTCTTTTATGTAGTTAAAATATTCGTTCTGCAGTGTTTTATTACAAAATATTTAGTAAATTAATTTTTGTCGTACGAAAACTGGTATAAAACAGCTGAAGCTAATTTTATTTATTAGGAAAATAAATCTGCAGGTTTTTAATTATAACATGAGTTATTGAGAAAAATATAATCTACTATGTTCTGAAAACCGCATATTGAGCGTTGCTCTGTTAAAAAGTTACAATTTTTCTAAATTTTAACTGTCAAAAAACTGTCATTAGCATATGGATTTTGACCAAAATTTAATCAGCTCGTTAGAGTGTCGAATACTATTTTACCTAAAAATTTCATGAAAAAAAATTAATATCTATAAAAGTAGAGCCAATAAAAAACATAAATAACTGTTTTCTTCCAATATGGTATAAACTATTAATTCATGTCAAAACACAATGCGCTAATTTAAATTAATTCGGTAGTAGCAGTGCTGATATAAAAAAGTTGATTTTTTGACTACCCCTCGTATATTACCTAATGAATTGAAAATAATGACTTTGTCTTTAGGCCTTCACTAAGTAATTTTTATGATCAATTCATTTTTTCCGTTAAGATGTAAAAGTTATTATTATTAGAACACAGTGGCGTATATACGAGGGGGGCCTGGGGGGCCCGGGCCCCCCCCGACGCTAAGATTTTTTTGGATATTTTCCACATATTTCATGAATACAAACATAAAATAGCATAAAATACAGCCTCATGAGGTCTCGCCCCCCCCCCCCCCCAAAACTGTCTCGGGCCCACCCCGAAACTTTTTTCTATATACGCCACTGTTCGAACATACACAGGAACGACCATTTTATGAACTTTGACCGCTTATATCTCGAAAAATGTACATAGAACAACATAACTTTACTTAAATTTTAGGTCACACTACTACTATACTATATTAGTGTGAGCTATGGTAATCCTAATTTTTTCGAGAAAAAAAGAGTTGCTCCGATTTGAAAATTTTGCGTTTCAGATGATTTTGAAACTTTTTTGACGCGCTGTCTCTCTGTCTATCTGTATGTCTGAAACGACCAACCCGCATAACTCATAGACCGCTTGCCGCATTTGAATGAAATTTGGTAACAAGGCTGGGTCTTGGGTCAAGATAGTCCCGTTTAAAAATGAACAAAATCCACCGAACGCAAGCCAAATAAAGGGTGGGGGTAGGTTTCAACATTTAGAGTTTATGTGAAAATATGGCGTGTGTGAAATCAAACGAAAGGTAATTGAGTCTGAAGTTAAACAAAATACATTTTAGTTTATTTAAAAAAAAGGGTTGGAGTTTATATCAAAAATTAGAGTTTAAGTGAAAATATGGCGTGTGGGATATCAAACGAAAGGCAATTGAGTCTAGAGTTAAACAAAATACATTTTAGTATATAAAAAAAAGAAGGGTGGGGATGTATTTCAAAAATTAGAGTTTAAGTCAAAACATGGCTTGTGTGGTATCAAACGAAATGAAATTGAGTCTGGAGTTAAATAAAATATATTTCAGTTTTTAGTTATATTAGCTCACACGTACACTATAACTATAGTACCTAGTGTGAGCTTAGGTGCCCATATATTGGCAGAGTATTTTTTTTTAGTTATATAGCCTACTATAACATACTAAAATAGTAGCCAATTCCACCGAGACAAAAATATCCCATAAGGCCTTTGTAAACGGGTGCGGTGTTCTTTGCCGCAAATTACGGATTTTATTTCCAATAATGTTCACAGACGGCCATTTTGTCTGCTACTCTTATTTAAATTATTATACTCAATGTTTAAATGTCTTTTTTCTTTGAAATGCGTTACGAAGGAGGGAGGGGGAGAATTTTTGCGTTACGTAATTTAAGAACGTTCCCCTATCTGTTATGCTTCTTTAGTTCTTTGTTCAATCGAAAACAAACACGAGGCAAGGAAATTTTAAGCTTATTATACCGTGCAGATGAAGGTTAGGCGGCTATGATTAAAACTGGCCCAAAATTGAATTTAAAATTATTAATAAAGGTTTTCGTAAAGTTCTTGTACGTCCGCATTTAAAAACTTTTATCAAGAAAGTTAAATCTGTTGAATAATTGTTTACCTTGGCCGAAAAAAAAAAACTTAATTAAACTTTTAGACAACAAAAAAGTTTTAACAAACGGTGCGTGGGATGAATTTTAAGAGTATGCCGTTTAAAATTTGACCATTTTATTGGGAAATCGAAGTTGCTTGCAAGTTTTTTTTTACTGAAATTACTCTATTGAAATTTAAAAAAGCTTAATGTGAGGGGGCTAAATTTAATTTTTACCAGGGGGATCGAAATAATACAGTCGAACTAGGTGGGTACTCTTCCACACTTTTATTTTAAATGGTGACAAAAAACCTTATTAAAATTTATTACAAAAAAATCGTTAAATGTTTAATATAATATTGTTAATCAAACCAACTAATCTCCTAAAAAAAACTCGTAAAAGAGCGATAGTAAGGAATTAACAACGTCTGTGAAACACCACTTATAAACTTTTAATGGTTCTCAATCTAAATAAGTAATAAAGTAAACTCGTTTTGGGCGGTCCTTCATGCATTTGTTGGTAAACAATGAATGCTTTACGCTGTTGTCGCCTCCTGTATCTTCTTCAAATTGTTTAAATAATAAATCAGGTTCAACTTGTGACCAATTGCAAAATATACAGTGCATTGTTTTCTTAACCTATTCAACCCACGCAATATTTTCTCCTACGCTTATTCGTCGCTTCGCGTCGTTTTGTACTGTGAATATTTTATTACATCATTCGAAAACCTTTCATTACAAGAACATAATTTATGAACGGTCCCGTTCCTCACGACTTTAACAAGACGTGGTAATAGCGGTATGACGTCATATTACGGAGTTTGTGTTAGCAGGGCCGGGTTTAGTTTTGGGCCATGTGGACTACATTCCCATGGTCAAGTCTAATTCATATTAAGGATATTCTATCTTATTATTTAATACGCGGCTTATCTGTTTATAGAGTTACTAACCATCGAAATAAAAATTTCAGTGAGCACTTAATGCTAGACATAATTATGTAGAAATATATTCAGGCTGACAATTTGAAAAAGGTTTCACCCGGAATATTTCGAAAAGCAAAGGAAAGTAATTTTTAAAAACATATTGAGCACTCCGAGGCGCAAAGAGATGTTATGGATTTGCAGACTTGGCGGCGCTCACCCCCTCGGAGCAAGTCCCGCCCCTCAGTTTTTCGTAAATTGGAACCTTTTAGTTACGGGACCTTGTTGAAATGTTTTTTATTTATCTTTTTTGAAATATTAGCTGTTAAATAAAATACTATTTTGTTTCTACCAGAAATCGGCAATACTGCGTCATCTGATGATGTATTAAATCTATATTATTTTTTGTAGTTTTGCCAGTGGCGTCGTGTATTTACATTTAATCAAAATACTAATAAAACATTTTGATTTATCAACAGCACATTCCACAGAAAAAAATGTTCGACCGTGCTATTTTAAGCATTTTTGCCATATCGGGTCCCTCGCGTGTTGAACTTGCAGAAAAAAAAGGGCACAGTTTATATGTAGGGGCCATTCTTAAATAACATAATTAATACTCAAGGAGGGAGGGGGGTGGTGGGTTTATCCTTGCGATACACTTACTGAAATTTTGATGTATTTTTTATTAAAAATGCGTAAAGGAGGAAGGGAGGTCAAAAATCCTAAATTATTGCGTTACATAATTTGCCCTAGAACATAGTTATTAACATTAAAAACTTCGTGACATTTTTGGGTAACCCTGTATGCTGACCCGAAAAGCAATAGCTTGGGAAGGCATTGATTGCGTCGAGAAATTGTTTGTTTTTCGTTTTCCTTAGATAATATTTCTTAAAAAAGCGGTGTTGTATCCTATATTATATTTAAAAAATAGTTTTAGGGAATAGGACAATTCGCCGCTGAACCAACTCTCCCCGACCCAACTTGCCGCCGACCCAATTCGCCGCCAGGGCAATTCTCTTCATTTCTTATACTCTACAAATATTTTTAAAAAAATCTTTTTTACAAAAAGCAACCGAACCGAACCGAACATAAAATAGCATAAAATACAGCCTCATGAGGTCTCGCCCCCCCCCCCCCCCCAAAACTGTCTCGGGCCCACCCCGAAACTTTTTTCTATATACGCCACTGTTCGAACATACACAGGAACGACCATTTTATGAACTTTGACCGCTTATATCTCGAAAAATGTACATAGAACAACATAACTTTACTTAAATTTTAGGTCACACTACTACTATACTATATTAGTGTGAGCTATGGTAATCCTAATTTTTTCGAGAAAAAAAGAGTTGCTCCGATTTGAAAATTTTGCGTTTCAGATGATTTTGAAACTTTTTTGACGCGCTGTCTCTCTGTCTATCTGTTTGTCTGAAACGACCAACCCGCATAACTCATAGACCGCTTGCCGCATTTGAATGAAATTTGGTAACAAGGCTGGGTCTTGGGTCAAGATAGTCCCGTTTAAAAATGAACAAAATCCACCGAACGCAAGCCAAATAAAGGGTGGGGGTAGGTTTCAACATTTAGAGTTTATGTGAAAATATGGCGTGTGTGAAATCAAACGAAAGGTAATTGAGTCTGAAGTTAAACAAAATACATTTTAGTTTATTTAAAAAAAAGGGTTGGAGTTTATATCAAAAATTAGAGTTTAAGTGAAAATATGGCGTGTGGGATATCAAACGAAAGGCAATTGAGTCTAGAGTTAAACAAAATACATTTTAGTATATAAAAAAAAGAAGGGTGGGGATGTATTTCAAAAATTAGAGTTTAAGTCAAAACATGGCTTGTGTGGTATCAAACGAAATGAAATTGAGTCTGGAGTTAAATAAAATATATTTCAGTTTTTAGTTATATTAGCTCACACGTACACTATAACTATAGTACCTAGTGTGAGCTTAGGTGCCCATATATTGGCAGAGTATTTTTTTTTAGTTATATAGCCTACTATAACATACTAAAATAGTAGCCAATTCCACCGAGACAAAAATATCCCATAAGGCCTTTGTAAACGGGTGCGGTGTTCTTTGCCGCAAATTACGGATTTTATTTCCAATAATGTTCACAGACGGCCATTTTGTCTGCTACTCTTATTTAAATTATTATACTCAATGTTTAAATGTCTTTTTTCTTTGAAATGCGTTACGAAGGAGGGAGGGGGAGAATTTTTGCGTTACGTAATTTAAGAACGTTCCCCTATCTGTTATGCTTCTTTAGTTCTTTGTTCAATCGAAAACAAACACGAGGCAAGGAAATTTTAAGCTTATTATACCGTGCAGATGAAGGTTAGGCGGCTATGATTAAAACTGGCCCAAAATTGAATTTAAAATTATTAATAAAGGTTTTCGTAAAGTTCTTGTACGTCCGCATTTAAAAACTTTTATCAAGAAAGTTAAATCTGTTGAATAATTGTTTACCTTGGCCGAAAAAAAAAAACTTAATTAAACTTTTAGACAACAAAAAAGTTTTAACAAACGGTGCGTGGGATGAATTTTAAGAGTATTGCCGTTTAAAATTTGACCATTTTATTGGGAAATCGAAGTTGCTTGCAAGTTTTTTTTTACTGAAATTACTCTATTGAAATTTAAAAAAGCTTAATGTGAGGGGGCTAAATTTAATTTTTACCAGGGGGATCGAAATAATACAGTCGAACTAGGTGGGTACTCTTCCACACTTTTATTTTAAATGGTGACAAAAAACCTTATTAAAATTTATTACAAAAAAATCGTTAAATGTTTAATATAATATTGTTAATCAAACCAACTAATCTCCTAAAAAAAACTCGTAAAAGAGCGATAGTAAGGAATTAACAACGTCTGTGAAACACCACTTATAAACTTTTAATGGTTCTCAATCTAAATAAGTAATAAAGTAAACTCGTTTTGGGCGGTCCTTCATGCATTTGTTGGTAAACAATGAATGCTTTACGCTGTTGTCGCCTCCTGTATCTTCTTCAAATTGTTTAAATAATAAATCAGGTTCAACTTGTGACCAATTGCAAAATATACAGTGCATTGTTTTCTTAACCTATTCAACCCACGCAATATTTTCTCCTACGCTTATTCGTCGCTTCGCGTCGTTTTGTACTGTGAATATTTTATTACATCATTCGAAAACCTTTCATTACAAGAACATAATTTATGAACGGTCCCGTTCCTCACGGCTTTAACAAGACGTGGTAATAGCGGTATGACGTCATATTACGGAGTTTGTGTTAGCAGGGCCGGGTTTAGTTTTGGGCCATGTGGACTACATTCCCATGGTCAAGTCTAATTCATATTAAGGATATTCTATCTTATTATTTAATACGCGGCTTATCTGTTTATAGAGTTACTAACCATCGAAATAAAAATTTCAGTGAGCACTTAATGCTAGACATAATTATGTAGAAATATATTCAGGCTGACAATTTGAAAAGGTTTCACCCGGAATATTTCGAAAAGCAAAGGAAAGTAATTTTTAAAAACATATTGAGCACTCCGAGGCGCAAAGAGATGTTATGGATTTGCAGACTTGGCGGCGCTCACCCCCTCGGAGCAAGTCCCGCCCCTCAGTTTTTCGTAAATCGGAACCTTTTAGTTACGGGACCTTGTTGAAATGTTTTTTATTTATCTTTTTTGAAATATTAGCTGTTAAATAAAATACTATTTTGTTTCTACCAGAAATCGGCAATACTGCGTCATCTGATGATGTATTAAATCTATATTATTTTTTGTAGTTTTGCCAGTGGCGTCGTGTATTTACATTTAATCAAAATACTAATAAAACATTTTGATTTATCAACAGCACATTCCACAGAAAAAAATGTTCGACCGTGCTATTTTAAGCATTTTTGCCATGTCGGGTCCCTCGCGTGTTGAACTTGCAGAAAAAAAAGGGCACAGTTTATATGTAGGGGCCATTCTTAAATAACATAATTAATACTCAAGGAGGGAGGGGGGTGGTGGGTTTATCCTTGCGATACACTTACTGAAATTTTGATGTATTTTTTATTAAAAATGCGTAAAGGAGGAAGGGAGGTCAAAAATCCTAAATTATTGCGTTACATAATTTGCCCTAGAACATAGTTATTAACATTAAAAACTTCGTGACATTTTTAGGTAACCCTGTATGCTGACCCGAAAAGCAATAGCTTGGGAAGGCATTGATTGCGTCGAGAAATTGTTTGTTTTTCGTTTTCCTTAGATAATATTTCTTAAAAAAGCGGTGTTGTATCCTATATTATATTTAAAAAATAGTTTTAGGGAATAGGACAATTCGCCGCTGAACCAACTCTCCCCGACCCAACTTGCCGCCGACCCAATTCGCCGCCAGGGCAATTCTCTTCATTTCTTATACTCTACAAATATTTTTAAAAAAATCTTTTTTACAAAAAGCATTTTTTCGAAAAAAAACATTTTTTTGTGTAACAATTTTTTTGTGGTAAATGGTGGGGTCTCTACGGGTTACGATTTGATTGCGATAATATGACCAAGGGTATTACCGATTTTGATTTCCCAAAAGGAGGATTGGAAAGCTTACCTACCAAAAAATAAGTTTTACGCGCAAAATGGTAGCAAACATCAAGGACCATGCGATCAACACAGCAAGAGTTAAACCAAAATTATGGCTACGATACATGGATAACACATTTATTATATGGCCAGAAAGTGATGACAAACGGCACAATTTTCTACATCATCTGAATGGTACTCGACCAAGAATCAAATAATGGAGAATAAAAAATATTCAATCTTACCTTTTTTGGATGTTCTTATCCAACGAATAGACAGAAACATTCAAACCACTGTGCATAGGAAACCTACTTACAACAAAATAGTTATACCGAGAAATTATTAAACTCAACGATCTCTAAAATTAAAAACAAACCAAATGTAGCAAATTCTCAAAATAATAATAATTCGTTGGGTGTTATTAACATCCCGTATGTTCAAGGGATTTCAGAAAATATAAGCCGAATAGCCAAACACTATAAAATAAAAACAGTATCTTCGAACCGAACCGAACCGAACCGAACCGGAAATACGATAAGGAGTTTTGTAATTAAACCAAAACCAGAAGATCTCTCAAATATTAAGGAATGTATTTACCAAATCCCGTGTGAGTGTGGTAAATCATATGTAGATGACACGAAACGCCTTCTTCAGGTTAGACTAAATGAACATCTAAAAAGTACCCAATTAGGGGAAAATTTAAAAATCCGGTTTAGCGGATCATGCATGGTCAAATGATCACATGATTCAATGGTTTGAAGATAAAGTTTTGCATAAGTAGTCACATTGGCGAAAACAAAATGAGCTGCGTTTATAATGCAGAATAAAGAAGTTTTCAGTCCACCAAGCACGGACATTCTATACATATGGAAACCACACCTTAAGGAAAACAAGCGTCTTAGAATTAAAAAAGGGGGCGAGCCGTCACATCCGACTGACACCAAGTAGTATCCTTAGACTGGATTGTTTAGTTTACACTTGAGAACGGTTAGAGATACTTACTAACCGAAACGTCTTGTTTGAAATAAATAAAGACAATGGAAGTCCGAAGTTTTATTTCTACACAATCATTGTCTACGAGTTTCAAACAAAAAATTATTTTGTCACACAATGGCAACAAGTTTAATGAGGTGGGTCCTTAAGTCGTGAACGGTTATCCCAGATTTTCCTAAGCTCTAAGGTCGACACTGACAGTAACATGTGCTTGTATTAAATGCAGTGTTGTCTTGGCCGTCGGACTCGGTGTATTGAATTTTTGGGGTTTTTCACTGTGTGTTGAGTTTTATTTTTGTAAAATGGAACTTAGTTGGACGTAGAAATAATCAAGAAGTGCTACGTTTATGAAAATATTCTGAAAATTCAGCCCAGTTTGGTTTTTGCGAGATGATTCTAGTGACGCAGCTATGTTGCCATCGCCGTGGATTCTGTAAATTCTAAGTTTTCAGGAATGACCGCCACGAATAGGGAAAATTTACACTGGGCCTCGGTTGATTACTTCTCTTTATATTTTTATTACTCTAAGTTCTCAATGCATATAAAAACATTTTTAATTTTGGTAAGTTTTGAAAACTTTTCCCAAGAAACGCACTTTTTATTTTTAATTTTACAAATAATAGTGTCCTTTTTAATCCCTGGTATAAAAAGAGACGGATCAGATGTAAACAAAACAAGTTAAACTTACAAGTAAAGCACAGAGATAAAAAGTGAGAGATCAGGGATGAAATTTAAGAAACTTGAAATAAAAACAAAAAATTAAGTGTTTAAAATAGCATATAAAATTGTCTTTTTGTTTCCTGGTATATAGTAATAATATTATATAATTATTAAACAGTCTATAATTTTATCAGTTTTCACGTGAGACAAATTTGTACCCTCTGTTTGAAACTCGTAGACAAGGATCGAGTAGAAACCAAATTTCGGACTTCCCTTGTCTGTTGTCTCTACTTATTTTAAACACGATGTTTCGGTTAGTAAGTATCTCTAACCGTATTCAAGTGTAACTTATACTACTTAGTGTGTAGTCAGGTGTGACGGTTTGCCCCCTTTTTAATCCGAAAACGCTTGTTTTCCTTAAGGAGTGGCTTCTATATGTTTGGTATGAACGTGCTCGGTTAACTGAAAACTTCTTTATTCTGCATTATAAACGCAGCTTTAATAAACTATGGTTTTCGCTAATGCATCTCCTTATGCAAAACTTTAGCTTTTAACCATTGAATTCTGTGATCATTTGACCATGCATGAACCTTTAAACCGGATTTTTTATTATCTCCTAATTGGGTACTTAGATGTTCATTTACTCGAACCTGAAGAGGGCATTCTGTTATAAATTACCACACTCACACTAAATTTGGTACATACATTTCTTATTATTTGAGGAATTTTCTAGTTTTGTTTTAGTTGCAAAACACCTTATCGTATTTCACGATGGAAATAAGTTTTTATATTAGAGTTTGGCTATTTGTCTTATGTTTACTGAAATCTGAGAAGGAGAATGATAATTTGCTACATTTGGTTTGTTTTTAATTTTAGAGATCGTTAAGCTTATTAATTTCTCGAATCAACCATTCTGGTGTAAGTACTTTTTAATGTTGTGTTAATTTTTATGATTAAGTCTTCATTATTACTATAAATATTTGAGGCTCCTAAATACACACTTCTTATAACTGCTTGTTTTGTAGTAACAGAATAATTAGACCTAAAATTTGTACCTTATCAGATTTTATAAAACTTATTAGATGTCTTAAAATATTGTGAAAATTGTTATGGAATATAGGAGAAACGTCGTGTTTGAAATAAAATGGAAGAGTAATTTTAATTGCTATTTATTTATCAAAGCCATAAAGAAAGCGTTTAGTTCCGCGGCGTAAAAACGCCGATGGTGTTAAATACAAGTTGTGACTGAAATAAAACAAAAACACTATTTATGCACAACTATGATTTAAGAAAAAATTAAAACAAAAAAATATTTCAAAAAAAATAGTGCCTTAATATTTTAATAATTAACAAATCAACAGTTGGCAAGTATTTTAAAATGTTTATTAATATTATCACAGGACCTTAAAATAAATTTTGAGGCCCGCGGGAGCTAAAGTACTGCTTTAACGCACGCGGTCAGTAAAGAGCACTTTAACGCCCGATTGTGTATAATAGCTATTTATATATCTAATTAAGCGCTTCATGATCGCGACCTGAAGATAAGAACACAAGCCACCAGATATTAAAGAAAAATATTTTAAAATAATAATAATAAAAAAAGGTGATGTCTAAAGTCATTCTAATATTGTGACAATAAACAATCAATAAGTACACAAGCCACCAGATATTAAAGAAAAATATTTTAAAATAATAATAATAAAAAAAAGGTGATGTCTAAAGTCATTCTAATATTGTGACAATAAACAATCATAAGTTAACAAGTAATTCGAAACTATCTATAATTTTAACAGCGAGTGGTGTGGCTTAAAATAGTGCTTAACGCTTGCTTCCACTATTGCGCTATTGTTTTATTGCCCACGGACTTTAAAGTATCTCTAAATGCGGGGCTAAAGTGCACCATATCGCCTGGATGTGCATAGTAGATATTTATGTATCTAAATGCTAAAGAAAAGGTTTGTCGCCCGCGGCGTTAAAGTAAAATTAAGTTTTTTCAGGCGACGCTCATTACATGCTGAGAATTGTAAACGTAATTTATGACTGAGATGGATAAATGTTTTATGCGAAACCATGATTTTAGGAAAATATAAATACATAAATTCCTTCAATATTTTGACAATAAACAGTCTGTCAGTTGACAAGTACGAGGGTTGTCTTTTAAGCTTTGCATATACAGCTGGAATAAAACAGTAGATAACCTTTGAAAGACTTTATTGTTTCTTGAAGGATTCTCCGGCTCTGGTTCGAAATAGCGCTGTAATGAAATAGCGCTGTTTAAAAATAGCGTGTAACAAAATACCGCTGTTTATTAAATAGCGTGTAATGAAATAGCTCTGGTATGAAATAGCGCTAGTAACAAAATAGCGCCAGTATCAAAATACCGCGTAATGAAATAGCGCCAGTAACAAAATAGCGCGTAATAAAATAGCGCTGTTTTAAAATAGCGTGTAATAAAATAGCGCGTAACAAAATAGCGCCAGTATCAAAATAGCGAAATTAAAAAAAGCATCCTTAAAAACAGCAACTGTTTGACTAAGGGGTCTCTTTCTAACATTTTTTTTCCAAAAAAAAAACTTCCCTGACTTCTTTCGCGGGATCCTAGCGGGTGTGAAACAAAACTGAACCTAACCGAATCGAAGTATCGGTTTAGTTCGGTTTGGTTTCACAACCTCTAGGATGACGGTTCGGTTCAGTTCCGTTCCGTTCGGTTCGGTTCGGTTTTGTTTCACACCCGCTAGGATCCCGCGAAAGAAGTCGGAAGTTTTTTTTTTAATGTTAGAAGGAGACCCTATTTCGTTACTAGCGCTTATTTAACACAGCGCTATTTTAAACTGGCGCCATTTTAAACCAGCGCTATTTTAAACTAGCGCTGTTTTGATACTAGCGCTATTTCGTTACGCGCTATTTTGATACTGACGCTATTTCATTACGCGCTATTTTGATACTAGCGCTATATCGTTACTAGCGCTATTTTGAAACAGCGCTATTTAGTCAAGCGCTATTTTGTTACGCGCTATTTTAAAACAGCGCTCAAACAATACCGCTATTTTGAACGACGCTATTTTGAACAGCGCTATTTCGAACCAGAGCCGTATTCTCCACGAAAATTAATGTACTTTTGCATACGCTCAAACCAGTTGTCGATTGTTGGAACTGTCAAAACTGCATTCGTAAAGGCGTCGACTGCTTACTCTGGCGACTAAAATCTTTAACCACGCAGCCCATTATTGATTTTCGGAAAAGTATAGAAATCGTTGGGACTTAGGTAGGTACCGTATGAAGGATGGTCCAATAATTCGACGTTTTTTGTTCTTTGTGCAAACTTGCATTTTCTTGGTGGAGGATGATTCGTCATTCGGGGCTTGTTTTTCGAATCTCAGCGATGACTTTCGGCACAAAAATGGTGATGTACTGATCGGCAGTAACAGTCCTTTGATCTCCCAGAAGAATTATTGCTACATGACCTGCTTGTAAGACAAATGTCGCGACCATCTTTTTGGATACACTTCGAGAATGGATAACTTTTGTTGGCTTTTGTGCTCCTTGGAACACCCAAGCAGACGACTAACGTTTATTTTTGGGTTCATATAAGTAAATCAACGATTCATCACCACTGACAATGCTGTACACGTTTTTCAAGTTTCCTGCCTCAAAGCGGTCTAGAGTTTTCTGAAATTAATTGATCCTAACTACTTTTTGTTCTTCAGTTAACAAATGCGGTGTCCAGCGGGTAACTAATTTTCTTACCCCTAGTACTTTATTGAAAATTTTTTGAATTTAGGTCTTTGAAATCCCCAATAAAGCCTTAATCTTGCGATACACATGTCGATCTTCCGTGATGAATGCGCACAGCATCGATGTTTTCCTGGGTGACAGCCGGTTTGGATGCACCTGGCTTTGGATTTTTGCTAAGGCTAATCAGTCCACGCTTGAATTCTCCATATCAACGAGAAACTGTCGACCGATGTGCTTTATTACTGAAAACAGAAATCAACTCGGCAAGGCATTCTTATTGAGATAAGTTTCTTCGAAAGTTGTAAAGAATTATAGCCCGAAAAGTGTCTCGGTAATTTCATTTTTCGACTGATGTAAGTTTAAAAAATTCACTTTAGCTATATATATAACGATATTCGATCAGTGTCTCCCTGTATGTTCCAATAACCAAAATATAAAGACAGCCCTCGTAATCCAAAATAATCTATAATAACTCCCGCGGACTTTAATTTATCTTATTACGCTCGGTTGTGCATCAAGTAAAAATAATGTAAATTAAAGGAGGTATTCTTTGGTTAAAAATAAATCTTTTTAGATAATACATTTATAATATAATATTAATATATAAGGTCTCGTTTTAATTAAATTTTTTGGGTTTCGTAAACTTTAAGGATTTTTAATTTGAAAAAATCAAAAATATTATGGGTTTATTGTAGCTTTATTTAGTGTTGATTAAACGATATCATAAAATTTTGCTTTAACAAAATTGTATTTAAGTATTAAGTTTTTTAATTTCAGTTTTATCTAACATGCCTTCATATTCCCGCTACTGATAAATTTTGATTTAATTCCTTTAAAATAATAAAACAATAAAAAAATTGTAAGAATATTAATATAATGGCAAGTTCTGTTTAAAACAAATACTTTTTATTGTAATGTTTGTACTGGTAGTAGTGTTAATAAAATGTATTTTTTAAGGCTGCAATTGAACGGATTAAACGTGAAGAAGAAGAAAGAAAACTTCAAGAAGAGCAAAGAAGAATTGACGACGAAGCCAAAGCAGAAGAAGAACGAAAACAATTAGAACGTCTAGAAGAGATTGCCAGGCAAGCGGAAGAAGAAAGAGAAGCTGAGCTAGCACGCCAAGCTGATGAACTTGCAGAACTTGCGCGACAAGAAGCCGAGTTGGCTGAACAAGAAAAACAATTGGCTGACGAAGAAGAACGCAAACGACAAGAAGCAGAGCTAGAAGAACTTGCAAAACAAGAAGAGGAATTAGCAGAACTCGAAAGGTAAAGTAATGTTAGTAAGCTTCATTACAAAAATTGGTATAGAAAATAGGTAAACATTATATTTTTCATTGATAATTTCTTCATACAAATGGGTTGAAGTGTTTTTTGCTAAAAATCTCGTAAAACATTTAGTTTTCGATATTTTCAAATTTTTAGACTAAATTTTTGGACGAGTTTGTAAAGCACATGCATAAATCATTTGTGTAAAAAATAATCTAACAAGGTTTTAGATTGGTCGTATTGGTCAACTTATATGCAGTATTAACTTAAACCTTACACAGGGTCTTAAATAAAATCACGATCAAGGTCGTGAGATATGCTCGTTCTGATGGTGTTGCTTTCGAGGCCCTAACCACAGGATATGTCAAAATTCCGGCCAAAGTTGATTTTATTTTTTTAATTAAAATATGCTATTTCTGATTGCTCATTTCAATTCTACGAGAAAAACTTAAAAACTTTTATTCGATGTTTTTTTTAAATGATTCCTTTAACCTAAAAACAGATATTTAAATATTTCGTAGTTATAACACTATTTTATTTTTTTATTATTAGAATCCAGAATCTATAACCATTATTCTATACAAGAAAGGCGATAGAGCAGACCTAAAAAACTATCGACCTATAACACTCCTCAACGTAATTTCAGGAAAATATTATCAGATTGACAGACAAAATTTGACGGATATCAACAACCAATAGAACGAGCCAACCAATATAATATTCCACTATATATCGCGTTTATAGATTTCGAAAAATCTTTCGATAGCATTGAGCACTGGGCAGTAAAAGCATCTTTAATTAATAGCCGAATAGATCACAGATATACAGACCTAATAGCCAATATATATATATATATATATATATATATATATATATATATATATATATAGCGAAGCAACAACATCAATCAAAATCCATGAAGAAACCAAGCCAAACCACATAAGAAGGGGTGTCGTTCAGAATGAAACAATATCCCCTAAATTATTTAACCAGGCCCTAGAAGATGTTTTTAAAAGCTTAGATTGGGAAGAAATAGGCATCAAATTAAACGGGCAATTTTTGAACCACCTAAGAAATGCTGATGATATCGCCTTAATAACAGACAAGAAAGAAGAACTGATAAAAATGCTGGAAGAACTGGATACAGCAGCTAACAATATAGGCTTAAGTATGAACTACACTAAAACTAAAATCATAACAAACACAGATAAACAAGTAGGTGAATTTATACACCTGGGAAAAATTAATAAACTGAAAAAAGAAAACGAAACAGCTGAAATCAAGAGACGAGTAGGATTGGCCTGGGCAGCATTTGGTAAATTAAGCTACATGTTAAGAAATAAAAAATATCCTCAGTACCTTAAAACGATAGTTTATAACCAATGTATCAGGAAGGATACTTACTTACCTAAGGATCCCAGACCTGGACACTTACAAAATCAAACATGGATAAAGTAACAAAAGCCCAAAGTTTAATGGAAAGACAAATTTTACATGTAAAGCTGACAAATAGAAAAAGGAATGAATGGATAAGAAATAAAACAAAAGTAAGAGATGTCAATAATATCAGACAGAAAGATGATCGATGGAATAAATGTATTGTAAACTGGAGACCTTGGGAAAATAAAACAAGTAGGGAAGACCCAAATGAGATGGACGGACGATTTGAAGAAACACGCGGGAACTAGATGGATGAACTCGGCGACAGACAGAGAAGAGTGGAAGATATTGGGGGGGGGGGCTATGTCCAAAGATAGATGGAAGATGGCTAGATGGATAGATAGATAGAACACTATTTACATTGAGATTATTGTTGCAAACTGTCTTGTGTTATTTAATTTAAATTTTGGTTACTTTCCGTTTTGCTTCTTGATTATGACTACGAAATAATTAAATATCTGTTTCTTATTTTTTCACGTAGAATTAAAATCCGCAATCACAAATAGCATATTCTATTTTAAAAAATCAACTTGTGTATTTTGAAACTTCCTGTAAGGTTAGGACCTCGAAACGAACATCATTAGAGCCAGCACATTTTACTACCTTGATAGCAAAAACATTCAACTAATTTCTTTGCTTGATAGCAAAAACATTCAATTGAATTTCTTTGCTTGATAGTGATTCTAAATTTTAAAAAGAATTATGTCCTTTTTTACAATAACCGGCATGTACGGGTGGTCCGAAAGACCCATAATATACAGGGTGTCCCAGAACTAATGGTACATAGTTAAACTGTAGATTCCCTGGGTCAAAATATTACGATTTAGCTATACTTACCTTATTCCAAAAGTTCGTACTAACCGAGATACAGGGTGTTAAAATTTATTTTTTCAATTCGATTTTCTTTAATAACTTTTTTACTAATTAATATTTTTGCAAAAAGTAACCAGCGTGTAAGTTTTTTTGAAATTGGCAAGACGAATCCGTTGAAAATTTTGATGTACAATGTACAGGGTGTTCCTTGGACCACTACCATTGCATAAAAATCAGTGTATTTTTCTTGTGCCTTGGTGTATACCAGTTTTTATGTAAAATAATGGTTTTCACATCCTTTTTATGTAAAAAAGCTATACCAATTTAAAGTCGCTCAGAGCAACGGTTTTTCAAATTTTTGCATTTAAAGTTTTTATTGCATGTGCGTGATATGCATAATTTATGTATGATACTTTCTTCAATTCATTCTACTAATTAATATTTTTGCAAAAACTAACCAGCATGTAGATTTCTCTGAGATTTGCAAGACGATTCCGTTGAAAAATTTTATGTACAATGTACAGGGTGTTCTTTGGACCACTACCATTGCATTAAAATCTTCAGTGTATTTTTTTGTGCCTCGGTGTATACTTTAGCAGGTTTTTAAACAGAATATTATTTTAATTATTAAATAATTATAAATAAAATAAATACCTAAATAAAAACCAATTATAAAAATTATACATATTTTATTGCAACAAGAAATTTTTAGAGAGAAAAACAAAAAAATTTACAATAAATGTTCAAAATGGCCACCGTTAACCTGAATACCTTTGTTTATTCGCTTATTTTACGAACGTCTGATTTTAAAATAAAGATTTGCATTTCTGAACTCCTCTCCAGCATTTTGAATTTTTTGAAATAGTTCTTCTCGGGTACTTATCTAGCCTACAATAATAAACAATTTTAAGTTTGTCAATTTTAAAATTTTAACTTAGTTGCTGAGAGCGCCATGCTTAAGAAATTTTATATTTTTTATTAAGTTTATTGATTAAAAAAAAATTCTTTCAACACAATAAAAAAAATACTTGCATTACTAAAGTATACGTACTTACCATTAAAAAAAAACTAATAAAACTAATACGAAGAGGTTTTGGTTCCTCATTAAAAACAAAGCCCTACACAGTAGCAATAACGAACAATGACACTTATGATAATTCAAGAACCACCCTGTATATTTTTTAACTTAATATTTCTTAAGAAAACATCCAATCTTAGAATGCTATAAAAAAGTATTGATTATAGCTAATATGTATGAAGTAGGTAAGAATTTAATCAAAAATCTTTTACGCATACAATAAAAACTTCTAATTTAAATATCTTGAAACCGTTGCTCTAAGCGACATCTAAACGCATAACTTTTTTACTTAAATAAAATTAAAAAATTAATGTTTGTAATAGAATCTTGTATACACCGAGGAACAAAAAAGTTAGACCTATTTTAATGAAACGGTACCGACCGAGAGAACACCCTGTATAATATTAATTTTTTTACCAAAATTAAGTTGTCCATACCCAAAAACCACCAAACCCAATTTTTTGTGCAAAATTATTAATTAGTAGAAAGAATTGAAGAAAGTATCATACATAAACTAGGCATATCACTCACATGCAATAAAAACTTTATATGGAAAAATCTCAAAACTCGTTGCTCTGAGGGACTTTAAAACAGTATAACTTATTTCCATAAAAAGGATATGAAAGCCATTATTTTACATAAAAACTGTTATACACCGAGGCACAAGAAAAATACACTGATTTTTATGCAATGGTAGTGGTCCAAGGAACACCCTGTACATTGTACATCAAATTTTTCAACGGAATCGTCTTGCCAATTTTAAAGCAACTAACATGCTGGTTAGTTTTTGCAAAAATATTAATTATTAAAAAAGTTATTAAAGAAAATCGAATTGAAAAAATAAAGTTTAATACCCTGTATCTCGGTAAATACGAACTTTTGGACGAAGGTATGTACGGCTAAATCGTAATATTTTGACCCAGGGAATCTACAGTTTAACCATGTACAATTAGTTCTGGACACCCTGTATATCTGCAAAATATATTTCCAAATAAAATATGGAAAACTTTGATAAATAGCTTTTTTATCTTTAAAGACAAGAACAAGAATTAGCAGACCAAGCTAGAGCCGAAGCCGAAGCCGCAGAGATAGCCAAAGAAGAAGCCGAGGGGGCAAGAAGGGAAGCAGAAGAAGCCGAATTGGCTGCGCAGCAAGCGGAATTAGATGAATTAGAAAGACAAAAAGCCGAATTAGAAGAACTAGAAAGACAACAAGCAGAACTTGATGCCGCAGAAGCTGCACTGGAATCCCATTCAGGTATCTTTTTGCGTGGAAAATTATCAAGTTACATAGGTTAATACGTGTACAATATTGAAATAAAGTATAGTATTATGCTTAGTTCCTACAGAATCAGAAACATTGAATTTGCTAAGTGAAAAATTTTAGATATTTTGGTATATTGGGGACAATTCTTTTAGATTTGACTAGACGTGACATCGAAGAGACTTTGACATAAACTGACGAAACATGGGATTTTTGTTTATCATTTGACAAGACTGGATATCCTAGGACACACTCCCCTTAATAACAAGCCTGATCATACTTTTAAATTTTCGAAGGCTGACAGATCTAAAGTTTCGATTAAATTGACAATAACAAAGAAATTCATTTCAAAGTAGGATCGGGCTTGTTAGAGAGGAGGCTATACCTAGGGCTATTTTTCGTCAATTAAAATAAAATGACAAAGAACTGTAGTCATTGTCAAATCTGATCCCATTCAAGTCTGGTCAGATCTGGTGGCCCAATAGGCCAGTGCAAATACCTTTTTAAAAATGCCTAAAAAGAAAAAATTAATAACAGCATAAAAACTATTGGAAATAAAAAGTCTACCATTTTTCTAAAAACAATGTTTGTACAAAACTTTTTTTAATTTTTTAAATTTTTATCTTCTACTTTTGTTTTGTTTTTTTATTAAATGTGGTATATATTTATATAACCTAAACACGTTTTATTGCAGGGTAATATAATTTTGTTATTTTTTAAACTGCTTAAATTTTGTCTACTGGAAAATTTTTCCTAGTGATCTTTATTTGTTTCACGCCATTCAAGCTTAGAAAAAAAAATTACCACTGGTAATTTAAGGTTTTAAATCAAAATAAAATATAAAAAATAATATTTTGATATAAATAAAATAACACCCTGTAAAGGATACACAAAGGTGTGTTTTTATTAAATTTTGTCAAAATAAGAATGTAGAAAATAAAAATCAAAATTTAAAAAAATGTTTTTAATTTTTTTCCGAAAATGCTACGTTATATAAAAGAAATATGCAAAAGTTGTAGTTCTTTTTATAACCCATATCTCCTGTATTAAACTTTTTTCGATAGAAGCTCTAGTTTCGCTGAAAACCGTAAAATATCTTTATTCAACCTTAGAGGCTCACCCAATTTTTTAATTATATCGAGTGTAATTTTATTCTTCTATTGACTGTAATAGATTTTCTTATAATAACTGCACATTTTAGAGAAGAAACTTCATATAAATTAGAACCAATGAATATTTTAAAATTTACAAATGCCAAAGTTTTAGCTAAAGCTTACTTGCAATAAATTTAAACTATTAAACATTTTAAACCTGTCTTAAATTTTAGTCAAGGCTAAAAATCTGAAAAGACTCTCCCTTTTCGGTTTTGAAGCATTTCATATTACTTTTAGGCAAATGGTCTTTTTGGCCCAGCTATATATAAATCTCTCGGTTAACTTTAGCGGAATATCGACAAAGATTTCTTACCCCCTCCCCCCCCCCACCCAAACCAGCTAAAATCTAGATTTTTTAAAGTTTTATTTAAACTAAATGTTTTTCGAACATTGTAAAAAACGCTTTTTTGTTCCCTTTCCAACCATGTATCTATAGGTTAGGATAAGAGAATGGCTCTTCAGCGGCATCCTTAAATTAGGATTATTTGGAAAAAGCAAAAAAAAATATTTTTATTGGTTTATAAAATTTTCTTAACAACTAATCTTCTTGAAAAAAAAATTGTCTTTTTATTTTATCCTTTACTACTGGTATAAGTTTTTAAGAAAATTTTACAAAAATGTTTATTTTGCGGTACTTTTTAATAGTGATGTACCAATGTGAGAACGCCCCTGGACAAAATACTTATAACATTGATCACATTCTGTGATACACAATTTGAAATAAAGTTATATTACTCGTATTTACCGTAAAGTAAAGAAAATTTGATAAATCATGTAAAAAAATTGATTTGTTTGGTGATTTTTTAAAACTAATTTAAGTAAAGGACACCACTGTGCGATAAGCATGCCATGCTACGCTACGATCAAGCATAAAACACATTTTTTATAGGGCTTGCTTTTAAAGAAAAATCAAACAAAACACCTTTATGCCTTTAATAATTCGATTAAAAACTCAGTTTTTTTTATGTTGTTTAGACAGATAATCGCAAAATTTTATAAACTTTTTTAGCACAACCTGAACAAACTGAAGAAGAAACGGAAGAAGAACCACATGTCGAAGAGGAAGAAGAACTCGAGGTACCTCCAGAAATAGCTCGTTTGGATTCAGTTGAACTTAAATCCACAGCAGAACTTATTAAAGAAAGGGCCCAAGTCGAATTCGAGCATTTACAAGCTGAAGCAGAGGTATAGTGTCACCAAATATTTGGTTAAAACACGGAGATAAAGTTTAAATTTCAGATCAAAATGGTTAGATTCTTTTAATATTCTTACTCCTTGTTTTAACAAAAACTGGGAACACTGTACCCTTGGGCCTTTAATTAAAATCGTAATTCTATAAAAAAGGGGCGGATTCTTAAATTCAGCAACAAAAAAAATAATTTAAAAAAGAGAGGAAAGTATAATGACAAGTCCCAAAGAAAGAAAATTATATTCCCTTCTTTTATTTTTAATGTTGACCTAAAAATTTTGCACAAAAACAATTTTTCTTACCCTCCCAAATTAAAATTATGTTTTATAAAGCTTTTAAATATTAAATTTAATGCCAAACCTTATATTAAAAAGGAGAAAATTTAAATTAGTTTGGGTTAGTCAATCTGATCAATCAATTGTTTTCCACCCGACGCCGAAAGTTTTAAAACCAAAGTCTGAAAGGGGTTATAGTAAAGTAGTGACAGTAAATAAAAATACATGCAAAAGGCGCACAGAAAATATCCGCTCAGCGAAATAGCGCACACACAATAAAAAGCACACACAGAAATAAACGCATCCACTAAAACAGCGCACAGGATAATGAGAATGAGAAAATTCAACTAATAGAAAAGTGATACAACGATATAAAGTTAATTTGAGACTTAAATCACGGATTACCAAACACGTAAAAAAGTGACAGGTTGGGTTATTTACTTGATAATTTCAAATTTGCCCACAAAAACATTTATATATACTTAGAGAACGTCCTGAAACTACGTAACGCAAACATTCAGGATTTTTGATCCCCCTTTCAGCCCTCGTAACGCATTTTCAAGAAAAGATACATTAAAAAAACAATAAGTGTAACGCAAGGACAAACCCCCCCCACCTCCCCCCTCACCCATAGAACGTTACGTAATTTAAGAACAGTCCCTTACATAGGATATTAATTATTTTATTTTATTTGAATTTTTTTTTTATTAAGGAATATTTGTGTTTTTAAAAACTAGAATTTTTTTTTTTAATTTTCAACATCGGCACATAAAATAAAAAAGCCGTCTGTAAATTTGTTTAAGCCTACCTATCTACATGCCTTTCGGTGTGCTGAATCCGAATCCGGTGTTCGTTTTGACCGCACACCCCAAAATATCCAGTTAATTGTACTAAAGTTGCAATATTGCAAACACAAAAATGCTAAAAAGCGCAAAAAATTGCAGTTATAGAATTGTATTAACAAAATATATATGAGACAACTTAAAAGGGATAAAGTCAACCACGGCTGGAAATGCCTGACTACAAGATATATAAAATAATTGTTTGGGTTTTTAAAGGATGTCAACTTGACTTTATTAACTAAGTAGATCTTCGCAGTGCACAAAATTCCAATTATCGAATATTAGCAAATAAAAAAAAATGTTGGCTTATAGATAAAAGTATGTAGAATTAAAAACAGTGTTTGTTTTTTTTTAGTTTTATGATCAGAATCAGGTGCACGGTGCCACCGAATTTCTATGATTTTGTAGCACACTTATATCATGCATAGCATACTTTGCTAAAAATTAAAAGTTTCTAAAATTTTTGGCTTAAGTGATAATTTTTATTTTTCTTATGGATGTGTCAGAGGCAAGTATAGTAGGTACCCTTAACAACATGTTACCAAAGAGTTTAAATAAATATACATAAAAAACCTTTTTTCAGTTAAGATAAGTACAAGAAAAAGTTAAACCCTGAAGTACAGGGTTCGATGTTTTTTCTAGGAAATCTATATAAAGGAAACGTTCCGGTTGGGATTTTTAAGATTTTTTTCTTTACCCTTAATAATGGAAAACTAGAATACGATTTCTTTAAATATCTTACTAAAGAACATATAATGCTTTTGAATAAAAAATATACTTATTTTTTAATTATTTTTAATGAAAATATAACGTTTGCAATATATATCTTGCTAACAAAAAATAATCTTATTTGCAGAATTTAAAAAATGATCTTTAAAAATGTAAAATGACCTATTTTGACAAAAACTCTGTGTTTCCCTTACTAATTAGGGTATACCAGCCGATATATGCAAAAATAAATTTTTTGTAAACACAGTTTTGATTTTTTTAAAATGAGTTTTAGCTTATCTGGTCTAACGTAAAATATTTTTTTGTTGGTTTAACTATCTTTACCATGTAATAATTTAATATTTTGATTAAATTTTTTAGCAATTTACTCGAAATTTTAGGTCTATTATAGGGAAAACAGACCCCATATTTGGATTTGGCGCACCAAAATACATAAAGGTCTGGTTAAATTTGCAGACCACTTTTTATATTATAATTAAGTTTCTCCCATTTCTCTGTGCGATTTTTTCCGCTTGTACTTTTCTCTGCGTGGGCTTTTTTCCTGTACGGATATTTTTAGCATTTTTTTTCTGTGCGCTTTTTTCCTGTGCGCTTATTTTCGGGATTGTGCTAAGCAAGTCATCCAATGTTTAATCTCTTTAGGCTTTAACTTATCTGTAATAGCTACCGGCCTTTATGCTTTATTGACCCTACATATTTTTCGGGCTTTGGTGATTCTTGGGTAGTTCATCAAGCAAGTTGAAAAGGTAAAGGTTTGGGAAACAAATTGCTCATCTATTGTAGAATATAATATAATTTTTTCTTTGTACATTTTGGTGTGTCAGTAAAACATTTTCCCGAAAAGGCAAACCAGAAAAAATACTCTTCCAATTTATGGGCACCTAAGCTCACAAAATTCTACCACATCCTTTTTTTTGGCTCATGTATGATGGATTTTATTCATTTTTAAATGGATCCATCTAGAACTATCTAGCTGCCAAATTTAATTAAAATCGGGCAAGCAGTTTTTAAGTTATACGCATTTTTTATTACAAATAGACATACAGACATACAGAAAGACAGAGAGGCAGACGGCGCGACATAAAATTTCAAAATGACCTAAAACGCAAAGATATACAAAAATGTATAAAATCGAAGCAACTTTAGCTCACACTACAATAGTTATAGTAAACGTGTGAGCTAATACATTTTAATTATTGAAAAATTATAAAAAACAATTAACAGCTGAAATTATTCTTGACTATTTCTTCACAATATCCCTATTATTTTATTCTTAATAGCTATTTAGAATTATTATCCGAATGTGTGGGACAAAATTGTTAAACAAGATTTGATTGTTAAGCCAACTGTATTTGACAAATATTAAAAAATCTATTCTCCGTCCTAGATAATTAGGTCAGCATCAGGAACAGACTTGGGTCCTACTCCAGAAGAACTAGCTAAAAGAAAGGAAGCTGAAGAGTGGGCGAGAGCACGAGCTCAATTAGAAGAATTAGAAAGAGCACAGGTTGAGTCTTTTTTTAATATAAATAGATTGGACTGAACTAATGCTTTGATTGATGCGGCTTTTCATACAGAATTATCATTAATTTTAAACAATAAAATACTCAGCACACATTTTAACACATGAACAAAAAAAACTTTCAAATCTTGTTATACAACGTTGCCCTGATTTTTTACCAAATATTAGTAGGCAAGGCACTGTGTGTTTTTAAAAAGTGTATGTTTTAATATTCACTAAATCCACACAACCAGTTTAAATTAGAGGTGTCACGATAGTTCAGATCTAACAAAACACAGACAAATTGTTTAATTGAAAAATTTTTATTTGTTTCTTTTACAACTAAGGAACTACAGGTCAACGCGCGCGCTTAGCTTGGCATAGTTATACTTAAAATGCCAAACCTTAAACCTTTGAATTAAAAGTTGAATTTTACTTCAAAAAACTTTTTTAGCGATGAAAAACAAAATAGATATATTATTTATCTAAAAACATCTTTAAAAAATCCTTAACGCAATTTTCTTGAAATTTGGTTTTGTTAAGTAAAGTTAAATTCATTAAGTCGAGTGTAGAATTTGGTAGGTGTAGTGTTTGGTAACCTGGTAACACAACAATTTACGTTTTTTATAACAACAATGGCGGATCCAAAATGGCGTTGTTAAATGACCTTAAAAGCAATATAATATTTTAAGTTTGAGTTAAATCGGTTGGTAAATAAGGAAGTCCGCCATTTTGGATCGGCCATTTTGATTTTTTTAAGTTTGAGTAAAACAATGTGTTAAATGACCTTAAGCAATGTTATATTTCAAGTTTGAGACAAATCGGTTACTAAATAAGAAAATCCGCCATTTTGGATTCGCCATTTTGAATTTTTTAAGATTGAGGATAAAACTGTACTAAGTGATCTCAGGCACTGCAAACTTTCAAGTTTGAGACAAATTGGTTTAAAAATAAAGAAATCCGCCATTTTGGATCCGCCATTGTCGTAACAAAAATCGTAAATTAAAGTGTTACCAGGATACCAAACACTACACCTACCAAATTTCAGCACTCGACTTAATGAATTTAACTTTACTTAACAAAAAAAAATTGCGCAAAGGATTTTTGATTAAATAATATATCTATTTTGTTTTTCATCTGCACATTTTATCGAAAAAAAAATTTAGTCCGGCGCCGAGTTGGCCTGGCGCCCAGTTGGCCCGGCGCCCAGTTGGCGGCGCCGAGTTGGCGGCGCCCAGTTGTCTTAGACCGAAAACCAATGTTTAAAATAACGCGGAAATTGCGTTATTTAGGCGTATTTTGACCTACGTTAGCAATATAGTTCTGACTTGTGTCCGTGTGTGTATGCGTTCGGTTGACGATAGGTCAGGAATCGCTAGACCAATTTTTATGAGATTTTCATGAAAAATAGTGTTTGACACTGTACCGAGCTTATTTGATTTTGGTTAAAATACATACAGTTTTTTGACAATTAAATTTTTAATTTAACGGAGCATATTAGGAATATAGTAGACTACATTGTTCTGAATAAAATGTAATATATCCAAAAATTTCTTAAAAGCTTTCGTAAGTTGAGGTGGGCTAGCTGGGAAGGTCAGTCAAGGATTATTTTTTCATAGGATTTTTTTTGACTTTTTTGGAAAATAAGACTAATTTAAAAAAAAAACAGCGAATATAAAACACATGCACAATTTTAAAATGTAATATTTATTTACAGCAAGTACTAGTTTTTCTCCAGGTTTAGCGGTCAGTAACTTATACTTTAAAAAACCTCAAAACTAGCATACATCCATTTACTTATACAAACTGGAGATATGAGAGTGAAATAGATAACTTTACGACGAGTGCGCAGGCGAATTTCATGGGGACATATTGGGATCCGTCAGTCGGCCATTTTTTGTTTATCTTCCCCTAAATTGTTTTCCGATACCCAGAGAGCATCTTTTAGTGATTTTTAACTGCATATCCACACTACTGAAAAAGCCAGCCGCCGACGCCAGCCGTTTTGGGTGCCACGCCCGATTTAACCCAAAACTAGTTACAAAATTAAATAGTCTTGTATAAGTTTTTTGGAATATTATAGGTTGTGCTTTTCTACCTAATCAAAACGACAAAAAAACTGATAACAAACCCGGTACTTATACCTACCGAGCGGACTAAAATAACCGGAAATTTTTTTTTGTTTAAACTTTTGAACTATATCACCAATTTGAATGGAACAAATAGAAATTTGTAGAAATTTTGTGCGGCAATTTAAATTCTAAGGTGGCCGACAGAATTAATTTTCCCCTTCAAAGAGGCTTCTGTATTCTTGTATTCCGGACATATTTTGGATTTTCTTCTAATTCGTAAAAAAGCGCTCTTTTCGTCACCCTCAGCTAGTAACCAATCGTTAAAATCGGTTTAGCGGTTCCCGAAATATAAGCCTGCCCTTTCAAAAAGGCGTTTATTCTTGTATTCCAGATTTTTTTGGATTTTTTATTTGAATTAATAAGCTTTGTTTTTGGAAGAACAATATCAAAATTTTCCGCCATTTTAAAATCTAAAATGGCAGGTCGAATAAAAAAATTTTCAATCGTTTTTAAATTTGTATAATATCTTTGTCTCCAGCGGGTATAACGAGGTACGAATCTTTAAAATCGGTTTAGTTGTTCTCATTTCATCATAAGTTCACTGAACCGATGTCAATGACAAAAAACAATTATGTTAAAAATTAATTGCTTTTTGAACAAAAATTTACCGACATTTTGAAATCCATGATCGGGGAAAAAATTGTCTCATTATGAAGGATCGCTTCTTCGTATGCTGCAAGGATTCATTTTTTTGATGATTCGTACCTCGTTGTACGTGGCAGACCTAGATCTTTGAATAAATTTAAAAAAAGTCGAAAAATTAAGAAAAAGCGATGCTTTATGGAGGGTCAAATTCGATTTAGTAAGCCATATTAGATCTTAATAATAATTGTAGTTCTTATATTACTATTTCCTGTTTTCTATAAAGGGCCTTTAGATATTGTGAACAAAATTCACTCTCAATTCTTTTTGTAATATTAATGCTTATAGAAAAACTAATTATTAAAAAAAATAAATTTGTACATAATTGCTAAGGTTATTTGGCCATACTGAATCCTTAAACAAAAACTTTTGACCAAAAGTTATTTAAATTTTATATCTACGTTTGACCTCTCGCACAATCTCGTAAAGTTTGGTATATTATTTAAACTGCACCATGTATTTTAAGTATCAAATTTTAAATTAGCTAAAGTTTAATACAAAAGGCCGAAATCTATGTATTCATTTCCTGTTTACTGGGTATCCAATCTGGAAGTCTGCGTATCCAAATGGATACACAAGATAGTCTAAAAAGATGCCTAGCCGCCGATGTTTAGTTTACACTTGATAACGGTTAGAGATACTTACTAACCGAAACGTCGTGTTTTAAATTAAATAAAGACAATGGAAGTCCGAAATTTTATTTCGATACCAGCTTACTAAATAGACTAGTCACAATTAGAGTCCCTGTATGTGACAGATATTCCGCCAATATCTGTCACATACAGGGACTCTAGCCACAATAATAAAGAAAAAATCATTTCCCTTTTTGTCTATAAGATTGCAAAAAAAAGGTAAATACTTGAACTTTTACCATTTAAAGAATAATTTGAACATAAATGTTTTTTTTAAATCTAAAATAAAAAAGTATTCCATTGACACGAATTAGTTCTCTTTATATAACCACACCAACGGCCTAGTGTATTAAAATCGTCGATATTTACATGTGGTAATAACTGCTTAAAAACTGAAGTGCGCAACCCAATTTTTTTGGATATTTTTAAAACAATTTTAGTCTAAACCCAAACGGTCAATTCGAAAAAAAAAATGTGGGATATAGCTTCGTTTATCCTCTGCAATGATTAGTCTCCTTGCTGTTGTGCGCTTGACAGGTAGCTTTATAGAGTGCCTAAAGCACAAGTGAAACAAAAGCTCGAAAGTTTTCAAAGGCCCAATTTCCTGTACTATTTGTTTAAAAAAATGTTTAATAGCCTGACATGACATGAGTCAAGTAAAACCAAAAAATTTGGTTTCTTATTTTTTTTTTAATTTCTTCTTAGTTTCCAAGATATGATTTTTTTTCTACAAAATTGTACTTTTTATCCTTATTCGTTTAATGTTTTTACTTGGTTTGACCTAAAGCCGCCAAATTTGCTAGGAAGCAAGCAGTGGCGAATCCTGGATTTCCAGGGGTGTGGGGCCAAAGTGGCAGTATCATAAATTATGTAATTTTCTATCAATAAACAAAATCACTAGACCTAATTTCCTAATTCAGGCTCTACGGCTAATATTCACTTGCGCTAAAGGGTCCTTCTCGCAACCCAAATCGACGTGTCTTGCAGTTTTCAAAGTTTTCTACAGTTCTTAAAATATCGTGGATTTTGAAATAAAATGGAGCGTATAGTTCGCGCGATGAAAGTTGAAGCCACCCACGTCACGGCTGAGGGGGACCTACTGGCCCCACCTCTAGCATGTGATTGACTGTTTCGGAGATCCATAGGCTTAGTGTTTTATATTGGGAATTAGTTTAATAAATTATTATGTGTAATTTATTCCGCACGGCACTGTCGGACCGCAAGTAGGCGTATACCAAGATAAAATTGATGACGTGCGTGGCATTAACTCTCGCCTGGTCTACTCTACTTGCTTATGCGGCCGGGCACACAGGGAAATTTAGGAGTAGAGACGGGCACAAGTATTTTTGAGTCTTCAAGAAGTCTTTTATTTAAAATAGTGAAAGATTTTTCTTTTTGTCAATGCTTATTTATTAGAAATGCATCTCTAGCTTAGACCCGGGTTTGTAGCTCAGCCAAATCTATCAAATAAATGCCATTATTTTTGCAGTAAATTTTAAAAAAATTAAAAAGAACATTTATTTCCTAGCAAAAAATATTATATAAACTTTTTTATATAAAACTTATAGAGGGCATAAATTCTTCAGCAAATCAAAGACTGGAGCATCGGTGGTAACATGGCGTTTTTTCTTCAAAACTTTTTACAAAATAGAATATTTCAAGTAAAAGTAAACAATACTTATTCAGATGAAGTTACTCAAGAAAACGGAACACCTCAAGGGTCAGTCATAAGTGTAACTCTATTTCTAGCGGCTATAAATGATATTTTTAAAAACATCAAAGCACCAGTAAAAGCTGGAAAATTTGCTGATGACCTAATCTTAAAATTAAAAGGGAAATGTATTAAATCAATGGAAAATATTTTACAAGCGCACATACATAGGTTAGAGCAATGGTCATATAACTCAGGGTTCGTATTTTCAACAGAGAAGACCAATGTAATGCTGTTCTCCAAAAAACGCACAGAAATTGTAAATCCAAGTCTCCGACTATACAACACTGTACTTGAATGTAGAAAATCAATAAAATTCTTGGGTATGGTTTTGGACAAAAAACTTAGTTGGGATTTGCACATAAAAAATCTTGTAAAAAAATGCCAAACCAACATTAACCTATTAAAAGTAATAGCACATAGATCTTGGGGAGCCGACAGTTCAACATTGATGGCTATTTACATAAGCTTAATAAGACCGAAAATTGATTATGGATGTGTAGCATATGCTTCGGCATCCCCTTCAATTTTACACTTAATAATTGTGGTTCAAAATTCCTGCCTGCGTATTATCCTAGGTGCCTACTGCACGAGTCCTGTTGAGAGTCTTCTATGTGAAGCGGGGGAACCCCCTCTAACTCTAAGAAGAATGTACCTTGGTCTTTCATATGCAGGTAAAGCATTAAGTAACTACTCAAATCCAATCAAAACCTCATGGAAAACAATTTTGGGCACATTTACCAACAAAGACCACGCGCAACTCCATCTTTTTACAAACGGACAAAAAGATATCAAGCTCAGGTGGAAGAAATTTTACCTGATTTTTTAATGTACGAACCACAGCAACCACCATGGTATATTGAGACCCCGAAGTGCATATTTTCTATGATACAGTTTGATAAAGCTAACACAAATCCAGATCTAATGAAAAAAGAACTTGCAAATATAACAGAAAATATGAAGGCCCATGTCAAAATATATACAGATGCATCGAAAAGCTTGGAGGGTGTTGGAGCAGCAGTTATTATAAAAGATACCGAAATTCTTAAATTCAAGCTGACAAATTATACCAGTGTGTACACAGCAGAACTGTATGCGATCTATGAGGCGTTAAAGTATATTGTTAACAACAGGCTTAATTTAGCTTTAATCTTGTCTGACTCTAAGTTCAATTCAGTCAGGCGGCTCACTCTACCCAAAACATCCTGTAGTCCAAATAATTAAAGATATACTTTTTGAGATACAAGAACTGTCATTAGAAGTCGTACTTATTTGGATCCCATCACATGTCGGTATCGTAGGCAATGAAATGGCAGACCAACAGGCGAAACTGGCAATAACTGATGGTTCTATCAATCAAACAGTGTGCAGTGATTTTAAAACATTTATTAAATTCAAAGTGCTAAACAACTGGCAAGATCATTGGAACATGTCAAACTCTAAGTTACGTGAAATTAAAGAATCATCGAAACCATGGTCGTTCTTGACCAAATCGCGAAAAGTGCAAGTTTATCTATCTCGACTTAGAATAGGTCATACAAAATTAACACACGAACACATTAAAAAAAAATAAACCCCCCGAATGTGCACAGTGTCGAGAAATTATTACAATAAAGCATATATTAATCGATTGCGTATCGTATATAAACGAAAGACAAAAACATAAATCTGGAAACATCAGTGTTTTACTAAACAACAAAATTGAAAATACAAAGAGTGTGCTTGCCCTTTTAAAATATAAAAATATCATCCCCCAGTTCAAGAATTTATTAATCATAACAAAAACATTTCATGTAAAAAAAGCCAAGTACGCGAAAATGGCATTCCGTAAAAAGAATTGAGATAAAAGTAAAGCCAAGTTCTCCAATACAAATTTCAAAATGAAAGGTTTCTTACTAGTTTGGAAATATTTTTCTAAACTTGGCTATTACGGCTGTAAATGACTCTTAGGCACAGTGCTAAATTGAACATAAAGAAGTTTGGCTGTAATAGCAAAGTTTAAAAAACATTTCCAAACTAGTAAGAACCGTTCATTTTGAAATTTGTATTGGAGAACTTGGCTTTACTTTTATCTCAATTCTTTTTACGGAATGCCATTTTCGCGTACTTGGCTTTTTTTACATGAAATCTTTTTGTTATGATTAATAAATTCTTGAACTGGGGGGGATGATATTTTCATGCATATGTAGTCATGACATTTTGGGACATTCCACTAAACTTTTCCGTTACATGTAGTGTGGTATTTTTTAAACTTTTTTTATATGGTGTCAAGCATTTTAAAAAATTATAAAATAAATACTACAAGAAATAAAAAATCCAACGTAATTCAGCCATTGTAATTAAAGACCCTAAAGACCTGGTTTTATATTAATTCACTTTGAATAGGTTGAACACTTCGTCAAGACAAATGAGTAAAATACACCATCGTTATACGAAGTTGTATTAACGTAAGAATTACTCTTAAAAATACCCAAATTCAAACTGTTATTTTATGAAAAGCCAGACTATAAGAAAAACATCTCTAAAAATATCCAGATACCTTTTTTTTTAAACTAAGGTTAGTATCCAAATTTCCCAAACGGTCTTTTGGCCAGGTATTCTTATTAGATTTTCTATCAGTGCGGCGCGGCGGTGGAGTCAGCCGACCGGCTGACTGTCTATATTTAGAATTTGAATTCATGCAATTTGGTTAAATAAAATGTTAAAATGGAAATTCCAACAGGTCAAGTGCTATGACTACCTGGAATGTTCCTTTAACCGAAATAAATTATCTATCATGCATAACAGTGTAATTGTATACTGCCAGCTTATTCACAAATGTTTCTTGTTAGCTTTTAATTACTTAAAAACATAAAACATAAAACACTACGTATCGGGAAATTTCCAAATAATTAAACATCAAAGTAGCAAAAAACAAAACTTAAATTAAGTGTTATACCTACTATCATGGGCGCACGCAGGGAAGGGGGGTCGGTCATCCTTCTTAGTTTTTTTGATATTTTTCGTATATTTCATGAATATAAAAGTATAATTGCATAAAATACGGCATCCTAGGTGCGCCACTGCCAATAACCTACTGTTCCAATCGGCCCAAACTAACCCGTTTTTAAAATTTTAAATAAGTTTAACTAGAAAAATATAAAAAAATAGCAATATAATTCATCAGTTTATTTCATTACATGTAGGGCATTATGTATAAGGCTCCAGAACAAATGAGCTAGATATAAAAGAGCAAAATATTAAAAGAGCGAACAAACAAATAAGCGAAGTAATAACAAAACCAAGTAGGTAACAAAAAATTAAAGTGACAAGAGAGTGAGAACCACAAGAAGAGTGAAGTAACATAAGTGCGCTTATTATGAGATAAGTACTATTATGGAAACAACAAACACAACCTAATCTGATCTGACCTGATTTAACCTAACCTGACCTGATACACTCTAACCTAACCTGACTTCACTATTCAAGCCCTTATATGCATGATTTTAAAATTCGAATAAAAAAGAGTTATTCCATAAGAAAAATACCAATTTTTTGTCACATCTTAAATAAAAGTGACATATTCCCTTTGACAAATTGATTCTTTATTAAAAAATCTATAAAAAAGCAATTTACACCAAAATTAAATGTTCATAAATAAGAAAGGTATAGGCCACCTCCATAAATGCTTACTTTTCAAAGTCCCCTCTCCGACTCGCTGAAAAACTACGAGGTCTATCACGAAACGCTTTAATATTCAAAGACATCTCGACAATCGAGCCCAGGACCTATCCACTCCTTTTATGAATCTGTAGGGTATTTAAGAAAAAGCTGCAAAAAGGGTATATATTTTATATATTTGACATGGTGATACGTAAGACCCAAAGCTAAATTTTTATTCGAGGATCCCCGATTTTCCAGCTTTAGAATCCAAGAAGGCAGCCGCCTGCCAAAGCTAAGAAAAAAAATGACTTTTTTGTTTTAGAAGAAATGAATATAATTTTAATGGATTTACTTTAGGTGAGACCTACTCAATTTAAAACTAAACACAAAACACCTGTCACTTTGAAACAAAAAGTCGACTATAGTGCAATATTTATTGTTAACACCTCCTGTTAAAGCTATTAACCGGCTCATTAAACTAACTAAAAGAAAAGGTTCACCAGCCGACACAAAGATGGCGCCTAAAATGTTAAAAATAAAAGAGACTTTCATAACTTATAGACCAATTTAATTTTTACAAAAAAAGTTCTAGATTTTTATTTTTTCATTATTGTTTGACAGTACTAGTGTTGCAATATCAATCAGTACAGGGTGATTGATCCTATTTTACTTAGTAGCCATCTCCGTTAATATTGATCTGACAGTAACGTTTAAATTAGCAAGTTGAACAGGAAATTCATAGTTACAGGAAACTCATAATTTTTCCTTATTTTGGCAGCCTCCATCTTGGATTCTGAAGCTGAAAAAACTCGAATGAAAATTTAACTTTAGGTCATAGGTACTTCTATGCCATACATAAAAAATAAACCATTTTTGCAGCTTTGTTTTACAAATTTACTCTACTATAACGCGGCTAGAAGTCAAATACACGAAAATGGTATTCCTTAAAAAGAATTGAGATAAAAATAAAGCCAAGTTCTCCAATAAAAATTCCAAAATAAATGTTCATTACTAGATTGGAAATGTTTTTTGTAAACTTTGCTGTTTAGCCAAGTTTAGAAAAATATTTCCAAACTAGTAAAAACCTTTCATTTTGAAATTTGCATGGAGAACTTGGCTTTATTTTTATCTCAATTCTTTTTAAGGAATACCATTTTCGCGTACTTGGCTTTTTTTACATAAAATGTTTTTGTTATGATTTCACTCCTTTTTAGAAGGACTTGGATAAAGTTTTGAAGTAGTAAACTATGCGAAATATTAAAACTATTTGGCTTTCACTCTCTCCAACGTCGATCACGTCTGAAACACGTCCTGTCAATCAGGAATAAGTGATCCATGCCAATCCACTACCGATTTCGGCCTTTTGGGCCATCCTCAGGTGAATGTAGGCGACAGCTCCGTGTAAAGCATAAGTTGTGTGAAATCAACAGAAACAGCTACTCCGAGGGAAAATACCCCTACCGGCATTGAATTATACTGATGGTTTGATGCTTTTGTTCGGAACTTAAAACTGTTCGGTTTTCACTCTTTCCAACGTCGATCACATAAACTTTTGTAATGCCTTATTAAGAGATTTTTTAATTTTTTCCTATGGTTTTTTCATAGTTCCTATCTAAAGCTCAGCTTTCTAGTGTTCCTGGAAGTGGGCAATTTACTTTTATAGGGCAGGGAAGTAAATTAAAATTCTGATGTTTTCAATTTTTTTCCTATAGCCTTATCATAGTTCCTATGACTCTTCCAAAGCTCAGCTCTCTTGCGTTTCTGGAAGTGGGCAATGTTACTTTTACATAATTTTACATTTATAGAGGAGGAAAGCAAATTAAAATTTTGGGATGTACGATTGTGTAAAGCTTGAGTTTCGCAGCTCATTACGAAGTAGATTTTTAGATAGCTCAAATATGGGCTGAAATGTTTTAAGAAAAGATGCATGGTACAGCAGTATATGCGAACTTGGCGGGAGACTGCCGTGCCTCCAGAAACCCCTAAAAACATCGAACTTGGCCTACCCTGTACTTACAGCCTTTTTTGAACAAAAAGTCTTGTGGTTTACCTAGTAATTTTCCAGATTAAGTTGGTAGAATTAATAGGTCTTCAATAGAAGACACCGACTTCATTATCTTGGTAACACGATTTGAAAAAAAAATCAATTAATCTTTCTAAGTTAAGACAAGTCCCTAAAAACTTACAAATGGCTCCATCAACACTTTTGCAGCTTGCCAAGTCCTCATGTTTTAAATTAAAACATTGTAGCTTTAGACCGAAAAAAATTGTTGGCAGTTTAGTCGTTTGCAACACCTAAGACAAACGGGGTGGTATAGAGTTTTAAACAATTTACTATGAGCACTTAAATAAATGGATCACAAAAAAAAGTGAAACACGTCGACTGAGTTTTTTCTGGCCTCCTTTCTGACAAAGAATTACATTTTTGGTCGTGCGCAGAAAGGGGTCTACTCACAAAAAAAATTATTTTTAATGGAATTACCCCACTTGTAATACCTCATTTGAAAAAAAAAAGTCTGCTAAAAAACTCAGTTCAGCTGTTATGCATGTTTTTAAAAAGCAAATATTAATCCGCTAGATATAGCGTTCCAGCACTGATCAGTATCCATATTTCAGACACAAGTTCCACTTAAAGTTTACTACCCTGTATACATGCGCTTTATAAGCCCATATTTTTTGTATATCTCAAAAACTAAAACCCTGACAAAATGTTTAGCGTTAGTTCATTTTGTCTTGAGTATGCCTCAAATGAACTCATTAATATTTAGTTTTTTTTTTATATAGTTAGATAATATATTAGTACCTCAATATCTAACTCTATTAATTTTATTAACTGTATTCAAATTTTTTGGTAGGTCTTTTTTACATAAGGTAATATGTATAGTTATAATCTATATAAATTATTTCTTATATGTAAATTAATCACTGTATAAATTTTTCTAACGAGGTGGTTATATGCAAGAGCGTAGTTATACGAATATCGCCACCTCCAAAAAAATAAAGGCCATTTATTATTTTTATTATTATATACGAAATTCGTTAAAAAAAACTGTTGATAACGTTCAAGATCTACCCTAGGAAACGATCAGCTCGTTACAGTGTCGGGCACAATTTTACCAAAATTTTTTATAAAAATCGGTTCAGCGGTTCGGTTCTGTGTTACGGACAGACATACACACACACACACACTTGCACAAACACAGACAGAAATCATGACGGTATTGCTAGGATAGATCAAAATACACCCAAATAACATATTTTCAGAGTTATCTGAAAAAAAAATTCGTGGGAAATAATATCTCCTGCTGGATAATTCGCAAACTAAAATACACTACAAATGAACCAGTACGGTCACTATAGCACCAGCCATATAAAAATAACTGTCGAGAATTTTTATTTAAACTTTTTTCCAAAAATATTTTTATAAAGTTTAATAGGTTTTATTTATCTGCTGTGGATTTATGCAAACCGAACGAATTTGTTTGCTAGCGTTCGGGTTGTTTTCTGTACGCTTCGTTAACATGCTATATCGCCCTTCTTAAGTTATACTTAATTAAATCACGCTTTTGTTTTATATAAACTTGCCTTTCTATAGTATTAGTCGTAGCTAGTAAAATAAATTCAAAATCAGTAACAATTTTCTTCTTTATTATCAGTAAAACACATTGCAACTTACCCTGTCCCTCAGTTTAAAACCCCATCATTGTCTTAAAGTAATTTAACATAGACCCGATTATCTGACCATTCCAAGATTTTATCAAATTAAAAAAAAAAACTAATTACATCACTACGGGGGGGGGGGGGGCACACATAATAACCATAAAAATGTTTTTAAGACTATCACTACAATTATTATTTTCTAACATATAGTTTAACTTCTATTTCATTTTAAGCGAATAAGAAAAAAAGTTGCCTAATTTAATAATTAATAAGAAGTCGCACTGTGCCGCTTAAACTGAGTGGTGTTTTTAAAACTATTTGTAATAGTCCACAGTACACCAGTCAATTTTGTAAAGTGATGAGTAAGTAACAGGCTGAATTATTGTTGTACATAGCTTTATTTTGTTGAGACGACCAACTTTTTGAACTGCAAACTACAAGAGTTTTCTTGAAACTTAACAGAGTGCACAGGCGCAGAAGTCTTTCGAACTTCGGACTGACTAGAGCAAGAATGCTTTTTTGAAGACAATGTTGCCATTTACCTTTAAATACATTTTTTAAGCCACAGAAAAAAAATATTCGGTTATTAATTCGTTACTGTTACAATTTTCATCTCATAATTTTTTAAATGAAATGAGTAACACTATAAAATTAGTAACTGGCTATTTTTCTTTTCTGTGGCTTAAAAAAATGTGTTTGAAAGTAAATGACAACATTGTCACCGTATTGGTTTGTTCTTTCGCCCTTAAAACTAGACGGTGTACTGTGGACAATCAATTTAAGGATTTTTGGGTACTTCTGGAAAAATTTGATTTTTTTTTAAACACCGAGATTAAGACTAAAGATTATTCCATCTACAGGGTTTTTAAGAATGAGGAATCTTCGAAGATTTTTCTATTTGAGCAAAAATTGATCTGTTAAAATCGCTTTGTGGTTGGTGTTAACATAACTGGTGAAAAAATTATTAAAACAATTTTGATCAATTAGCAAAGGTTTGAGTCGGTATTTTGTTATTTTAGCGAATTACTTAGCTAGAAAACTAAATTTATTTACTTCTCTAAAAGTACCCTCAATCCTTAAAAGAACGCAATCAAATTTTTAACGTATGGTTTTTTATTAGGCTGAACTTGACGCACTTGAGGTTGAAGCGAAAGCAATGGAAACTGAAACAGCTGAACAAAATGGCGAATATGAAGACGACAATGCCATTGCGGAAGATGTTCCTGGAGAACAATCAGATGAAGCGGAAGATGCAGAATAGAAAAATATACCTTTTTAAATAATAATTTGGTTTTTGAGGGGCTTTACAAAAGAATTATATTTTTAAACACAAAACTTTACTTATGTTATCGATTGAAAATATTTATAAAGATTTTTATGCTTATCCCAAAAGTAGGTTTTTGCAATAAATGGACGTAATAAGGTACCTGCTTATGAGAAACGCAAAAGAAAATATAATATCTATTTTCAAGTAAACGATTCCAATAGTAAGTTCCAACTTATACTTAATGATATTTTCTTTTTTACTCTTTGTAGTCTGAACTATTTCAATTTTAATTGAGGCTAGTTTCTAGATTTTTCGCATTAATATAAGAATACTTTTAAATTAAGACAAGTAACAGCTTATTGTGAACTACTTTTCTAATCCGCGATTAAGCAAGAATAATCTACCAAGTTTTATTTTGGTTTTATACATAAATATTACTTACCAAAAAAATCAATTCCTTACGTTTTAGAAACAACACTATATTTGGGTATTTAAAAATAAAATTTAACTTTGACTTTAAAATTTCTAGTCTTTTGACAAATATTTTTATCACCAAGTATGCTATAAAAACTTGTCAAAACTGCTATAAAAGACTGGAAATTTTTCAAGCCATTTTTACAAGTGGAAGCATTGTTTAAATATTTGTTTTAAATCTTTTTTGCATTATAATAAAATAAAAAAATATGAGATGCTTTATTTGAATTCTGAACAACCTTGCATCCTATAATGGAAGAGTTTGAAATATGTTCAACATATTTAACATTAAACGTCATTTGTAAAGCCCATTACTTATTTTTTTAAAACTTTTTATACTTAATTTATTTTAGTTTCTTATATTTTTTGTTTTTAGTTCTGTAAACTTTTGATTTGCTTGTAAACATCAGCACTTTTAGTTGCATTTTTAATATTATCGTACCTTTTTCTATTATTTTGTATATAAATTTATGTTTGTTTATGTGTATATTTCTTCTATTTCTTGATTGTTACAGGTTTTGTATTTCAAAAGTAAATCGTATAACAGGAAAAAGCTCAATATTAAATTATTTTAAGATAAAATGTTGTCAAAAAAAAATTATAAAATTTATTTGACCCAAAATTTACAAAAAAAAACTACTAAATTTGTATCTCTGTTTTTAGAGTATATAATTACAAAATATAATAAAAATTACATTGACATAATTGTAAAATTTAATTAATAAAATGTTTAGTCTTTACAGGGCTATATGTAATTTGTTTAAAGTTTATTATTTATTAAAGTCCGAATCAAGGGTGTCATTCCCTATCCTATCCTCTATTTTTTAAAAGTTTTAATGCTAATTAATAAACAAAAAATTTTTCTTCAATCAGTTAGCCATGAAGAAAACACCAGATCAAAAAAATTGCATGGTGGTCCCAATGAGCCAAAAAGAAATAGGGTACAGGTCCATAAATATAATAATATTTAATACAAATATTTCATACAAATATTAAAAAAAAATTAATAAATGGAAGTTTCAAACCAATTGATTAGATATACATAAGTTTTTCTAAAAACAATGTTAATTTTTTTCTTTATAAGTAACCTTAATAAGTGAAAAACCTACAAATTGTGACAAACCCCTGAAAAGTGACATTCTAGGGGGCAATTCTTTACATTTCAAAAAATCTGGCGAAATTTGAAAAAATCTGACATTATGGGGGCAATTCTTTACATTTCAAAAAATTTGACGAAATTTGAAAAAATGTGACATAATCTGGCGCTTCAGATTTCTCGTTTAAAAGGCAATTTTAAACTTAAAAACTTACCTAAAAGGCCATTTACCACTTTTTGATAGATGTAGCTTCACGATATAATATTTGTTTTTAATTAAAAACCCGTAATTTGTTGAAAATTTTTAATTTAAAAATTGTAAATAAATTTAAAGCAGATAATTAACCACACAAACTGAAATGTCAGATTTCGTCACATTTCTTTCAAATTTATGAGTCCTATTCGTTTTCTTTATGAGGTCAGCTAAGTTTACTTTCTTTCTTTGTTTTTCACGGTAAAATTAACAAAGAGGGACTAACTGCATGTCGTGGAAGGGTTGCTACAAAATTAGCTCTACGCTGTTGCCACCATTATATTTGAACGGATTTTTAAGGGAATGTCAAATTATTTCTTTAAAATCTGCCAGAAAAATCTAACTAAGTGAGGCTCCTGGTCAAATTATTGAAGTGGTGGTTATTTTTTTACTTTTGTTATCAAAGCTAGGCACGTATATATTTTTTTATTCTGGGGGGTCCTCCCATATAGAAACTGCTGTTCTTCAGTGACGGCCCATGACACAGCCTTCGTAAACCAGAGAGAAAATAATAAATTGTCTCTGTCGTAAACTAACACGAAGGCTGCCCCATAAGGTTTTGGATAGGGTAATTAGAAATACTAGGGTCACTGCATCCTGGAAGCCTAGCGTCTTTCAGGGGTAGCGACACGAGTGTCAAAACCGTACTCAAAATTCCATAGACGTTCGTGAAAAATACTCATTTTTATACAGTCTGAGAAAAGAAAATTGTTTTAATAAAACTTAAAAAGAACTCGTTTTTATACAGCTTAAGAAATAAAAAATATGTTCCTTGAGTTTTTGGGTTATGAATATTTATTGTAGGTATTATTGTTAAAAATCATTTTCTTTTAAATATTATTTCTGTTTTTGTATAAAAATAATACGTAATAAATACACAAACAGGACAGAAATACATTTCTATGTTAAAAGTTTTCCTAATAGTATATAATATATCAAGGGATAAAATGAAACTTTTATCACGATGTTTATACGCTATTTTTCGCACTGTTTAATTTATTTTCCAAGTTTTTTTCCCATTTTTTGGGTGTTTTTGGTATTGTGGTTTTTTTTAGTACCTTTTTATTCCGAATTTTACATTTTATCAAAAGACAAAAAATGCCCAAATACAGTTCGAGTTTTCGTAAGGTTCGGCTTAATTATTTATAATTTTATAGTACATTTCATATAAATATCTTAATATTATTGTTCGAAAGCATAAACTTCGAAAATCATTTTCTTCAAACCAAAAATTGTTCTAAAACATATTCTTCGAACAAAAGATTGTTCGAAAACGTTTTCTTCAAATAGAAATTTTTCGAAATCATTTTCTTCGAACAGAAATGTGTTCGAAAACATTTTCTTTAAACGGAAATTTGTTCGAAAATATTTTTTTTAAATGAAAATTTGTTCAAAAACATTTTTTCGAAAACAAATTTTTTGAAAAAAAAAATATTTGACCTGGCTTGCCAAACTTAACACAACTTATATAGTTCGACTAATGGGGTTTTTTTCTAACAATTTTTGGGAACAAAAACTTCCCTGACTTCTTTCCCGGGATCCTAGAGGGTGTGAAACCAAACCGAACCAACCGAAACCTATTGTCGAAAAATGATTTCCCTAAATTAGCTTTCCGGTCCTCATTTTGGAAGGTTGAAATCGGTGTTACTCTAACCTTTCTTAATTGAGCACATCAGGAGGTATCTGGACCGGTTCGGATACGTTTGCGATCAATTGACAAAGTTTAGGAAAATACCAATTTCGACCTTCCAAAAGGAGGAAAGTAGACAAATTTTCAGAATGTTTACGATCCCGGGAAAGAATTCAGGGTTTTTTTGAAAAAATATGTTAAAAAGACCTTGCCGTAGTCAAACTATATGAATTGTGTTAGGTTTGGAAATCCAGGTCTAGAGCGTCTTTTATCGAAAAACTTGCTTTCGAAGAAAATGATTTCTATTCGAAGAAAATGTTTTTGAACAACTATTACTTACGAACAAATTTCCGTTCGAAAACAAATTTCCGTTCAAAGAAATAATGTTCGAATAAATTTCCGTTTAAAAAAAATGTTTTCGAACAAATTTCCATTAGAAGAAATTGTTTTCATAAAAATTTCCGTTCGAAGAAAATATTTTCGAACAAAGATCTGCGACCCGTCGTGTTGCTACCTTGAGTTATTATTGGATGTTGATTTTTTTAAAACTTTTCTATGAGTGTGTGTGTGTACCTGTGTGTCTCTTAATTCTACTTTGTTTTGCAATCATTACAGTCTAGCTACTTTCGATCTTTGTTTGAACCTTTTGTTTTTCAATCTTTTGTATTTTCGACCTTTTGTACTTTCGAACTTTTGTATTTTCGACTTTTTGTATTTTCGACCTTTTCTTCGCCGCCCGCTTTTTTTTGAACACTAATAAAAATAATAGTAGGTATATTATAAACTTGGGGCGTGCAGTGTTTACTTTTAATACCACGGCGGGAATTTTCAGGCTCGACCGGAAGAAGGGCTAAGTGACTAAAAGGGACTTTAATGCCAAGGTTTATTTTTATTTACTAAAAATAATCATAAACTAAATAAATAGGTATTAAACCACTTACCGTACTGTAGTTTGAGCATATCAACCCCCCGTATATAAAAAAACAGTGGGCAGTGATAGTTGTCATGGCATTACATTAAACACAAGTCAGTCAGATGCTAACAAACTAAGGTCACTCATCGTCAAGCTTGCTTGACGATGAGTGACCTTATAACAAACAATGTGGAAAAAATATTATTTATTTCATAACAAACTAATTAAGTTTAGTCGAGAAAAAGTTCGAATTACATTTCTCGAAGATGGAAAATAAAGCATATTCTTACTTTGAGATGAGCATGGAAATGATGCAATAAACAGAATTTCGAAAATTTCACTGTTTCCTGGTTTACAGCCTGGAGAAGTCTAGAAAGTTAAATGCTTCGTTTATATGGAAGCAATATTCTATGCCTAAGGACACAATAACGATCAAAACGAACCAAGCCATCGGCAAAGTACAGTAAGCTTACGGCAAGCTGGAACAAAATAATCGGTATCGTGTATATATTCCTTTTTGTTTTTTGTATTATGATAAAATAAAATAATCCAAAAACCTATATTTTGCCTTTATGGTTTTAAAGAAATTACTTTCAATCACTGGGGACAAGAAATACTACCTTAGCCCATGAAAAAAGGGATTAAACGTACACTTTTATTCCGTAGAGGGCATAAAAAATTTATTAAATGATACAAAACCCAACATAATAGTTTTCTATATTTTAGAATATATATAAAACATGCAAACTATATTTTTGGTTTCCTTCGCTGTGTGGGTCCTAACACAGGGTCCTAATAAATTTGAAATCATAAAAAACTTAGTTTTTTTAGGTTTGTTTATTTGGACAGTAAAATGTATATACCGGATGTGACGGACAGTTCTTTACGTAACATTTGTAAACCATTTAATTTTTTTAAACATAAAAAAAGCTACGCTCCTGACAGTGTCAGATTTGCGTTTTTCGTAAATGAGGTTATGTTTGGTGTCGCTACCCCTGGGAGACATGAGCGGCTAGTTCACAACTTGCATTCCGTTTGCTATTGGTCGAAATAATCAGCTGACTTTTTGATGTTGAACGTTGCCGTTTAAAATTATTAGTATATTATATTAAGAGATGGTGCCACTAGTCAAGCATTTAACAAACTTTATGTTTACAGCTTTCGGCGTAAAATACGAATATATACTAGTTGTAAGTGACTAAAAAGTGTAGTGGTTTGTGCAGTACATACCTATTGAATTTAACTAAATGTATGCATATGCCGATGAGTTTTTTTTTATTGTTTTTTAAAAACATATTATATTTTTTTTAATTAGCTTCCCTATCCTGTTTTCCTGTCAAAATCGGTGTTAACCTAACCCTGATAAATTATTCGACAACGTATCCTAACCTGTCCAGACACGCCCAGGTTATGATACGTTTCCCATCAATTGACCACGGTTAGGTTTTGTTTCAGTTTGGTTTAACACCGATTTCAACCTCCCAAAACGAGGACAGGAGAGTTTTAATTTTAAAAATCCCGCCTGACTATGTCAACCAATAGCAAATAGAATGCAAGTTGTGAACTATCCGCTCGTTGGGAGACGCCAGGCTTTCAGGATGCAGTGACCCTAAGAATAGTTTCTGCAGTCGCCACCTGACGAAAATAAGTCGAAGGCGGAGTTTTTCAGGCGTGCCACGACCACGTGGTCACATTGTGCAAGGAAAACTTAAGTTTGCGACACGCTCCCTAGAGGGAGCTGCACATATAGGCAGAGAACTGCGTACAGCCGACCTGAAAATAGATTTTAAAATATGAATAAAATGAACGGGACCCAAGAAACAAACCTTTAAAACATAAATTTCAAACTTTCTATAAATTCGTATAATTAGAAATAATGTTTGTATAATTATGTAAAATTTCTTGTGTGCCTAATATTATAGATTTGTTAAAAAATTCTAATTTTCTACTTAGCAATAAAAAGTTGAAAATAGCCCCAAAAAACTACTATTTACGGATTAGATCACATTTTGGTCCAGGAGGTGAGTTACAGGGTGATATCGAAAATAGTAGTAAATCTTAATAAAAATCACATTTTTAAAAAACAACTCTGTTAGGAGTTTTAGTTATCAAATAAGAGTAAGAAATACATTCAAAATGTATCATGGACTTATTGTATTATTTTTAGATCCAGGACGTGAGAGACCTACAGGGTGATATCGAAATTAGAAGCGTAAATTTCTAAAAAACAAATTTTTAAAAAACAATGTTGTCAAGAGCTTTCGTTAGAAAAAAATTATTTGAAACACGTTACACAATCATACCATTATCAGATTTTATCATCTTCAGGTCCAGGAATTGAGCTACAAGGTGATTTAGAAATTATTAGTGTGTGTAAATTTTCTAAAAATCACATTTTTAAAAAGCAAGTTTGTCCGGAGCTTTTGTTAGCAAAGTATAGTTAGGAATACGTTAAACAATCATACCATTAACTGACTGTATCACCGTTAGGTCCAGGAAGTGAGGTACAGGGTGATATCGTAATTAGTAACAAAATTTCGTAAAAATCACGTTTTTAAAAAACAACGTTGTCAGGAGCGTTTGTTAGCAAAAAATAGTTAGGAACACGTTAAGCAATCATACCACTTACTAAATTTCATTTACTTCCAGTAGGTAAGCTGCAGGGTGATATCTAAATAGCAGTAAAGATTTTGAAAAATCACGTTTTTAAAAAACAAGGGAGGTGAGCTACAGGGTGAAATGAATAAATAAATCCAAAAATATTCACATATATTTACGTGAAAAACTTTTACTATTTATTTGACAAATTTACAAGTTAATATGATAAAACTTTGACATTAAAACTTATTAGTTAATATAACCAAATCAACCTTAGCCCCTAACTAACCTTGGTCAAAATAAAAGTTTACAAATACACATAAGAAATCCAAAAATCCCTACATTTATTTACGTAACAACATCTTGGTCCGTTGTTCTTTTACAAATTCACAAGTTAGTTTGAAAAAATCATGGCTTTATAATACATATCAAGTATAACCAAACCGAACCAAACCCATATAAATAAGGTTGATCAATATAAAAATGTACAATAATTATTTACAGAAAAACCTGCCTGCCTTCGTTGTTAATTCACAAATATACATGCTTATTTGACAAAAATTTTTCATCCAAAATATACAATTAATAGAATCAAACCGAACCAGTTGGTCAATATAAAAATTAACAAATACAAATAGTAAATCAAAAATTTTTTACAAATATTTTACATTTGTTTCATTTGTTAATTAACAAATTTACATGATATTTTAGAATCTTGGCCCTAAAATATATATTTAATGTAACAAAACGAAAGCCTTCACTAGGCTTGGCTAATGTAAACATTTACAAACATACACGATAAATATAAAAATCTGCACATTTATTTACAGGAAAAAACTGTCTTCGTTGTTATTTCACAAATTTGCATGTTTTTTAGGCAACAATTTGACACCCAAGGTATCTATTTAACATAACCAAACCGAGCCAAATCAAATCCTTATAATTATTAAGCTTGCTCCATATAAAAATGTACAAATACACGAAATAAATATTACATTTATTTACATTGACAAACAACAACCTGCACACAAATATTTTTGTCCCGTACGTCGTTCTTAGTTTTATTTAATTACTTGTATATAGACTTCTTCCAAAGTGAAGCGACTCAATATTTTGCATTTCTTTCAAAAAATTTGTTAATACATGTACCGCTACATAGCTATTTGGTTGTCTGATAAAGGGATATATTTCTTTACTTCTTTAGCTATTTTTACTGAAAACTCCAAATCAACAAAAGCAGTAGTTTCATCCCACTTAAGGTCTTTTATCTTTAAATTTTAAATATCTTTTACATAAATATTTTTTTGTATCGCTGAGGCTTTTAATTGTTTGTACAATAGTTATTTACCTAACAAGTGCGGAAAGAGGTACTTTTCCGCATGCGACGGCAGTTGCACAAACGACGCGGAGCGGAGTTCGGGCAAGCCGTCAAGGATGGAAAAGATAGTTTCCGCAAGAATTAGGTACAATGTTTTTCCTACGAGTGTTTTTGTCCATCTTCTTTATCAAAATAGTAGTTTACCTAACTAGTGCGGAAAGTGCCTCTTTTCCGCACGCGATTGCAGATGGCCAAACGACGCGATAGCGGAGTTTGGCCAGCAATCAAGTGAGGAAAAGACACTTTACGCACGAGTTAGGTACACTATTTTTTCTATAAGCGTGAGGAAAAAACTAAAAATTAATCAGAAAATTATTTATATTCAAAACGTTTTAATCAAATCAATTATTATTATTCACATTCTAGCGGCTTCTAGAACTGACTGGGGTAGATCTTCGTCCGAAGAATCCATTGAAAATCTGATTTTTTTGTTTGAAAAATTCAAAAGACGCTTGTATCTGCAAAATTGGCTTTGTTTTGACAGTTTGTTTGTACTTTGTTGCTATGGTGATTTAAGATGCCAAATCTAAAACCACTAGTGTTCATTGTTGTTTGACATTGACAATGACGATATTTATTCCGGGGAGGTTTAAAACTTATAATTTGAACCTATTTTACTGAAAACTTTATTTTATCGAAAAAATTGAAAATATAGCAGAATTTTAGTCAATTTGAATATTTTTAGGATATTTCGTGTGCTAGGAAAGATACAAATGTATTTTGAACGGTCTAAATGTTATAGAACACCTCAAAATCGTAACAAATTTACTTTCCCGCGGAAAAAATATTTTTCCGCACTAGTGCGGAAAATTGGCACTTTCCACACTAAAATGCGTGCGGAATAGTGGACTTTTCCGCACGCTTATAGAAAAAACATGTTTTAATTCGCAAAGATTTTATAATAATGCTAGAAAATGATACGTAAGATAGAATAGTTACATAAATCATTTAATAAGTCCTAAATATCTTCATTTTTAACAAAACAAAAATCGTGCGGAAAAGAAATTTTTCAGCACTAGTGCGGAAAAGTTACTTTTCCGTACGTTTTTTTAACTTTTATTTTTACTTGATTTTTTTTATGCACGGAAAAATAATAAAACAGGATTTTTTTATTATGATATATTAAAAAGAAACTTTATGTAAAGAACATTTATTTAACAATAACGAAAATGTTAACGATGGTAGATATTGAAATTGAAAGTGCACTTTCTGTTTGTTGCATGCTTCAATATACATCAGATGCCGCAACATCTTGAATAACGTCGTTTCTTATTGGAATTTGATTGGTTGGTGTTTGGCCCACTACAGAAATGCCTTGATCAGTTTGCTGCTTAGAAATACTACTGTAGTGAATGGAGGAAGGTATATTGGTCTGTACAGGCTGTAACACATTACAGGATTCTTCATTCGGTGCTTCTGGTAGCATCGGTACAGCAGCACTTCTTGAAAGTGAAACTTGTGTGTAGGAGAACGGGTTTTCGTTTGAAAACGATTGTGGATGGGAAGGTTCTTGCAATTACGACGTGCGGAAAAAAATCGTGAGGAAAGTAAAAATGATGCGAAAAAGTAAAATTGTGCGGAAAAGTAATTAACGTAATATTCTTTTAATAGATCGCTCAAAAAACCCTAACTTATATGTTCTTGGTTTGTAAACAGTAAGGTGAGGCCAAAAGTTATTTTTAAAAATATGATTTATAAAAAAATTTACTACTAGTATCTTACCTGCTGGACCTAAATGTAACGCAGTTAGTGAATGGTGTGGTTTGTTTACATATTCCTAACTATGTTTTGCTCACCAAGACTCCTGATAAAGTTGATTTTTAAAATTGTGATTTTTACAAAAGTGTTTTACTAATTTGGATATCACCCTGTACCTTACTCCAAGGACCTAAAGGTAATACAGTCAGTTAATGTTATGATTTTGTAACGTGTTCCTAAGCATTTTTTGATAACGAAAGCTCTTGACAACATTCTTTTCTAAAAATGTGATTTTTAGAAAAATACACTAGTAATTTCGATATCACCCATTAGCTCACTTGCTGGCTCTAAAGGTAATACAATAAGTTAGTGATATGATTTTTTAAGGTATTTCTAACTCTTGTTTGCTAAGTAAAACTCCTGACAAAGTTGTTTTTAATAATGTAAATTGTACAACTACTATTGTCTAACCCTGTAACTCACCCACTGAATCTAAATTTGAATTAATCCGTTAATACATAGTTTAACTTTTTGGGCTATTTTCAACTTTTTATTGTTAAGTAGAGAACTAGAATTTCTAAACAAATCTATAATAGATTTTAAGGTCACCCTGTAGCAGACCTGAACCTAACCTTTATAACCTGGGTTTGGCAGACTTTTTTTCTATCTCTTCTCATACCTGATCATAAGAAATATTAGACAAACATTATTTTTAATTATATGATAATAATAATAACAAGTTTGATATTTATATATTCAAAGGTTATTTTTTGGGCCACGGGTTGCAATAAATCCGAAAATTATTTTTTTTTCATAAATTTATCAACCCTAATAATTTTCTTTCCTAAAATTCATTTGATTTCGTTAAAATAATATTACGTTTGATTTTGTGGTCGGCTGTACTTAGCCATTTTGCTTTGGTTCGCTTTGCATGTCATGTTCGTGTTATTTGAATCCAACTTTAACGAAATAAGAAAAACGTCTCATGGTTTTGTTATTGTTTTTTTACGGAAAAATACTATTTTTTAAGAACCTGTGCATCATCAACAATCCCGGAAAAATATTGAATTATCAGCAATCGAGTTTAAAGGTAGGTTTTAGATTATATTTTTCCTCATTTTTCGGTTTTTGACGCTGTACAAAAAACTGAAATTTACGATGTTGCCATGATTTAGGGCTAAAATTTGAGGCGTCAAATTTTTTCAGATTGTTTCAAATTATTTCAAATTTTAAAGAATTGCCCCCAATTTGGCGGTTAAAATTTCTCGTTTAAAAGGCAATTTTTAAACTTAAAAACTTACCTACAAAGCAATTTCCCACTTTTTGTTGGATGCAGCATCACGATATAATTATTTTTTTTAGCAAAAATACCTTGATTGTTGTAAATTTTTAATTTAAAAATTGGAAATAAATTCACACCGTCACTAGAAATTGACATTTCAAATATTGCCAAATTTTTTCATGCCGTATTCCATTGGGGAAAAGAGTGCAGCACTGGTGGTGCACTGACACTGAAACGGTGCTGTCAAAAATTTGCACCGAGTGCAGTTTCAATGGAACACGCGGAAAATGAAAAATCGCACTCGTGTGGTATAAGGTCACTATATCACGAAGTTCCATCGTGATATAGTGACCTTAGTGTGGTATGCCATTATGTGCTGTAGAACTTCTTTTTTATTCTTGCTTTAAGCAACGTTAATATAACATTTTCTTGCAAATAATTTTTTATAGTATATCCATTATGAATAGGGCAAATTGATTATGCAAAAATCTCATTTTTGAAAAAAATGTCACACAACCTGTAGTTTTATCAGGCCAACGACGATATCCATTTTTGTTTGTTTCAAAGTTACACGCCGATAAATATTATCCTAAGATAATTTATAAAATTCGTCAAATAAATAAATAATGATTTTATTTAAAAAAAGTTAATAAGAATATTTTAAAAATGCCTACCTCCTTTTTGAATGCAGGCATGTGCTCGTATACCAACAGATAGAGTAGTTATCTATATTTCGCGCTTGTTTTTCAAAAAACCCTAACCAGAAGTGTACTTTATGCTCCCAAAATTTGAACATAAGTATTCGAAACACCTTGTATACATATATAATATTTCACAAGTTTCTTTCATCTAAACCTAACTTTCCTGCCTTGCGGAATTTGGTCAAAAACATGTTGTTCAAAATCCATTTGTTCGAAAGTAATATTATTACTTCAATAACATTTTCCTGGAAAGGAAAATTATTTAAAAACATTTCCTTCAAACAAAAAATTGTTTGAAAACATTTTATTAAAATTTTTTTGTTCAAAAACAATTTCTTTGAAAGTCATTTTTTTTCATAAGGAAAATTGTTTTGAAGAAAATATTTTTGAACAAATTTCCATTCAACAAGAACATAACCTAAACTAACAGCTAAGCGTAAGGGTGTTTTAACATACCATAAAAATGGCAAGATATGTGCCTCAGCGCTAATGGGGTTTCGTCCCCCTTGTTCTTTTTTTTGGACAAAATTGAGGCTACTTGAATTTATTTATGAGGAATTCTGCAGTGCTCATCTCGAACCGAAAGTGTTATGTTTATTTATTTTTACTTATAATCATAGCTGCCAGAAAATCCCAACTGTCAGAAAATTAGCCCCAGGGCCCCAGTCAACCAAATTCATACAAATCTACTTACCTGTTTGTTGTTAAATCGGTAAACCACATTTTGAATAAACTTTTTTATTTTTGGGGTTTCCGTTCTCATTGTTTTTATTGCACAGAACTGTTCTTCTTCATCTTCATCGCTGCTACTACTTAGCAGCGAAGAAAATAATAAAAAATCGCTAACAACTTTATTTTCACTCATTTTTACGTCCCACGACAATAATAAGCGTTTAAAATTAATGGCGGGAAAAAGTTTTCGGTGCGGCACGAGCCCTCAGAGCCGGTGTCAAAAAAGCCGCACTCAGTGCAAAACTGAATTCATAAGTTCCTCAATGGAATATGAAAACTGAAAAAGTGCATGTCAATGGAATGCAAACACCGAGCCAGTTGTGCACTAGTGCTGCACTCATTTCCCCAATGGAATACGGCATCAGATTTGTAATTTCTATTCGTTTTCTTTATGAGGTCAGCTAAGTTTACTTTCCTTCTTTGTTTTTCACCGCAAAATTAACAAAGAGGCACTAAGTTCATGTCGTGGAAGGTGCGTGAAAGGGTCGCTACAGAATTGGCTCCACGCTGTTGCCACCGTTATATTTTTACCGGGTTTTTATGGAAAAGTCAAATAATTTCAAATATTGTCCCTAAAATTAGCCAGATATTCTGACTGAAGTGGGACTTGGTCAGATTTTGTAAGTGGTGATTATTTTTGTACTTTTGTTATCAAAACGACCAATTTTCGGTTCGGTTCGGTTTATATAAAATATAAATAAAAGTTATTTAACTTTTATCTGGAACTGGATGTGCGCATGTGCGACATCGCGTCACGTGACATTTGTTGTTGTTTTAATAGAGTATTTTTTTGTTTTTTCGTACCATTTTAAGCAACTTTTAAAAGCGAATCCCCATCCATCGTCATAAATAAATCATCCAAGATCATTAAATAAAAATGGCCTAACAGTCCAATGAAAAAACGGAATTTTTAAGACCGGACATTATCAAAAACGTCATTAATCAAAACAAGACAACAACAAAATCGAGGTTAAGTATAACGTCTTTTATCAAAACCGGACAAAATCAAAAAGGAAAAAATCATAAAAAGGGGTCTCCTATCTTTTCATGTATACTGGTTCCGTCTCTCTTCTTCTCATACAAATCGGTCTCATGAAAGTTTGGCGGCAAATTGGTGTTAACCGAACCGAACCGACCCTCTTGGTCAATTAATTCCAAATGAATCCTAACCTAGGGTCCAACACCGGACCTTTTTTAAAGATGGCCCTTGCTTAATGAAAACGCCTTATTTGCTATAGCAATCACTATGTAGAGACGGTGTTTTTATTAGGCATGGTAGTAAAAAAAATTGCAGTGAAGGACGCTTTAATTGCATAGTTATATCAGAACCGCTCTTCTTTAGGTGAAAGTCAAAAGCTAGGCCCGAGCCCTGTTTATGTTTTTGTCGTTTTTAATTTTGTCCGGTTTTGATAATTTAAAAGACTATACAGAACTTCGATTTTGCTCTTGTCTTGTTTTGCAGAATGATGTTTTTGATAATGTCCGGTTATTAATAATTCCGTTTTTAACATAGAACTGTTATAACTTTGTTTATTTATGATCTTTAGACGATTTTTTATGTTTTTTATGATAAACTATGGGGGCCATAAAAAGCCAGTGATTTAATACAAAAATACTTTCACACTGTTTTTTGCAAAAGAAAAGTATTAAAAAATAATTTTAATTTTTCTTTGGCTGAATAAACAGCAAAATGTTTTTATTCTAATGTTTATTTTTGTCTGTATAAACCCAGTATAAAATCATTAAAAAACAAGGAAATTAAGTATTATTTCATAATACAAAAAATAATTTTAAATATCTTATCAGGTTCTACTATCCGGTCCGGAAATGTCTTGAGAATTGACAATTGAGAACCTCTCCTGGACATGCTTAAAGAACTTTTAAAGAACATTCTTGGAATGTCGTAGGGGACGTGCCAGAACGTTCACAGGGTGTTGTAATAGGTCGATGTAACCTGTTTGAAAATCGAAAACAACATGTTCCAAAGCATTTTGTTTAAAAATATAGTTTTCGAATGGCATTTTGTGCGAATGGCATCTTTCTCGAATGGCACATTTTTCGAAAACATCTTTTTCGAATCACATTTTCAAGGGCGCACCCAGGGGGGGGGGCGGATCCCAAGCCTTAGATTTTTTTACATATTTTCGACATATTTCAGAAAAAAAACACAAAAAATAGCTTAAAATTCGACATCATGAGGCTTCAGGCCCCCCCAAGACATTTTCCTGGGTGCGCCACTGACATTTTGTTTGAAAGCATGGTGTTCAATGGCATTTTGTTCAAAAAATATTTGTTTCAAAACATTGTCCTTGAACGAAAGACTTGAAAAATGTTATATAACATTTGTCAATTGATTGCAAACCTACTCTAACCTGTCTATAAACCTAACCTTTGTCAATTGAGACGATGGACGAAATATCAAAACACTAAATATAATTTCTACATTTTAAGCTTTCGACATTTTGCAATTCGACATTTTATAATTTCGAAATTTCGTACTTTTGATATTTGATGTTTTGATGTTTCATGCGTCGCATCCTATCCTACCCTGTGCAGACACACCTTTTCCACCAAAAAAAATGTCCTCAATTGATCGGTTCGGGGATGTTTACGATCAAATTAATGACCAGGGTTGAGTTAACAGGTTGGGATAAGTTTGCGATCAATTGACAGAGGTTAGGGTAACACCGATTTCGATCTGCCAGAAAGAGGACAGAAGCGCTACGTTTTCGAACAAGACGCCATTTGAATAAAATGCGATTTGAAAAAGATTTCTTTAAACAAAATGCCATTCGAGAAAGATATATTTTTCCACTCACTTTGCATGCATTTAAGTATAAAAAAATACGTTTAAAATTTAGATTTTTTTAAAAATGGACTAACCAAACTTTGGTTTGAGTATGTTATAAGTAAAAATCTCAAAAATCAGAATCAATTCTACCGTAAAAAATGCGAATAATCCATATCTCTACTACTTATCACTACTAAATGTTTGATTATTTTTTATTCCTAAAAATTTCGGGGGGAGATTGATCCCCCCTTAGGTACGACCTTGCACGTCACGTTGTAACAGTTTTTCGTAATCATATTTTACCAACATAATTAAAAATTAAAAAACAAACTCTGCTACTTTCTCTTGGGAACAATCAATTCGCAACAGCGGCAGCAAGTGGCCTTCGAATCTGTAACTGACAGTTGACAAATGTGCCGGGCCCAGATGCTTTAAAATCGAGGCTAAAGGTTGCCCTAACGAGTGTAGACGTATCATTTCTAAGCTAAGTTGAAGAACCTACAGAGTGGGTGAATAATATTGTCATTGTTGAAAAGCGGTCTAGGACAACTGGGCGCCGAGCCAACTCAGCGGCGCCAACTGGGCGCCGGGCCAACTCAGCGCTGGACTAAAAAAACTTTTTTCGATAAAATGTGCAGATGAGAAACAAAATAGATATGTTATTTATACAAAAATATCTTTAAAAAATCCTTTACGCAATTTTCTTGAAATTTGGTTTTGTTAAGTAAAGTTAAATCCATTAAGTCGAGTGCTGAAATTTGGTAGGTGTAGTGTTTGGTAACCTGGTAACCCAGCAAACATGGATTACAAAAAAAGTACTTTTTAAGTACTGGCTTTCGCTGCACGCGATAACGGCAAAGTACTAAGTAGGAAGTACTTAATTTGTATTAATTTAGAACAACGGCCGGCATCAGGCCAGCAAGTATATATTTTAATACAAAAAACACTGTACTTTTAAAGCAATGCATTTTTTAAAACTTTTTTGTACACAAAAGTATGTACTTTTAAAGTAATGTATTTTCTTCATATTTTTAGTACAAAAAAAACTGAATTTTTTTAACTCTTTTTAAAAAAAAAACCTGTAGTTTTAAAGCAATGTATTTTATTAATTTTTTTAGTACAAAAAAACTACTTTTGTTGTTAATATTGTAAGGACATTACGTGCCATTCACGTTTCATATTTACGAAAAGAATTATTTGATCATTGTATATTGTATTAATATTCCTTTTCATATCAGATGAGGATATTTCCAAAGATTATGAAACATTTCACACCAATTTAAAAATAAATAAAATTATTCACATTCTTAAGCTTGACATTCTTCAGTGTACCTGTAAAATGTTGACTACTGTTTGCCATCTAGCGGCCAGGCCAGCAAACACGTTTTTTTGTAAATACTTTATTTTCACAGTAAAATGTTTAATTTTTTTGTACTAAAATAAAGTGCTTTAAAAGCAACCATTTAAAAATACTTTTGAAATGTTTTTTCACTGTTATATTAATTTTGCAGCAAAACTTTTAAACTTTTATTAAAAAATTAAATGTACTTTAAAAGAACCTTCTTCAAAATGTTATTAAAATGTTTTTTTGTAAATATTTTATTTTCACAGTAAAATATTTAGTTTTTTTGTACTAAAATAAAGTGCTCTAAGCAACTGTTAAAATATACTTTTAAAATGCTTTTTTGCCATTAACCCTGACTGCACTTGGTATTTTTCATAAATAAAGTATTACTTTTCGTTGTACTAAAAATAAAGTACTAAAATGTTGCATTTTTTACACTTTTAAATAATATGCAAATTACACAATACAAAAATAATAAAAATAATGCACATCGTTGCCGATGCCAGCAGTTAAAGTAAAATATTAGTATAGTACCAGCAGGTCGATGTTTGCTGGGAACACTTTAATTTAAGTTTTTTATGACAACAATGGCGGATTTCTTTATTTTTAAACCGATTTGTCTCAAACTTAATAATAATGAAAATATTGTGCGATAATAACTTACCGAATAATGATTCTTATACAACACGATCGATACGCGTTGTTAGCAAACTCTTAAGATTTCAGGAATAATTAGTTCATTCTAAGTTTGTTCTTATATTATATTATATTATTAACAAAGGAGGTGTACATAAAGTATGTAGTGTATGTAATCCAAAGCAAAGATCTCTATATATCTATAACATAGAATTTATTGTGCTCATTCTGTGTAAAAGGCCACGTCGCGTGGTGGCGCTAATTCCTTCGGTCAATTTTTTATTCGCTTTGTTTAGACGGTTGCCGCTGGGTGGCGCTAGCAGAGACGGAACAGATAGGAATTACCAAGGCGTCTAAAATTTTTACAGGCATGATAAATTTTCTTATAAATAAAACTGTTTAGGAAATTTTTTTTCAAAACTTTCGTTAAAACGCCTTTTAGGAAAAAAAATATAGCATTTATTAAAAGCATAAAATTTTCTTTCCAATGATGTAAAACTAAAGGGTTTAATTTACAACAAATGGTACAGTGGCATGTATAAATGGAGATTATTTACAAAAATCTTAAAAACTAATTATAAGTTTCGATGTAACTAATTATCTTTATCTATATGAAACATTAGCATCCAGCCAGAATAGATACACTGGTGCAGCGGCGGCTCGTGCCGCAGGCGAGGTGCAGCGCCACATTATAAACACTGGTACAAACGTTATTCTCTTTAAAACTCTTTGCGTCCTAGAACTATTGGAGCATGGTACGTCAGTTGAAAGAGAAAAACGACAATATAAATAAAACTTTTTGCCTATAAATATGTTTCTGATCTCTTTCAACTGAGGACGAGGAATAAGTTTTCTTCAGAGATAATACCTTGTATACTGATGTTTGTAATGTACCGCATCACCTCGCCTGCGGCACGAGCCGCAGCTGCACTGGTGGTCGCAGTGGAAGGGCTGCAAGATCCACTCACATATAAATAATCAATTATCTTTACATAATTAATCTGTACATTATTTAAAAGAAAATTTTATTTTCGACAAGAGTACCAGAATACTTAATTTTTAAGAAAATTAGTAGCAATTTTACGTTTTGAGAAAAACGGGTTTAGTTTTATACTTTTTTATTTTCTTATAATTTTAAAATAAAAGTGAAGGTTTTAATTATTTGCTTTTTATTTCAGAAGGCAAAATAATTTTTTTGAAAATGAAAGTACTCTAGGCAAAAATAATTTCTGCCATTATTTAGAAAATAAAATTTTCTTCTTAGGAACGGCAGTATGTATTATAAATAATACTGATTTTTGGCGATTTTTACAAATTGCCTCCAGTTATGTTCGTCGTTATACCTAGAGGGGCGGAAGACCACCCAGGAAAAAGTGGCCAAAGCATAAAGCTCATTACGAAAACTTATAGAAGAACGCTTTCTTTCCAAAAATGTAACTTTAACAAAAATCGGTTTTTCTTTTTTAAGAAGACCACGCGGCAGATCATCGACCTATTTTTATGAAAGAAAATGTAATTTTCTATAAGCTTTATTCGTTATGAGTTTCTTACTTTGACCACTTTTGTCCCCCTCTCCACCCTAGATGTAGGCTGTAGTTGACAATGTGGCAAACAAGTAAAACATTAAACTACATTCTAATAGCAACAAAAATCTATCTATCTGTCGGGAAATCCCATATAGGGGGAAGGTATAACCTATGACGACCTTCGGTCTAATCATTTAAAAGAAAATTTTATTGTCTATAACGTAGTATAATTAAAATTTATACACCGTTAGAAATAATTATAAATGATGCATTGCTAAAAAAGAAATTTGGTCTTCCTAATAAAGTGTAATATCAGTGGTTTCTTGCAGCACTAACAGTTTTTATGACAATTGCAAAATTTCAAAATTAAAAAGATTTTTTTGCAACGCTAATGAAATGTTATCCGTAATATTGACCAAATTATGTTATACTTTATCTGAAAATAAATTTGATCTCCTAAATAAAGCGTACACTTTTTTTTAAAGAGCTTTTTTGTTGAAAATTCAATGAAAATGTAAAAAATCAATAGATTTTTCGAGGATTTCTGTAAATCGCCCACATTGATGGATGCCACTGGCTCGTTAGGAGTGAAATTGTCTCTATTTGATTATCAACAGTTGGAACGCAAAGTTAATTTTCCTAATAAATTATTAAATACATTTCAGAAAATTGTAAAAAACAAAAAATATTTGTAGTGATTTTTAAAAAAGTTCTTAGTTTACGGACGCCAATGAAGTATTACCCACAATCTGCACTGAGAGATATATGATTTAAATCAATATTTTGTTGTAAATTATATACTATAGTTTTTTGCGCAAAAGGCTTACCCCTAGATGTACCGTAAGAAGGCTTAGCTAATCCATCATTATTGTTTTATGGAGCAACAAGGACTTAATCGCGATTAAGTGACTAAACCAAGAAATGTGCTTACGGTGCATCTAGGGTTTAGTGTCCAACAAAATTAGTTAAATTTAAAAATGTTAGTTGGTTTGTTTTGAATAAAATGTGCAAACAATCGTTTTGAAGATGTTTAAGGGTTCGTATCTTTGTAACAGTATACTACCCAGGTAGCTTCAATATATCTTGTTTGTTGAGTCTCTAAGGGCCGGTTTCTCAATAGAGGGTTAGCCCTGACCCGTGGGTTAAAAAAAGAGATGGCTGACATATTTACCACATGCCAAAAAAAGACAGCTATTAAAGATAACCCACGGGTCAGCAGTGGCGGATCCAGGGGGGGGGGCACTAGGGGCACTTGCCCCCCCCCCCCGAGAATTTTTTGAATATACAAAAAATGAGTCAAAAGTAATGTTTTTGCTAATAAAAATTCAAAATTTTTACATGCGGCGCATGGAAGTGTCTATTGTTATTATCATCGAAATTACAACCACTGACTAATTTAATAAAATGCTGCTTCAAAAAATATATAACGTTTTTTACCAACAGAGAATGTCACCTAAAGTGCCCCCCCCCCCCCAGAGGCACCACTGGATCCGCCCTTGCGGGTCAGGGGTAATCCTCTATTGAGAAACCGGCCCCTAATGTTCTCTGCATATTTCGTCAAAAATAAGTTTTTTCTTGTCTTGGTTTTACATTTTAAAAATCTATATTTTAAAAAAAAATTATTGGTATTATTATATCACTCAAATCAAACCTCTTGTCGTTGGTGGCCTTGTTTCGCAGGTGGACCGATTATTAATTATCATAATAATGGGGGGAATAGTGTTTATAATTTTAATAGATTATTATTTTTCAAGCAAATTAATGAGATTCACGCATGTCGCCGTAAGTTGTTTTGTGTTAAATCAGATTAAAATTATGCCAATGCCTTATTTGAATTCTACATTGCATTGTGTCGTATTTATCCTTAGAAAATTGATGCAATGTTGTCAAGATTTAAGATTAAATTCTGGCATGTCAAATTGTGTCAGATTTTTTCAAATTGTGAAGAATCGCCCCCTCTATACCAGAAAGTGACAAAATTACCAAACTGTGACATTTTACTCGGATTTGACAAAAATAAAACCAGCGCTAACAAGCAAACATGCTTCAGCGCTTAATGTTTGTTTTAGCAGTGATCAATTATATTGTATTTTATGCTGAATGATATAAAATACACCTTTATTTAATTATTTATTTATCCCTAAATCGATTTATTCGTTTAGTTTATTCGTTTCATCTCGTGTCGTTTTAAATTATTGGCTCTGTCCGTGTATTGCAGAAAATTTGCTTCATCAATTCGATGGACACCAAGATAATCAAATCTGACTCGACGTCACTTGGTGCCTGGGACAATCAGAACTCATTCGCTCCCACATTCATACTAAATAAATAAACCCAGCAGGCCGGCCTGCCATTTAATTTTTTCAATGAATGATTCAATTTTGCCTAAAACTTTTTGTCGAGCCCAGGGTTCTTTATCATGCTAGCGCCATCTACACTTTTATAGACAATAGACAATATATTTATTACCTTTTCTAAAAGTACATAAACATGGTTCATCAGTACAATTTAATGCTAGATCTAAATAATAAAAGAAAAACGCCACTAAACATAAAATATAAATAAAAAAAAGTAAAATTTAATACAGCTGAGAGCTGATTGGTTAAAAGTAAATTAAAATAAAAATTATATATAATTGATAGCACTGAGTTTTTATTTTGAGATTATCACAGAAGCAGCCATTTGGTCACATAGTTTAATTTCCTGAAAGAATTCTTCTTCTGTGTAAGGTGCTATTTTGCATAGAATCTCGCGGACCTCCCTTTTAAACCTTGTGAATGAGTCGCAAAGTTTAATTCTAGCAGGCAAAGCATTATAAAACTTTGTGGAAACATATTTAGGACTTTTTTCAGTAAGTTTAAGTTGGTGTATTGGGTAGAGAAGGGTTGTTTGTTTATGTCTTGTGCAGGGTTGGATGGGACAGGCGGGCAACCGAGCAAATGCCCGGTGGGGTACCGGCCCAATTTAGGGCCGCTTGGTCCGCAGGCCCGATGTACCTATTCCAAATTATTAATATTTATTTTTGTATATTTGACAAACAAACTAATTAAAACATTAAACATTTAAATTAAAAAAATCTGTATGTAGTAACTCTAGGCCTGCGTTACTCGTTTGATTGTTACAGTTAGTTTTATATTAAAATAAGTATAATGTATCAGGGAGATAATGTGATAATGGTACTAACTTATTAATATCTTTTTACAATACCAATATCCAGAAGAAAAAATCGGGAGATTAAAAATATGTAACTAAAATATTGTCCAATTTTTTTCTTATATGTATTGCTCTTGTAAAATCTTTTGTAACACACTTTGTTGACTATTTTGGTGGGGATTGATCCCCCCGATCTCCCCCTTCGGTACGGCCTTCTCCTATCTTAGTTGCGAAAGATCATTTTTGGTGCTAAAATACATAAAAAATCTAATAAATCGATTAACCGATTGAAAAATCGGTATTGGGTCCAATTCAAATTAAGGGGATCATAGATAAAATTGCTGCATCAAGTTCATTATTAAAAAAGTCGTTACAATATGAAAAATTAGCATACCTGCTCTGCCCCCGGTAGTTAAAAGGGCGCAAGTGACGAAAGTGTGGTTCGGAAAAAAATGACTTCAAAGTTTAATTGTTGATAAGGCAGTACTACAGTTACTGCTATTTGTTTTTTTTTAAGTTTTTTTTTTTAAATTTTATCTGAGGGCACGGCTACGACTCTCAAACTTTGCACAGTCGTAGATCTCCATGAAGTTAACAACCCCTCCAAGTTTCATGGAATTTCAAAAAACGTCAAAATTGCCACTCACTCACTGACTCACTCATGTATAGATCATCAATATTCTACTGTACTTCCAGACATGCTACAAAACTGAAATTTGGCAGACTGATAGAAATTATGACCAAACCCCTGGAAAAAATCAAAAAACCCCAAAATTTTAATTTACTCCCCTCCCCTATACATTTAAAGTTATGTAAAAGTAGCATCGCCCACTTCCAGAAATGCTAGAGAGTTGAGCTTTGGCAGACTGATGGGAACTATGATATAACTATAGGAAAAAATCAAAAAACCCCAAAATTTTAATTTACTCCCCTCCCCTATACATTTAAAGTTATATAAAAGAAGCATTGCCCACTTCCAGAAATGCTAGAGAGCTGAGCTTTGGCAGACTGATAGGAACTATGATAAAACTATAGAAAAAAATTAAAACACCCCCAAAATTCTAATTTACTTCGTTCCCCTATAAATGTAAAGTTATGTAAAAGTAACACTGCCCACTTCCAGAAACGCTAGAGAGTTGAGCATTGGAATGCTGATAGAAATTATGATAAAACCATGGGAAAAAATTAAAAAAGTTCAATATTTTCATTTATTCTCCTCCCCTATAAATGTAAAGTTATGTAAAAGTAACATTACCCACTTCCAGAAACGCTAGAGAGCTGAGCATTGGAAGACTGATAGGAACTATGATAAAACTATAGGACAAAATTTAAAAACGCCAACATTTTAATTTACTTCCCTCTCCTATAAATGTAAATTTATATAAAACTAACATTGCCCACTTCCAGAAATGCTAGAGAGCTGAGCATTGGAATGCTGATAGAAATTATGATAAAACCATGGAAAAAAATTAAAAAATCTCAAAAATTTAAGTAAGGCATTGCAAAAGTTTTGAACAATATTCCGCATATTTTACTACTCTAAAAATTAAGTATTTTCCAATTCCTTTAAAAAAAAAAAGTGAAATCATAACAAAAACTTTTCATGTAAAAAAAGCCAAGTTCGCGAAAATGGCATTCCGTAAAAAGAATTGAGATAAAAGTAAAGCCAAGTTTTCCAATACAAATTTCAAAATGAAAGGTTCTTACTAGTTTGGAAATATTTTTCTAAACTTGGCTATTACGGCTGTAAATGACTCTTAGGCACAATGCTAAATTGAACATAAAGAAGTTTGGCTGTAATAGCAAAGTTAAAAAAAACATTTCCAAACTAGTAAGAACCTTTCATTTTGAAATTTGTATTGGAGAACTTGGCTTTACTTTTATCTCAATTCTTTTTACGGAATGCGATTTTCGCGTACTTGGCTTTTTTTACATGAAATGTTTTTGTTATGATCACATAGTCACATATACATACATACGTCGAGACCAAAAACCTAAATTCGAAAAAAAATTACTTGCAGCCTTTTAACTAACGGGGGCAGTGCTGTTGTATGTTGAAATGTTGTACGTTTTTTTTTTTGGGTTTTCATTTTGTGAAAAAATGTTATTAGGTACTTAGTGTTTAATATAGGCATACAGAATATAAAACTTTACAAAAATATCTAGAGTAGTATCACAGATATTAATAAAAAAGGAGATTTTCTGAGTCTTTAAACACCTTGTATCTCACAAGTTCTGATGTTTAGGAGATGCATACATATGTTTATATGAAGTTTTTTTTTCTTAAAATGCAAATTACATCCTTTAAAATTAGCATGCTAACAACTTAATAACAAAACCTCCATAATATCAAAAACAAAAATAATACAATATGTGCGAGGGCCGAATAAAAAAATTGCCAGGGCCGGTTTGTTTAAGCCCATCCAACCCCGGTCTTGTAGAGTAATTGTGTTTGTTATTATTTTCTTTAAAACTGCTCTTGTTTTGAAAAACATAGGTTACACATTCAAATATATATATATATATATATATATATATATATATATATATATATATATAGCTGGAGTTGTCAAAATATTGGCTAGTTTAAATTTTTCCCTAAATGATTGTAAGTAATCAAGCCGTAGCATAACTTTAAATAAAACAGCTTTTTTTTAAATTACAAAGACCCTCTCCAGATTTTTAGGACCCCAGAATATGGCTCCATATTTAATAATGGAGTGCACGTCACCGTAGTAAACGGTTTTCAAGCATTCTGATGATAAATGCTTAGACAACACTCTGAGTTTGTAACAGGCTGGATTTAAACGAGAGCAGAGTTAGTCGATGTGACAGTTAAAATTTAAATTTTGATCTAGACTGACCCCTAGGACACGTATACTCTCTTCAAAATCGATCGGACATCCTCGGAAATCCAGAGACTCAGCAGTGTTTTTGCTTGGCTTTGCTTGAAACTGCACGATGTTTTTTGTCACTATTCGAAATTAGCTTGTTGTTTTGCTAACCATTTATTTGCTGAATGTAGCCCCCCCAAGGCCTTTTCGTATGTGCTTTTACTGTCAACATCTGAAACTTGCAAATTAAAGTCGTCAGCGTAATTCACGCAGTTGTCAGCATTACAAGAGCTAGGCATGTCATTAATGTAGGCGATAAATAAAAGTGGACCCAAAAAGCTACCCTGTGGCACACCTGCGTTAGGAGTTAGATAATTTGAGTGAACTGCTTCCTTGCCTGAGTCCAAAACCACCTTCTGGTATCGCTGACTGAGATATGACAAAACCCATTCGTAAGCTGATCCTCTTATTCCGTAGTGCCAGAGTTTTTTTAATAGTAGATCATGGTTTAAGCAGTCAAAAGCCTTGGAGAGGTCTAGGAAGTTACCGCAGGTCACCCGCCCTTCATCCAAAGATTCATAAATGTGAGTAGGAAATTCATAAAGTTCTGTTTGAGTACTTCTTTTTTTCAAAAAACCATGCTGACTTTTTGAAAATATTTTTTTAGATGTAAAAAACTCTATCAAGCGATTATAAATGACAGCCTCAAATATTTTTAAAAAAACTGATAGAAGGCTAATCGGCCGGTAACTTGAAATATCCTCCCGATTATCTTTTTTGAAAAGTGGCTTGACAAGGGCTAGTTTAAGTTGGTTTGAAAAAACTCCGTCCTTTAGTGACTGATTAATAATATGCACTAGTACGTCGCAGGAAAAGTAGTAGGAAGGCAGTTTTTAATTATTGTAATAGGGATATTACCAAATCCAGTGCTCTTTTTATGTATAAATTTGTGAACAATGATCGTTAGCTCTGCAGGAGTAATATCTGCTAAATATATTGTTTCAGATATACTTGGGAAATCATATTTAAAGTTGGAGCAGTCATTATCAATAACCTTCAGTTGAAGGTGGTTTTTAGCAACCGAATTAAAGTATTGGTTAAAGTTGTTAGCTGTCGATGTGTTTAAATTTAGCGGTAGCTTATTTGTTTGAAACTCGTAGACAATGATTGTGTAGAAATAAAATAAGATCAACTCACCGAAAAAACTTAAGAAACTACAGACACGTACTCAAGATAGAACAGACTCAACAACACCACACTATAGTGAATATCTCCAAAAGGACTCTGAGCACCAACGAAGAATTGGTACTCAGTAAGGGACTTAAGTTCGCCATTGCACCCGCACAGACACCGACACTAGATATTATTGCGGCAATAGAGACCGTTAGTCTACCTCAACCCGAAGCTGATGAGTTTCGCCATAAAGTAAGAACAACGTTGGACAGAAAGAAGCAACAAAAGACAAACATCACCAGTCAAGAACAACGGGCAATCAAGAACCTGCAGGCTGACAAATCAATCAAGATTCTACCGGCCGACAAAGGAAACGCGACGGTGATCATGGATGTCGAGACTTACGACAAAAAGATCCAAGAAGTTCTGGAGAAAGGAGACTACAAGCAACTACCCAAAGATCCAACCACCACCATAGAAGGACGCATCTACAGGACTTTGAAGAAGTATGCTGAAAATATCCCGGATGCTGTTAGATCCCGCCTGACTCCACACCACAGTAAGGCACCACATTTTTATGGATTACCAAAGATCCATAAAAAGGATATACCACTGCGACCAATTACCAGCTCCAGGGACTCACCGACCAGCACTTTGTCGAGGTTTTTGTTGGACATAATTCAACCACTACAGGGTAAGTCTGAATCTTTTGTCAAAAACTCGGAACATTTTGTCGAGGTTTTAAAAGGTATCGAATTAGATCCCGGCGATAGATTTGTAAGTTTTGATAGAAAGTCTCTATACCAACGTACCAATAAATGAGTCACTCAGTATCATCAAAAACAAATTACAAACTGATGATACACTGCATGAGAGAACAACGCTATCGGTGGAGGGGGTGATGGATCTTTTGGAGCTCTGTCTCCGTAACTCTTACTTTCAAGTGAAAGATAAGTTTTACGCGCAAAATGATGGACTCCCAATGGGTTCATCTCTTTCGCCAGTGGTAGCAAACATCTACATGGAGTGGTTCGAGGACCATGCGATCAACACAGCAAGAGTCAAACCAAAACTATGGCTACGATACATGGATGACACATTTATTATATGGCCGGAAACTGATGATGAACTACAAAATTTTCTACACCATTTAAACGGTATTCGACCAACAATCAAGTGCACCATGGAAATTGAAAAAGATTCGGCCTTACCTTTTTTGGATGTTCTTGTCAAACGATTTGAGAATGAAGAATTAAACACAGAAATTAACAACATTAAAAAGGACTTACAACAGAATGGTTATTCCGAGAAATTAATAAACTCAACGATATTTAAAATTAAAAACAAACTAAATGTACCAAAATCTCAAAATAATAATCCGTTAGGTGTTATTAACATTCCATATGTTCAAGGGATTTCAGAAAACATGAGACGAATAGCTAAACACTATAATATAAAAACAATATTTTCTTCGGGAAATACGATAAGAAGTTTTGTAACTAAAACAAAACCAGACAATCCCTCAAATAATAAGGAATGTATTTACCAAATCCCGTGTGAGTGTGGTAAATCATATGTAGGTGAAACGAAACGCCCTCTTCAGGTTAGAGCAAATGAACATCTAAAAAGTACCCAATTAGGGGATATTGAAAAATCCGGTTTAGCAGATCATGCATGGTCAAATAATCACAGAATTCAGTGGTCAGAAGCTAAAGTTTTACATAAGGAAGCGCATTGGCGAAAACGAAAGTTTATTGAAGCTGCGTATAATGCAGAATAAAGAAGTTTTCAGTCAACCAAGCACGGACATACCAAACATATGGAAACCACTCCTTAAGGAAAACAGGCATCTTACGATTAAAAAGGGGGCGGGCCGTCACACCTGACTGCACACCAAGTAGTATAAGTAGTAGCCTAGAGACTAGATTGTTTAGTTTACACTTGATAACGGTTAGAGATACTTACTAACCGAAACGTCGTGTTTTAAAATAAATAAAGACAATGGTAGCTTATTTGTTTTTGCTCGGTTCCCTGTCAGGCTTTTTACAATTTCTCATGTTGTTTTGGATTTGTTTTCGCTAGTATCTATTCTTTCTTTAAAGCAATTGCTTTTATATTTTTGTAGCATTGTGCGATAAGCCTAGTTATACTCTTTAAATAAATGCACGTACTCAGGGCGTGTATGTGACAGTGTTTGCAATGTGTTAAGTTGACTACATAGGGTTTCAATTTCGGGAGTCTTCCAGGGTGTAAAACTATATTTATATTTCTTTTTTGATAGAGGAAAAGTGTCCTCAAAAATGATCTCGAAAAGTTACGAGAATTCGTTCCATTTTTGGTCAACATCCCTCGTCGCGAATACTGTGTCCCACTGAGTTTCATAAAGTTTGGCGCAGAACAGATCCAAGTTATTTTGTGAAAAGTTTCTGTTATATGAGTGCCCGATTTCAGACGGGTACTTTCGCTTATAAGATGTTTAAAATGAAAGGAAGAATATGTGTCCATAAAATTTTTTGTTGCTACATCGTTATCTCTTACATCGATATTAAAGTCACTCATTGTCGGAAACTGACGTTCTGCTTTTTTTTCTTATTTATAATTTTTAGTTTTAATTAATCGTTTTCGGCTGCTTTTAAAGTACCGTAAAATATTCTTAGTTTTAAAATTCAAATAAGCGCGCGAACTCATGACGCACAGGTCTGCCCCGGCACCTGCGCGCCCCATACCTGTGATGACGAAAAATGACACTTCCGTCAAATCTGCGATACCGGCATGCTGCCAAGAATTTTCTTGTACTTATATTAAAATACTCTGCCAATCTATGGGCACCTAAGCTCACACTAGGTACTATAGTTATAGTGTACGTGTGAGCTAATATAACTAAAAACTGAAATATATTTTATTCAACTCCAGACTCAATTACCTTTCGTTTGATACCACACAAGCCATGTTTTCACTTAAACTCTAATTTTTAAAATCTACCCCCACCCTTTTTAAAAAAACTAAAATGTATTTTATTTAACTCCAGACTCATTTACCTTTCGTTTGATACCACACACGCCATATTTTCATTTAAACTCTAATTTTTTACATCTACCCCCACCATTTTTTTTAATAACTTAAAATTAATTTTGTTTAACTCCAGACTTAATTACCTTTCGTTTGATATCACACACGCCATATTTTCACATAAACTCTCATTTTTGAAATCTACCCCCACCCTTTTATTTGGCTTGCGTTCGGTGGATTTCGTTCATTTTTAAATGGGACCACCACGGCCCAAGACCCAGCCTAGGTACCAAATTTCATTTAAATCGGACAAGCGGTTTTTGCGTTATGCGGGTTGGTCGTTACAGACAGACATACAGACAGACAGACAGACAGACAGACATACAGACAGACAGACAGACAGACAGCGAGACAAAAAAGTTTCAAAATCATCTGAAACGCAAAGAAATATAAAAATTTTTGAAATCGGAGCAACTTTTTTTTTCTCGAAAAAATTAGGATCACCATAGCTCACACTACTTATAGTAGTAGTGTGAGCTAAAATTTAATTACTGTCTTTCGACATATTTTCACTAGTATGTGCAAGCTGGAAAAAGGGCTACAAGAACATCGAAGGGTTGGCCAACCAAGAACAGCTCCGACGAGATTAAGGGGTAAGTGCCAGCATTCTTGTGCGTCCGACATAGTTTTTTCTAAACTTTTATATCGTTCCAGCAAACCAATAGGTAAGTCCTATTGGAAATAATTTACGGTCCTTTGAATTACGCCTAGAGCGAACACTCATTATGACGTAAATGGCTGACTCTGTTAAACTTGCTGTTAGGATTTTAGTTAGTACCAAATTCAGCGACTCTTTTTTGCAGGTCGGAGGTCGATAAATGACAGTTACCACGTATTTTATGCTCTTAGTATGTATTTTGACTGCCCTGCACTCGACGTCGTTGGTTTCCGATTCATTCATTCATTCGGAGATTTTTGAGGGTATATATAGCGACTCCTCCGTGTTTGTTAGTATCTCTGCATATACTGGCTTGTAGCGTTTAATTTTGTATTTTCCAAAATTCTATTTGGTTTTTGTCGAGCCAGTGTTCTGATAGACATAGTACATGAGGTTTGTACTGACCCAGCGCTAGTTCCAGTAAACTTCTTGAGGTGCTTAAGGCCGCTATATTTTTATGTATAATTGTAAAAAAGTTGTCCCTTACTGAGCCAATTTGAGGTAGAATAGGTTTTACCCGACTTTTATTGGAAGGCCCATCATGCAAAAATTTTGGGCCTTACTTTCGGTTTGAATCTTTTCTCTTGGTTTGCTTTCACTGTCATCTCTGGATTTTTGTGAAGATGTTATGAGACTAGTATGATTTTCGGAAAAGACTTGAAGGTAGCTCAGCTCTTTTGTACAAGCGGTGCTTTCAATTTCTCTTTCTGGCACTTAGAAATATTTTGCAGAATATTTATCTTTGGTTTATTTACGTACGAAACTTTGCTTAACGGTGTGGAGGTATTGGTATGAGTTCCGGTTTTGTCTAAAACGCGGCGTAGTCAATCACTAAATTCGTCGTCTTGAACGTTAGGCTCTTGCTCTTTTAAAGTTTGAAGACTGCGATTTAGATAACTAATGGGTGATCTGTTGACGCAGCTGTTTAGGCGGTTGAGCTGCCTACAAAATTTAGCATTGGCTTCGGCGTTGACATTCTCATCAGCCAGTGATGTATCGTGGTTGATTCTAGGGTTGGACGTAGAGAAAATATGACTTTCGCATGTATATAAGATAAGTTGATGTCTTTGTCGAAAAACTGAGGTTCAATTATCTTTGAGGTATTGATAAAATGTGCTGGTGTGTTGAGACAATGATTTTCTACGGTTGAAGTAGTTTTACTTATAAAATGATTGAGGATCACTCTGTTGCTTGAGTAAGGTGTACTAATAATCAGCAACTTTGCTTTCTTCGTTATTTGCAGTGCCTCGTTAGTAGAGTATATATGAGGATTCTGGATCACTTTTCCCATGTAAATCCCCATAAGACGAAAACGTGGTAATTTTTTGGATGTCACAGAATATTTCATTCGAGGCAGTAATTTCTCCATGTATCTTTTTTGTACTACCCATTCTAACCTTCTATAAATTTTTGACCATCAGCTGACCCTTTAGGTCTTGCTGACCATCTTGTACATCGAGCAGTTAACATAACCAAAGGGTTGGTTACTTGAAAGCGATTATAATGCTTTAACGAATGTCTATTAATTCTTTCAGTTTAAATCCCTTAATTTTCACCACTTAAAATGTTTAAATAGATAGTTCGTTTTTTTTTATTTTTTAATTTGTAGTATTACATACTTGGACTAGGTTCATAGTAAACACTTTAGAAAAATTTTTATTTGTTTATTTTAAAAAGTTTTATATACGAATACAACTTATAATCTTATTCATAGCATAGAGAAATATATTATATTCTTCTATGATCATAGTTATCATAGATGCTTATAGCTGGGTAGACTTACAAGTTGTATTAATTATATTTAGATGGTATATTATAATAACATTATAGGTACTATGACTATCATTATATAAATATTTATTTTTACATTAACATATTAGGCGTTACTAGACATGCTAATTCTACAGGTTTTATAATAAATTATATAGGCAAAACCAAGATTAAATTTAGGTTATACTTATATATAGTTCACTATTAAAAATATCTAACCAAACACAATATAAATAAACACACCATTATCAAAATTACAGTTAACCTAAGTCATCACTCAATACTGTAGTGCCCCCACGGTAACGTTTCGTAAGAGTCCTTTGAAATACATCTTTTATCATCCAAGGGACTTAGTCCAATTTTTGTCTGTTTTACAGAGTATAGTTTGTGCTTTTCCGATCTTATAAGATTTTGCGTAAACATTTTTTCTTGAAAGTTATTTAGGCAGTCGACATAGTCCTCAAATAATATTTTCGATCTCACAACGTTTTGCTTTACACCCTTAGCTTTCTTAGTCACTTTTTCAGCTGACATATCATTCAATCCTATATTGTTTTTCGTCGATTCACCATCAAGAGCTTTAAATGCATACATTTTTGCTCTCAACCCAACAAAATGAGTCATGATTTTTCCGTTATTCTCATCTTTTATCATACCTAACACTTTATTGTTTACCCTTGGTATATCATATATATTGTTTTCAGCATAATCCGAGGTGTCAAAGTACTTGTCACAATCGCGTCGTATTGATTCATAAATATCATAATTTTTTTATGTTATAAACTAAACTATCAGTATCTGTGTATGTAACAGTACAATTCTTTCCGAAAGCCGGCACCATGTAGTTATAGTGAAAATCATATATGGTTGTTTTGGCAATGTCCAAAATACACATACCCACATAAATCGGTTTATTAAAATATATTTCGGTTTTTTGAAGTTCTACGGCAACCAAGTTTTCATTGAATATTGTAATGCTTTTGAATTCAGGTCGAGAAATCAGAGCTTCAGCTCCAAATCGTCCATCCCAATTTTGGATTAATTTAACAATACTATGATTTCTAATATTTTCCATGGTTTTACCAAACACGGCGTTGTTCATTAATTTAAAAAGGTTTTTTTCAAATTCATTTTTAGCATTATGTCTTAATTGAGTATTTAACTCAATGTAGGGTCTCAGCCATGCAGATTGCTTAAAGCATAAAATTCTATGAATCTTTTCGAGTTTTATACCAACTTTTAATGCCTGCTTTAGATTTCTATAATGAATTACGTATTCCTTTTTATTACACAAGGTAGCCATCAGTTTTATATTTTTTGAGTTATTTTCTTTAGGTGGGCAGCGATCTTCAGGACATAAAGGCAAGTCTGAGAAATAGTCATGTAATTCCACGGGAATGCACAAGTCGACTTCTAGGATGTATCCATTAGTAGAGTCATCTTCGATTTTATTAACATCAAAATTAAGTATTTCATCAGTTTCTAACCAATTAAAGTCGCCAAATGGCAAAGACTGACTCATGCTAAACCCATATTGGTTATTAATGTCAAAGTACATCAAAAAATATATTTCTTTGGTTGAATCGTAGTTGGGCATATATTTATTATTGGCCTCTACATATCTTTTAGAGCACTGGCTAATTTTTGTTGCGTGCAATACAGCATGCAATCCCACGTATATCCAGGAAGCGTATAATAGTTAGCAGGATCCAGACCATACGTTTTATGACAGCTCTCTCTAAATTTCTGAAATACCTGCATTAAAAGTATTATGTCAACTTTCATGTAGAGTTCCATGTAATCTTGTAGAGTTTTACAACCAAAGCTTCTCCATACATTTTGGGCATGATCATAATCAGCAGGAGATATTTCTCTACTTTCGAGCGTGTTAAAAAAATTATGTTGCTCAGGCAAAGATGTGTCTCTTAATTTTTCCCAACTACTCATATAGTCATAGCAAAATACTCCTTTTTTAAAAATAAGTTTGTATTGTTCGTCAGACAAGTTGGTAAATTCGTTTCTAACCAGAGGATACTCCTCAAGATATGAAGCTAGCTTTTCCAAGCTACTGGCCATGAATCGGTACGAATCAATAAATCTAAATTCGATTAAATTTTCATTAATTTTTTTGGTAAATGCTATATATTTTTCTTTGTTAATTGGTAGCAAATTTATTGATCCGTCCAAATTGGCGATGTTTTCAATTATCAAATGTCCATCATAGGAGCTAAGATTGTGGAATACTACAGGGACAGTATGACTATCCTGAAAGTTCAGATTACAGCTTTCATGGGCTGGACCACGATACTCAGATGTAAGGTGACTATGATCGCGTATTTTCTTTTCACCAGCTAAAAAGTCCTGTTCACAAATATGACATTTTTTAGCATTGTTAAAGTCAGTTTTTTGCTTTTTACTTAAAGGCTCCATGGGTAAGTCACAGAGAAATACAGTTTCCAAGTTTTCAGCAAAATCCAGTAATTGTTTACTAAACCATTCCATACCGTCAGGCCCCGTGTAAGATTTATAAAATGATAAAGAATCATCGTAGGCACATTTTACATAATATCCTACCGAACAAGGCACATGACTTTGATATTTTTGGGTTTTTTTACCACTATTTTCTGCAACAGGAAGCAGTAAGCACTCAATATCCGAATAAATAATGAACGGTGCAAATTGTTTATTTTTAAAGTTTTTAAATTCAACAACTTTTTTTTCGTTACTTGGTAATTTCGGAACCACGACACTGCCAATAATTTTGCAATCTTTGATATGCTGAATGAGTCCAGCTTGAGAATAGAAGTAGTGCAGGCATCTGTCACAAACATATTTTGCTTTTTTGCATTTGCTGATTTGATTACTTAGCAGCCTTGAAAGATTTTTTATCCAAACAAAGTGGTAAGTTGGTAGAGAAAGATCGTTAATCTCTTCGTTATCTAAATAATAATTATTTTGTATCATTAACAAATTAACATGTTCTTCATTCTTTTCTTCAGAAATGTACGCAGGCGGTACTTTAAAACTGTCTTTATGAAGTTTTTGCAGGCGATACACGTTTATGGAGACATTATTTTGCTTTTCGAATCGGGCAACTTGGTTTAAAGTCATTGGAAATTTTATACCTTTTAAATTTAACACTTCTTGAGGATGCGGGTAGGATGAGATTCTATTAGAGTTGTTTTCGATAGAGAACATTGCTGATACAACAGCCCAGCCAAAACAGAAATTGTCGTCATTCTTTACGTTCACACATGCATGTTTTTTGGCAATATATTTGGGTATTTCCAAATGGCACCCTGCCCTAATAGGATGATATTTATTAACTCCTATTACAAGATTATTTATTTTTGTAAGTGACCATCCAGATTGATTTTGCTCAAATTCTTCCAAGTCAGTCAAAACCAAATTTTTTACATTTTTCTCAAACCAGTTTTTTAAATTTGTGTTACGGTCAATAATCGCATTAGCGGTATTAAAATGTTTTGTCTCATTTCCTATTTGTCCTTGTTTTGGTATTTGAAAATCACCACTTAAAATAGTATTAACTTTTATCATATCCTCTTTTTTTAATGTATTTTCAATCCTTCGTTTAAATAAACTAAAACAATCCTCTAAAAACTTTTTGGGATCCTTATGACGTAAATTTGTAATGACAGCGCTTCTTACTCGGCTTTCAAAGGCTGATTTTATGTCTTCCCATTGTACGCGATGTTTGGCTGTTTCCTTGGTGCCAATCGCACCACCAAACTTGAGACTTTTTTGTTTCAAAATGTGCTTGTACTGCTTAACTTGTCCCAGGCACGCCGTCAAATGAGATTTTTCAGCAACTGAAGAGGCTTTTTTTAAAGCAATGCTTAATTGCCTACTGGCCAAAGCACAATCTTTTAGAATTTTTAAAATTGAAATATTTTTATCCATATCTTCTACCATACCAAGCTGACACATAATTTTATAAACCAATTTCGTTGCAAAACTCATTTTATTTTTTTTTTTTTGAATAGCACCAGCTTCACTAAAACACTGAGTTGATAGAACTCAATAATGCACTTTCCTTGAAAAGTTATACCTCACTGACTGCAGTTCAACACGCTCCGCCCTTTTATAGGTGCTTTTCAGACACACGTTAAGACTTGTCGAAAACAGGTTTAGACTTGTTAGAAATGGGTTGCAGCTGTTGAATATACTACATTGACCTTTTTTTTATAACCCAAGTATGTAAAACACAGGTGTTCTTTAAGGTTTAGATTAGTAAAGGAGAGCTATAAGTTCAATAAACCTTTTACCGTGGATGGTCAAAGGTGCGTTATAAACAGGTTCTATGATATTTTTAACTTTGGATTAATAAAGAAAAGAATAGACTAAAAAAAAGAGGGAATATACAAAGGTTCGATGACCTTTTCAACAAGAACTAGAAGAGGAGCGGTGTAAACCGGTTAATTATGTCTATGTCTCACTTTCTTCTGAAAGTGCTTTGTTTCTTGAGAAGGCAGCTGAGCCTCTAAGAATTTATAAAAATTTGTTAAAAATGAATTGGTGGTATACACAAAATTTATTTTAGTTTTAGTTGAAACTTTTATTAAGTTGCATATATACATACACATATATTGTATGAAAGAGCCAAAGACAAAGCTTGATGGGTATCAATTAGGCTATTTTTAGATTTTTGAGCAATTTTTGTTCCTACAGTGCATAAATTCAAAATAACTTTGTTTTATGTTATTGTTAGGTCACCATTTAACTATTCATCTTTCTTCTAACCTTAATTTTTTCTATTAGTCCAACGTAAATTCTTTTTTGGATTTACCTGATTTGGAAAAAACCTCTTTCCTTCATAAATAAAACTTTCTCGCTTAAACGCTGGATTTTATATTGGTACACTATTGATTGTAAGTATTTTCCTTGCTAATGTTTATATAAATAACATTTCGTCTTCTTATACCTATGTATGTCGGGTCATAATCAATATTGTCCCTACGTAATCATTTATACTTACGTTTTTTAAGTTTTGTGCGCTATTTTTCTTCCTTCTTTGTGATGTAAATGTCAGATATTCTTGGCGTCTATCTCATATGCTCACAAGCTCTATTTAATATTCAATTTGAATACCTAGTTCTTTTTCCATTTGTTCTATAATGAAAAGTGAAGACAACACTTTAAGTAACAAAAAGCACAGTTTTTATCATAAAATGTTCAAATATGGTTCTTATAAGCAGATGCTTTAAACTTATTAAAAAATGTTCTTTTAGGTTTTATATATTTTGTGCATTTAAGATAAATAATTTCCTTAGATTTTTCATGTTACATTCATTAAGATTCTTAACTGAAGACATGGCCTAAAATTCATAACATAAAAAAGTTTTCTGGTTGATTTGTGTGATTTAGAAAAGCAAATGCATCAGACTATTTTGACTGCAAATTACCATGATGAAATAAGGAAGCTTTTTAATACTCACCTTTTGTCCGTCTGTGTCTGTGCGAGGATCAGGTTGATAGTAAGGCTTCTTAAATATAATTATCCGAGTAATTATCATTATCTTTCACATTACAAAAATTAGATGATCATTTGTAGCTTTTAACGCTTTAAAGCCTAAAACAAAGACGGAGAGCTAAAAGACAAAGAGCTAAATTCTGCATTCTACTGTATCAGGAACGTATAGTCATAAAGATGACTCTTACAACTTTAAAATACAGGTGCTGTTCATATAATATTATTACTAAATAGCTAGTAATTCACTCAGTTTGCTATTGTTCTAGGCATGCACATTAGATAATAAATACATCTGCTTGTATTCAGGTGCTTTTTAAAATAAAAGTTCTACCATTTTCTGCTGATACATATAGGACATAAGAAACACACATTATTTTGACCTGCCACAAGTTTTTCATCACATAAATCAAGATGGCTAACATGGTTTTTGTTAATAAACTTCAATTCACGAAAAAATATTTATAAAAAAATCAGCTGCAAAAGACCCAAAGCACAATGATACCTTAAAATTAATGTATACATTCTTAAATGCCTGTATGGGTGGGGTATTCTTTGTCAATAATATAGACACCTACTTAACAATATATAACATAATTGTAATTCTTTTATAATATACGAGATATGAATCAAACTTATTGAGAAAAAATATCAAACCAACAAACTTAATAATTTATAAACTTAACATAATATTATTGCTAAAAATTTGTTTTAATGATTGGTACAATTTATTGTAACAGTTTGTATTTATAATTGTAACAATTTGCCTTTTGGAGTGTAACAGTTTGTGTTTATAATTGTAACAATTTGTTCATACGATTGCAACAATTTGTTTTTAGAATTGTAACAATTTGTTTTTTAGATTGTAACTATTAGTTTGTAGAATTATAGCAGTTTATGTTTAGGATTGTAACAATTTGTTCATACGATTGCAACAATTTGTTTATAGGATTATGACTATTTGTTTGTAGAATTGCAGCAATTTGTGTTAAGGATTGTAACATTAGGTTTTTTTAATTGTAACAATTTGTTTTAAGGATTTTAATAATTTATTTTTAGGGTCACTAATAAATGTACATACATTTTTGCATGATGTCAACGCCTAGTACAGTAAAATTTGAATTTCAAGCTTTCAATACTGCTTTTGAATATATGAAACAAAATCAATTTTTTCAATAAGAGGACAATTTGTCCTTACTGAGTAAATAGGGTCAATACTGACATTTTTCAACTCTAAGCTCAATTACCTTTCATTAAATAATGTCCAACTTGAATCAAATTCCATTAAAATTCTACAAGAGATTAATCAAATTCAGACAAGGTATGAAACCAGACAAAGAATTGTACCAATTTGTGTTTAGGATTGTAACATTAGGTTTTTTAATTGTAACAAGCTTTCAATACTGCTTTTGAATATATGAAACAAAATCATTTTTTTCAATAAGAGGACAATTTGTCCTTACTGAGTAAATAGGGTCAATACTGACATTTTTCAACTTTAACTCAACTACCTTTCATTAAATAATGTCCAACTTAAATCAATATCCATTAAAATTCTACAACAGATTAATTAAATTCAGACAAGGTATGAAAACAGAAAACTTGATCATTTCTCAACTGAAAATTTTTACTGCTGTTACTATTTGTTTTTACATTAAAACTGTTTTCTTAAATTTTCTTACTATTTTATTTTATAGGTACAGAAAAACATACACCAGTGTCGTATTTAAAATGCATGTAATTTTAAAAATTAGAAATAACTTTCTGAATTTTTATTTTATTACACCCCCACCTCACACACTGAATAACGTCAATATTAGCATTTTTTCTACTCTACGCTTAATTACCTTTCATTTGATACCCCACAAGCCATATCTTGCCTAAAGTGATATTTTTTATTTAAAAACTACCCCCTTTTTGGGTTATTATTGTGTAGACCTTAGTACTATTTAAACACCTTTAACCACAGCTTTAGCACAACATACACACCAAATTTTATCAAAATCGGTCAAGTAGTTTATGTGTTATATTTTTTTAAAGTAATTTATGAAAACTACCCCATTAGTTGGCTTCTATAGGGGTGCTTCAAATTATCTTTAAACGTAGTCAACAAGAGCTTAACTCTATAGTACATACCAAATTTTATTGATATCGGTCAATTACATTTTAAGTTATAAGCCTTTTAATTATTTTTTAAAAACTACCCTTTTTCTTAGGTTTTAGGGGGTTTATGTCAACCATCTTTTGCAGGGTATCACCGGAGGTTATATCGAGTGTAGGTACAAAATTTTATTAAAATCGCTTAAATGGTTCTTTGTTTATAGACGATTAAAGGTTTTAGAAAAACTACCCCTTTTGCACGCTTCTAGCGGGTTGATTGTTACCATTTTCATACATGAACAGCGAGACCCCAAGCCCGGTTTACCCACAAATTTTCATGAAAATTGGTCCAGTAGTTGGGGAGCAATAGACAAAAAAGGAAAAGTATTACAGAAAGTCAATTGAGGTGTATTTTTTCCAGTGGCGTGCGGTCAAATTTTTGGGGGGGCCAGACCCCCCAAAAATTATTAAAGCCAAATTTGAGCCTAACCATAGTCTTTTAGGGTGGATTTGATGTCTAACTGATGTGAGACCCTTGTTTAAAATGTTTATACAGGTACGCCACTCTCTTTTTATTTGGGTCCGTACGTCTAGATGCAGCGCATTTACATAATGAGCTTATAGTATGTAATCTACATATGCTTAGAAAAGGGAGCGAAAAGGACAAAACCAATAAAGGTAGGTACCTATGTGTGAGATTTCTTGTGCTATAGATAGGTACTTAATATTCTTTTGAAAAGCCACATATTATGATAATGTAGGTAAGTATAGGTTATCTGAATGTTATAATAGCAATATAATATATTATTTACTTTATAGTTATAGTTTTACCCAAATTGACTTTCTGTACTACTTTTCCTTTTTTGTCTATTGCTCCCCAACTACTGGACCAATTTTCATGAAAATTTGTGGGTAAACCGGGCTTCGGGTCTTGCTGTTCATGTATGAAAATGGTAACAATCAACCCGCTAGAAGCGTGCAAAAGGGGTAGTTTTTCTAAAACCTTTAATCGTCTATAAACAAAGAACCATTTAAGCGATTTTAATAAAATTTTGTACCTACACTCGATATAACCTCCGGTGATACCCTGCAAAAGATGGTTGACATAAACCCCCTAAAACCTAAGAAAAAGGGTAGTTTTTAAAAAATAATTAAAAGGCTTATAACTTAAAATGCAATTGACCGATATCAATAAAATTTGGTATGTACTATAGAGTTAAGCTCTTGTTGACTACGTTTAAAGATAATTTGAAGCACCCCTATAGAAGCCAACTAATGGGGTAGTTTTCATAAATTACTTTAAAAAAATATAACACATAAACTACTTGACCGATTTTGATAAAATTTGGTGTGTATGTTGTGCTAAAGCTGTGGTTAAAGGTGTTTAAATAGTACTAAGGTCTACACAATAATAACCCAAAAAGGGGGTAGTTTTTAAATAAAAAATATCACTTTAGGCAAGATATGGCTTGTGGGGTATCAAATGAAAGGTAATTAAGCGTAGAGTAGAAAAAATGCTAATATTGACGTTATTCAGTGTGTGAGGTGGGGGTGTAATAAAATAAAAAATCAGAAAGTTATTTCTAATTTTTAAAATTACATGCATTTTAAATACGACACTGGTGTATGTTTTTCTGTACCTATAAAATAAAATAGTAAGAAAATTTAAGAAAACAGTTTTAATGTAAAAACAAATAGTAACAGCAGTAAAAATTTTCAGTTGAGAAATGAACAAGTTTTCTGTTTTCATACCTTGTCTGAATTTAATTAATCTGTTGTAGAATTTTAATGGATATTGATTTAAGTTGGACATTATTTAATGAAAGGTAGTTGAGTTAAAGTTGAAAAATGTCAGTATTGACCCTATTTACTCAGTAAGGACAAATTGTCCTCTTATTGAAAAAAATGATTTTGTTTCATATATTCAAAAGCAGTATTGAAAGCTGAAACTCAAATTTAACTGTACTAGGCATTGACATCATGCAAAAATGTATGTACATTTATTAGTGACCCTAAAAATAAATTATTAAAATCCTAAAAACAACTTGTTACAATTAAATAACCTAATGTTACAATCCTAAACACAAATTGGTACGATTCTTTGTCTGGTTTCATACCTTGTCTGAATTTGATTAATCTCTTGTAGAATTTTAATGGAATTTGATTCAAGTTGGACATTATTTAATGAAAGGTAATTGAGCTTAGAGTTGAAAAATGTCAGTATTGACCCTATTTACTCAGTAAGGACAAATTGTCCTCTTATTGAAAAAATTGATTTTGTTTCATATATTCAAAGCAGTATTGAAAGCTTGAAATTCAAATTTTACTGTACTAGGCGTTGACATCATGCAAAAATGTATGTACATTTATTAGTGACCCTAAAAATAAATTATTAAAATCCTAAAAACAAATTGTTACAATTAAAAAAACCTAATGTTACAATCCTTAACACAAATTGCTGCAATTCTACAAACAAATAGTCATAATCCTATAAACAAATTGTTGCAATCGTATGAACAAATTGTTACAATCCTAAACATAAACTGCTATAATTCTACAAATTAATAGTTACAATCTAAAAAACAAATTGTTACAATTCTAAAAACAAATTGTTGCAATCGTATGAACAAATTGTTACAATTATAAACACAAACTGTTACACTCCAAAAGGCAAATTGTTACAATTATAAATACAAACTGTTACAATAAATTGTACCAATCATTAAAACAAATTTTTAGCAATAATATTATGTTAAGTTTATAAATTATTAAGTTTGTTGGTTTGATATTTTTTCTCAATAAGTTTGATTCATATCTCGTATATTATAAAAGAATTACAATTATGTTGTATATTGTTAAGTAGGTGTCTATATTATTGACAAAGAAAACCCCACCCATACAGGCATTTAAGAATGTATACATTAATTTTAAGGTATCATTGTGCTTTGGGTCTTTTGCAGCTGATTTTTTTATAAATATTTTCTCGTGAATTGAAGTTTATTAACAAAAACCATATTAGCCATCTTGATTTATGTGATGAAAAACTTGTGGCAGGTCAAAATAATTTGTGTTTCTTATGTCCTATATGTATCAGCAGAAAATGGTAGAACTTTTATTTTAAAAAGCACCTGAATACAAGCAGATGTATTTATTATTTAATGCGCATGCCTAGAACAATAGCAAAATGAGTGAATTACTAGCTATTTAGTAATAATATTATATGAACAGCACCTGTATTTTAAAGTTGTAAGAGTCATCTTTATGACTATACGTTCCTGATACAGTAGAATGCAGAATTTAGCTCTTTGTCTTTTAGCTCTCCGTCTTTGTTTTAGGCTTTAAAGCGTTAAAAGCTACAAATGATCATCTAATTTTTGTAATGTGAAAGATAATGATAATTACTCGGATAATTATATTCAAGAAGCCTTACTATCAACCTGATCCTCGCACAGACACAGACGGACAAAAGGTGAGTATTAAAAAGCTTCCTTATTTCATCATGGTAATTTGCAGTCAAAATAGTCTGATGCATTTGCTTTTCTAAATCACACAAATCAACCAGAAGACTTTTTTATGTTATGAATTTTAGGCCATGTCTTCAGTTAAGAATCTTAATGAATGTAACATGAAAAATCTAAGGAAATTATTTATCTTAAATGCACAAAATATATAAAACCTAAAAGAACATTTTTTAATAAGTTTAAAGCATCTGCTTATAAGAACCATATATGAACATTTTATGATAAAAACTGTGCTTTTTGTTACTTAAAGTGTTGTCTTCACTTTTCATTATAGAACAAATGGAAAAAGAACTAGGTATTCAAATTGAATATTAAATAGAGCTTGTGAGCATATGAGATAGGCGCCAAGAATATCTGACATTTACATCACAAAGGAGGAAGAAAAATAGCGCACAAAACTTAAAAAACGTAAGTATAAATGATTACGTAGGGACAATATTGATTATGACCCGACATACATAGGTATAAGAAGACGAAATGTTATTTATATAAACATTAGCAAGGAAAATACTTACAATCAATAGTGTACCAATATAAAATCCAGCGTTTAAGCGAGAAAGTTTTATTTATGAAGGAAAGAGGTTTTTTCCAAATCAGGTAAATCCAAAAAAGAATTTACGTTGGACTAATAGAAAAAATTAGGGTTAGAAGGAAGATGAATAGTTAAATGGTGACCTAACAATAACATAAAACAAAGTTATTTTGAATTTATGCACTGTAGGAACAAAAATTGCTCAAAAATCTAAAAATAGCCTAATTGATACCCATCAAGCTTTGTCTTTGGCTCTTTCATACAATATATGTGTATGTATATATGCAACTTAATAAAAGTTTGAACTAAAACTAAAATAAATTTTGTGTATACCACCAATTCATTTTTAACAAATTTGTATAAATTCTTAGAGGCTCAGCTGCCTTCTCAAGAAACAAAGCACTTTCAGAAGAAAGTGAGACATAGACATAATTAACCGGTTTACACCGCTCCTCTTCTAGTTCTTGTTGAAAAGGTCATCGAACCTTTGTATATTCCCTCTTTTTTTAGTCTATTCTTTTCTTTATTAATCCAAAGTTAAAAATATCATTGAACCTGTTTATAACGCACCTTTGACCATCCACGGTAAAAGGTTTATTGAACTTATAGCTCTCCTTTACTAATCTAAACCTTAAAGAACACCTGTGTTTTACATACTTGGGTTATAAAAAAAAGGTCAATGTAGTATATTCAACAGCTGCAACCCATTTCTAACAAGTCTAAACCTGTTTTTGACAAGTCTTAACGTGTGTCTGAAAAGCACCTATAAAAGGGCGGAGCGTGTTGAACTGCAGTCAGTGAGGCATAACTTTTCAAGGAAAGTGCATTATTGAGTTCTATCAACTCAGTGTTTTAGTGAAGTTGGTGCTATTCAAAAAAAAAAATAAAATGAGTTTTGCAACGAAATTGGTTTATAAAATTATGTGTCAGCTTGGTATGGTAGAAGATATGGATAAAAATATTTCAATTTTAAAAATTCTAAAAGATTGTGCTTTGGCCAGTAGGCAATTAAGCATTGCTTTAAAAAAAGCCTCTTCAGTTGCTGAAAAATCTCATTTGACGGCGTGCCTGGGACAAGTTAAGCAGTACAAGCACCTTTTGAAACAAAAAAGTCTCAAGTTTGGTGGTGCGATTGGCACCAAGGAAACAGTCAAACATCGCGTACAATGGGAAGACATAAAATCAGCCTTTGAAAGCCGAGTAAGAAGCGCTGTCATTACAAATTTACGTCATTAAGTTTTTAGAGGATTGTTTTAGTTTATTTAAACGAAGGGTTGAAAATACATTAAAAAAAGAGGATATGATAAAAGTTAATACTATTTTAAGTGGTGATTTTCAAATACCAAAACAAGGACAAATAGGAAATGAGACAAAACATTTTAATACCGCTAATGCGATTATTGACCGTAACACAAATTTAAAAAACTGGTTTGAGAAAAATGTAAAAAATTTGGTTTTGACTGACTTGGAAGAATTTGAGCAAAATCAATCTGGATGGTCACTTACAAAAATAAATAATCTTGTAATAGGAGTTAATAAATATCATCCTATTAGGGCAGGGTGCCATTTGGAAATACCCAAATATATTGCCAAAAAACATGCATGTGTGAACGTAAAGAATGACGACAATTTCTGTTTTGGCTGGGCTGTTGTATCAGCAATGTTCTCTATCGAAAACAACTCTAATAGAATCTCATCCTACCCGCATCCTCAAGAAGTGTTAAATTTAAAAGGTATAAAATTTCCAATGACTTTAAACCAAGTTGTCCGATTCGAAAAGCAAAATAATGTCTCCATAAACGTGTATCGCCTGCAAAAACTTCATAAAGACAGTTTTAAAGTACTGCCTGCGTACATTTCTGAAGAAAAGAATGAAGAACATGTTAATTTGTTAATGATACAAAATAATTATTATTTAGATAACGAAGAGATTAACGATCTTTCTCTACCAACTTACCACTTTGTTTGGATAAAAAATCTTTCAAGGCTGCTAAGTAATCAAATCAGCAAATGCAAAAAATGTTTGTGACAGATGTCTGCACTACTTCTATTCTCAAGCTGGACTCATTCAGCATATCAAAGATTGCAAAATTATTGGCAGTGTCGTGGTTCCGAAATTACCAAGTAACGAAAAAAAGGTTGTTGAATTTAAAAACTTTAAAAATAAACAATTTGCACCGTTCATTATTTATTCAGATATTGAGTGCTTACTGCTTCCTATTGCAGAAAATAGTGGTAAAAGAACCCAAAAATATCAAAGTCATGTGCCTACGATGATTCTTTATCATTTTATAAATCTTACACGGGGCCTGACTGTATGGAATGGTTTAGTAAACAATTACTGGATTTTGCTGAAAACTTGGAAACTGTATTTCTCTGTGACTTACCCATGGAGCCTTTAAGTAAATAGCAAAAAACTGACTTTAACAATGCTAAAAAATTTCATATTTGTGAACAGGACTTTTTAGCTGGTGAAAAGAAAATACGCGATCATAGTCACCTTACATCTGAGTATCGTGGTCCAGCCCATGAAAGCTGTAATCTGAACTTTCAGGATAGTCATACTGTCCCTGTAGTATTCCACAATCTTAGCTCCTATGATGGACATTTGATAATTGAAAACATCGCCAATTTGGACGGATCAATAAATTTGCTACCAATTAACAAAGAAAAATATATAGCATTTACCAAAAAAATTAATGAAAATTTAATCGAATTTAGATTTATTGATTCGTACTGATTCATGGCCAGTAGCTTGGAAAAGCTAGCTTCATATATTGAGGAGTATCCTCTGGTTAGAAACGAATTTACCAACTTGTCTGACGAAACTTATTTTTAAAAAAGGAGTATTTTGCTATGACTATATGAGTAGTTGGGGAAAATTAAGAGACACATCTTTGCCTGAGCAACATAATTTTTTTAACACGCTCGAAAGTAGAGAAATATCTCCTGCTGATTATGATCATGCCCAAAATGTATGGAGAAGCTTTGGTTGTAAAACTCTACAAGATTACATGGAACTCTCCATGAAAGTTGACATAATACTTTTAATGCAGGTATTTCAGAAATTTAGAGAGAGCTGTCATAAAACGTATGGTCTGGATCCTGCTAACTATTATACGCTTCCTGGATATACGTGGGATTGCATGCTGTATTGCACGCAACAAAAATTAGAGCTTTTGACCGACTATAATATGGTAACTTTTATAGAACGCGGCATTAGAGGAGGGTTAAGCCAGTGCTCTAAAAGATATGTAGAGGCCAATAATAAATATATGCCCAACTACGATTCAACCAAAGAAATATATTTTTTGATGTACTTTGACATTAATAACCAATATGGGTTTAGCATGAGTCAGTCTTTGCCATTTGGCGACTTTAATTGGTTAGAAACTGATGAAATACTTAATTTTGATGTTAATAAAATCGAAGATGACTCTACTAATGGATACATCCTAGAAGTCGACTTGTGCATTCCCGTGGAATTACATGACTATTTCTCAGACTTGCCTTTATGTCCTGAAGATCGCTGCCCACCTAAAGAAAATAACTCAAAAAATATAAAACTGATGGCTACCTTGTGTAATAAAAAGGAATACGTAATTCATTATAGAAATCTAAAGCAGGCATTAAAAGTTGGTATAAAACTCGAAAAGATTCATAGAATTTTATGCTTTAAGCAATCTGCATGGCTGAGACCCTACATTGAGTTAAATACTCAATTAAGACATAATGCTAAAAATGAATTTGAAAAAAACCTTTTTAAATTAATGAACAACGCCGTGTTTGGTAAAACCATGGAAAATATTAGAAATCATAGTATTGTTAAGTTAATCCAAAATTGGGATGGACGATTTGGAGCTGAAGCTCTGATTTCTCGACCTGAATTCAAAAGCATTACAATATTCAATGAAAACTTGGTTGCCGTAGAACTTCAAAAAACCGAAATATATTTTAATAAACCGATTTATGTGGGTATGTGTATTTTGGACATTGCCAAAACAACCATATATGATTTTCACTATAACTACATGGTGCCGGCTTTCGGAAAGAATTGTACTGTTACATACACAGATACTGATAGTTTAGTTTATAACATAAAAAAATTATGATATTTATGAATCAATACGACGCGATTGTGACAAGTACTTTGACACCTCGGATTATGCTGAAAACAATATATATGATATACCAAGGGTAAACAATAAAGTGTTAGGTATGATAAAAGATGAGAATAACGGAAAAATCATGACTCATTTTGTTGGGTTGAGAGCAAAAATGTATGCATTTAAAGCTCTTGATGGTGAATCGACGAAAAACAATATAGGATTGAATGATATGTCAGCTGAAAAAGTGACTAAGAAAGCTAAGGGTGTAAAGCAAAACGTTGTGAGATCGAAAATATTATTTGAGGACTATGTCGACTGCCTAAATAACTTTCAAGAAAAAATGTTTACGCAAAATCTTATAAGATCGGAAAAGCACAAACTATACTCTGTAAAACAGACAAAAATTGGACTAAGTCCCTTGGATGATAAAAGATGTATTTCAAAGGACTCTTACGAAACGTTACCGTGGGGGCACTACAGTATTGAGTGATGACTTAGGTTAACTGTAATTTTGATAATGGTGTGTTTATTTATATTGTGTTTGGTTAGATATTTTTAATAGTGAACTATATATAAGTATAACCTAAATTTAATCTTGGTTTTGCCTATATAATTTATTATAAAACCTGTAGAATTAGCATGTCTAGTAACGCCTAATATGTTAATGTAAAAATAAATATTTATATAATGATAGTCATAGTACCTATAATGTTATTATAATATACCATCTAAATATAATTAATAGAACTTGTAAGTCTACCCAGCTATAAGCATCTATGATAACTATGATCATAGAAGAATTTAATATATTTCTCTATGCTATGAATAAGATTATAAGTTGTATTCGTATATAAAACTTTTTAAAATAAACAAATAAAAATTTTTCTAAAGTATTTACTATGAACCTAGTCCAAGTATGTAATACTACAAATTAAAAAATAAAAAAAAAACGAACTATCTATTTAAACATTTTAAGTGGTGAAAATTAAGGGATTTAAACTGAAAGAATTAATAGACATTCGTTAAAGCATTATAATCGCTTTCAAGTAACCAACCCTTTGGGTATGTTAACTGCTCGATGTACAAGATGGTCAGCAAGACCTAAAGGGTCAGCTGATGGTCAAAAATTTATAGAAGGTTAGAATGGGTAGTACAAAAAAGATACGTGGGGAAATTACTGCCTCGAATGAAATATTCTGTGACATCCAAAAAATTACCACGTTTTCGTCTTATGGGGATTTACATGGGAAAAGTGATCCAGAATCCTCATATATACTCTACTCTCGTTCACCTCCTTTTTGGTGATTTGGATATCTCTTAACGCGTTTACACACCCCAAGAACAAAACGACAACATCCCTCCTAGATAGTTTGTTGGTATACTTTTTAAGACGCTCCACCATGTCCTTAAATGTTTTATTTTCTAAAAGTTGATAATTTAGATCATAGTTCCTGTCAGAATATTTTTTGAACATATTTATAGATTGAGGCAATTTTGTGTTCGTAATAACTAGCAGCTGAGGTTTCGAGGAGGTTTTGTTTGAAATCTCAGGTTTGCATTGAGTTTTTGTTTGCTCATGATCTATATTTGGTGAGTCTAAGAACGAGGTCTGTAAAGATTTGTCCACATAAATTTTTGTGATCGCGTTGTAGAAAAGAACTTCTTGGACACGGTCTGTGTCTTGGTTTCTGCGCGAGAGACATTGCAGTTTTGTGATGATGCACTGGTTTGTGTAATTGTAGTTTCTACGGTACTCCATGGTTTTGTTTGGCATTCGGCATCAGCAAGCAAGATGCTGCTGGTCTGAAAGTGTGACGATATATATGAGCAGCTATCAGTTTGGTTTGACGAGACATTGACATTGTTTGTCTGAGTCGATGATGATGTATATTCTATAGTTTGTTGCGCAGGTCCAACATGGCTGACTTTGTCGATGGTTTTCAGTTTGTTGTGTGCTATATTCAGTTGAAGTCGTTGTTCGAGTGCAGTTATCTCTTTTTCACAGAAGGCTAAGTTTTCCTGATAAAAGTATTCCATTTCACAAGCATCACCAGTAAATTTTTGCTTTTCACTTTTTAGGTTTTGAATGTATTGATTCTTTTGTGATAGTTCGTCTTCTAAATCGATACATTTTTGCTTTAATGCTTTTTGGTATTCTTCTTCAGATGACCGCTGATTTATGGCAGAAGTTTCACACATTGGTGAGCAACAGATCTTATGGCCTTTTAGATGTGTCCAGGATTTAAGACGTCCACAACAAGATTTATGCTGAATGGAAAAGCAAGAGACGCAGCAGTATAATTTTATTTCTTTCTGTTTATAGCATTTCATAAATGATTTTCTTGAATTCATTTTATGGCGGTTAATTTGTGAACGGTACACGTTTATAGGCCTTACGTGTAGGCGGCGACGATGAGAATGGCTAAAAGGCCAGAGTTAACAGAAGACCGCCGTTATAAAGTTTGGTTATGTTTTTGTTGACAATTTTTGGATTTTCAAAATTTTTATTCAAGTAATTTAAGCTGTTTCTCACCAGAGTTTTTCGATGTGTGATTTATGGGCGAACATACAGTATTAATTGAACGATAATTTTGACGATTTTTTCGATGATTGAAAAAAGGCGGATTAAAATTCGTTGACGCCCGCGTATCCTTTTGTGCTTTTAACACGGGACCGACCGCTTATCGTAACTTCCGGCAATGAGTAGGTATATAACCCATATAGAGTGGCAACCGGCGAGCCTTGCAACATTAAGGGGCAGATCGCGCTGAAATAAATTCGTCTGTGCGCAATATTCAGGGACAACTAGTACGATTTACGTGCATGTGCGGATTCCGAGGTTCATGCCTATCATACATAGTCATGTCTGAATATTGCGTACTATACGAATTTATTTTAGCGCCATCTGCCCCTGCGCCATTGCAAGGCTCGCCCGCCAGTTGCCACTCTATACTCATTGCTTGTATTTATCATCAGATTGCTTACTTCGCTGATGCCCAAATGCTGCCTAAGACAGGTGAATCATAGGTTCGGTTCGGTTCGGTTCGGTTCTCTGATCGCAACACACGTCTGTCCGGCCAGAATAAAATGAGGCGCAAAAGAGATGGCTAAACTCAATCTATCTCTCTCTGTTTACAGTACTTTTGTGTTACTGGATGGTCTTCATTTTTAGCAAATTTACCGTGAACAAAATTTTAATATAACAAGAAAAAACGGCACTCGTCTGGTACGTTTAACGGAATCGACTCCAGTCCGTTTACAATTCACACTCTTTTATTGAGCTTTGTTGCGCTGGGCTCAAACAGAATGACTAGGCACGTTTCATACACATTCTATATCAAAAGAAAGAAAGAGTTACGTATCATTTACTCTCTTTAAATTTTTTTATAGAACTCAATGAAGTTTTTTGCAATTTTTAAAAAGTCAATTGTGATTTTGTTAGGTTTCTAACTTCATAGGCACTTACCTAATGAAATAGGTAGGTACTTATATAATATAATAAATATAAAATTTTGAAAAAATATAATTCTTTTTAAGAAAAATAAGGTATGGAGTTTTCCAGGCAAAAGAAGGCTTAGGAGAAGTAAAATATAAAATTAATACCTAATAATGATAAAATAAAAAATTATAGCACGCTACTGGAAGAGAAAGAAACATAATTTCTAATTGAAGCCATCTCTTTTGTGTCTCATTTTATTCTGACCGGACAATACGTTCACAGGGCCAATTCAGTTTTCTATCTATAGAATCCTACAGGCACCTAAATGACGTATTCCATTGGGAAAATAAGTGCAACACTAGTGCATTAATAGTTCAGGCCCTACATCCGAGATTCAAGCGATATGGTGTGTTTAATGATAGAAGCAACACACTGGGTATGGACATACATAAGACTCGCCCGAACATTTTACGAAAAGGTTCCCCCCTTAAACGTGCTTTTTGATAGTTTTTTGCTAATAAATCGAAAACAGTCAACTTTTCCAAAAATCTTCTAAAGATCATTTTTCAAGCGGATACAATTTTCTTTTTAACGGTGTACCTTAGTACCCTCTGACGGCAGTGGTGCACATTCCATTAGCGTACGAAAAAAGGGAAACATTTTTATAATATATATTTTGATATTTTTTTGTTGCATTTTTTATTCTTAACACTATTAGTATATAGATTGAAAGTCAAGGCATATCAGAACAAACAAAATTTTTAGGACTAATTTTAGATGAATTTATCAGTTGGGAGGAACATGTAGACAATAGTTTACTGTCATTTATCTTAAAATATAAAATTATGGGGCTGCATCAGCCATTTTCATAGGGCTTTTATTATGCAAAAAAGGGCGTTAAGAATAATGTTTCAAATAAAGAGTAGAGATAGTTGCAGGCCAACTTTTGTTAGCAAAAAAATTATGACACTGCCTTCAATATATATTTTTAGAACATTACTTTATATAAAAATTTCATAGAACAGCATAAAAAAACTCCGATTATCATTCATACAATTCGCGAAATGCAAATCTACTTGTTAGTCATTAACACAAAACAAAAAAATTTGAGCAAGCCCCCGGATACATAGGTAAAAAAATGTATAACAAAATACCGGATAGCATAAAAGTTTTAAATTATAAAAAGTTGAACATGAAATAAAGGATCTATTGCTAGTAAAGGGGTACTATTCTGTCAATGATTTTTTAACAGATTCACTTTAAACTCTAGAAACTATATTAAAAAAAAAACATGTTTGTCATTACTTAAGTCCGTTGTTATTTACATACTTTGTAGTTTTATTTTAAAAACAATTAGTTTGTAAGTACTTTTCTTTTAGTGTTAAGTTAAATTGACTTGTACATCCATCGTATTGTGGCTAACGTATGAAATAAACTAATCTAATATATTTTGTTCTCAAAAAAATATTTTTGGTTAAAAGCCTATTATAATAATTATACTGATGGTTTAAGGCTTTCGATGGGAACTTGTTAAAACTGTTTGGTTTTCACTTTCTCCAACGTCGATCACGAGGATACGAATGATCCCCGTCTGGAACACGTCCTGATAGTCAGAAACAAGTGTTCCATGCCAATCCACGACCTGACCGGTTTCGACCTTTTGGGCCATCCTCAGGTAAATGTAGGCGATAGCTCCGTGTAGAGCATAAGTTGTGTGAAACCACCAGAAACAACTACTCCGAGGGAAAATACCCCTACCGGCATTGAATTATACTGATGGTTTGAGGCTTTCGTTGGGAACTTGTTAAAACTGTTTGGTTTTCACTTTCCCCAACGTCGATAACGAGGATACGAATGATCCCCGTCTGGAACACGTCCTGATAGTCAGAAACAAGTGTTCCATGCCAATCCACGACCTGACCGGTTTCGACCTTTTGGGCCATCCTCAGGTAAATGTAGGCGATAGCTCCGTGTAGAGCATAAGTTGTGTGAAAACACCAGAAACAACTACTCTGAGGGAAAATACCCCTACCGGCATTAAATTATACTGATGGTTTGAGGCTTTCGTTGGGAACTTGTTAAAACTGTTTGGTTCTCACTTTCTCCAACGTCGATCACGAGGATACGAATGATCTCCGTCTATAACACGTCCTGATAGTCAGGAACATGTGTTCCATGCCAATCCACGACCGGACCGGTTTCGACCTTTTGGGCCATCCTCAGGTGAATGTAGGCGAAGTTGTGTGAAACCTCCAGAAACAACTACTGCGAAGGAAAATACCCCTACCGGCATTGAATTATACTGATGGTTTGAGGCTTTCGTTGAGAACTTGTTAAAACTGTCTGCTATCGCCTACATTTATCTGAGGATGGCCCAAAAGGTCGATACCGGTCCGGTCGTGGATTGGTCGTGGACACTTGTTCCTGACTATCAGGACGTGTTCCAGACGGGGATCACTCGTATCCTCGTGATCGACGTTGGAGAAAGTGAAAACCAAACAGTTTTAACAAGTTCCCAACGAAAGCCTCAAACCATCAGTATAATTCAATGCCGGTAGGGGTATTTTCCCTCGGAGTAGTTGTTTCTGGTGGTTTCACACAACTTATGCTCTACACGGAGCTATCGCCTACATTCACCTGAGGATGGTCCAAAAGGTCGAAACCGGTCCGGTCGTGGATTGGCATGGAACACTTGTTCCTGACTATCAGGACGTGTTCCAGATGGGGATCATTCGTATCCTCGTGATCGACGTTGGAGAAAGTGAAAACCAAACAGTTTTCAAATCAAATCAAATCAAATCAAAATAGGCTTTATTGTCCGGAAGAAAAATTTAATTGACAAAGCAGTAGTAACCTAATCCTAACTAAACTTAAGTAGGTATTGTTAATTGTAGGCTTAATTATTTGAACAATGTTTCCAAAGCTAGTTCTAGGTTGACAAGTCATGTGTTCGAGTTTAGCCAGACAGAAGCCACAAACAGAGGTTGAGGCTGTCACAAAAGTTTAAAAGTAGAAAAACTTTCCCAATTTGTTTTTTTGATAAAGTTATCCTTTATTCAACTCCCTTTTATAAAGAACTGGCAGCACAGACCAATATACCATACTTTTTTCGCGTTTAGAACTTCATTTGACATTTTTGTCTAATTTTTGAAAGTCCCTAGACTCCACTTTAGAAACCCTTTATATATATTCACACACAATCAAGTTATTCACACACAATCAAGTTATTCTAAGTAAAAGCTAAGAATACATATAAAATTTTACAAACACAACTTTTTCTGGGTATTACGCCACTAGTAAGGAAAAATTACTTTAAAAAATTATAAAAAACCACTGCGTTTCTCCTAGAAAAATAAAAATCACTAATTTGTCAGTGGCTTTCTATAAAAATAAATAGTTGCCTAGTAAAACCTAAACCACTTATCTTTTAATTGAATTTGAATACGCTACGTTTCGATTGCCAATCTACAATCGTTTTCAAGCTAATACCCAGAAAAAGTTGTGTTTGTAAAATGAATCCGCCACAAACATATAGATTTTAAATACATATAAAAACAAAAATATATAAAAAATTAAATAGCAGTTAAACAACTTTAAATATTAATTCAGGTACATGGATCAGATTTTTAAACTTAAAGCTAAGTATTGTAAAATACCACATAATACAAAAATAAAAACTAAGAAAAAATACTCTGCCAATCTATGGGCACCTAAGTTCACACTAGGTACTATAGTTATAGTGTAGGTGTGAGCTAATATAACTAAAAACTAAAATATATTTTATTGAACTCCAGACTCAATTACCTTTCGTTTGATACCACACAAGCCATGTTTTGACTTAAATTTTAATTTTTGAAATCTACCCCCCCTTTTTTTTTAACTAAAATGTATTTTGTTTAACTCCAGACTCAATTACCTTTCGTTTGATAACACACACGCCATATTTCCACATAAACACTAATGTTTTAGATTTACCCCCACCCTTTTTTTAAAAGCAAAATGTATTTTATTTAACTCCAGACGCAATTACCTTTCGTTTAATATCACACACGCCATATTTTTACATAAACTCTAATTTTTGAAATATACCACCACCCTTTTATTTGGCTTGTGTTTGGTGGATTTTGTTCATTTTTACAGACAGACAGACAGACAGACCGACAGACCGACAGACCGACAGACCGACAGACCGACAGACAGACAGACAGACAGACAGACAGACAGACAGACAGACAGACAGACAGACAGACAGACAGACAGACAGACAGACAGACAGACAGACAGACAGACAGACAGACAGACAGACAGACAGACAGACAGACAGACAGACAGACAGACAGACCGACAGACAGACAGACAGACAGACAGACAGACAGACAGACAGACAGACAGACAGACAGACAGACAGACAGACAGACAGACAGACAGACAGACAGACAGACAGACAGACAGACAGACAGACAGACAGACAGACAGACAGACAGACAGACAGACAGACAGACAGACAGACAGACAGACAGACAGACAGACAGACAGACAGACAGACAGACAGACAGACAGACAGACAGACAGACAGACAGACAGACAGACAGACAGACAGACAGACAGACAGACAGACAGACAGACAGACAGACAGACAGACAGACAGACAGACAGACAGACAGACAGACAGACAGACAGACAGACAGACAGACAGACAATATGTGTGGGCAATGATTTTATGTAAAATTGTTTACTTTATGTTTTGCCGATGATCAGATAGTGGTGGCTCAGGATTATGACGACCTCGAATATATGACACGAAAACTAATAGAAGAGTACAATAAGTGGGGACTAGAGGTTAATATCAATAAGACAGAGTATATGTGTATTGGTGGAACGAAACAGGATCTAATTTTAAATACTGGGTAGCGAATTCAGTCATGTGATGAGTGTAAATAATTAGGTCTAAAAATTACAGATGACGGAACACTAGACAAAGCTATAAAAGATAGAAACGTACAAGGAAGAAAAGCAATAACTTTATTAAATGGAATAATTTGGGACCAAAGTATATCAAAACATAACAAAAAGCTTATATATACCACCATTGTAAAAAGTATTATTACATACGGCTCAGAAGTATGGCCAATCAAAGATAGAATAGAAAAAATGCTTTCCGCTACGAAGATGGACTATTGGAGAAGAGTAGCAGGGAAATCAAAAAGAGAAAGATTTACAAATCAAAGAATAAGAGAAATTATGACAGTGGGTGAACGTACTTTAGTGGATGATATAAGAACAAAACAACTGGTGTGGTACGGACATGTACAAAGAATGGATGATGGAAGACTACCTAAACAAATATTACAATGGAAACCAACTGGCCGAAGAAAACGAGGAAGGCCGAGGAGAAGCTGGAGAGAAGGAATAAACAGTGAAATAAGAATAAGAGGCCTAGATGATGAATTATGGTTAAACAGAAACGAGTGGAGATTGGGTATCGGAAGACGTAGAACGTTGTAAAACCGATAAATATATAAATATTAGCTATTAGAGTTGCTAGGTAATATTTACGATTATGGTAGAACACCCGAAACATTTTTCATACTTATGCAATCATCGAAATTTATTCTAAAAATAATCGGGGATTTTAAAAATCCTAAATTTTACTTATAGTAAGTGCAGACCCAAGTAACATTATTACCACTCAAGGTTTTATTAATTTGGTTCCTAGGTTATTTATAGGGTGCTGTTATGGGTTTTAGGATCAATTTGGCTACATAAAGATAATTTATATTGCCAATTACCTAAAGGGGTGTTATACAACCAAAAAATGATTTATAAAGGGAGTATAATAAAACTGATATTCCTTCTGTTCCCTTTAGATACTTTTGGTTTTATTGATTTCTGATTTATAAAGATGGTCTTATAGAACCATTTTACCTAAAGTTTAAAAAAAATATAAATATAAACTTTGGTCATTTAGTTTTTTTCAATACTTTAGGTCATCACAAAAGTGTTTTATAATAGAGCTAAAAGGTTATCTTATATCCTTTTGTTTTTATAGTTACCAGTAGTTTAAAAGTAAATATGATTAGATAGGTGGCCATATAGAACCTAGTTTCCTTAAGGTTTTTAAGAGTGGTAAATATAAACTTTAGACTTTTGGTTTTTGCCATTACTTTTAGGCATTTTAAAAAGGTTTTACAGGAAGGCTTAACGGTAAACTTAATTCTTTTGTATTTATAGTTACCCATAGCTGTACATTAAATATTATTTAAATAGGCGGCCCTATAAAACCTTGTTTCCTTAAGGGTTCTAACAGAAGTAAGTAAATACTTTCGTGTTTTATTTTCTTTAGGTATTTCTTGTAAAAATAATAGATATACCTAGGTAAAGGTTGGTACCTACCTATTGCAAGATTGATTATTTAAAGCCCAATAATTAATAATTGTTGAGTTTCTGTCCTCCTGGGTAGGACACCCAGGCCTAGATAAGGCCTGTTTAGGCGGCCAATATAAGAGGTTCCCCTCCAACATGCAGGCACAACGAATATCATTGCAGTGGCCCTCTCGATTGTGTCGAAATTGCACGATAAAAAACATTTAAAATACGCTTTTAAACACTTTAAAAACAAATACAAACAATTTAAGTGAGGTTATGTTGACTATGTTTACATTGTTTTTTTTTGTTGGTTTCATAAGGGCACTCAAAAATCCTTGTTGCGATACAGTAACAAATAAAACCAAGTGACCACTATAAAACCATAATGGCGTATATAAATTTATTTAAAAAATATTGTTAAGAGAAAATATTTATCTAGTCGTTTTAGCAGTGTTTTTTAACAATAATTTTACTTTAATTTTGATTTATGTAAACCAAACAGACTTTTTTAATGGTGAATATTGTAAATGATTAAATGATTTTTTTTTAATTTTAAATATTTGTTATTTTGTTATCAAAAAACTATTAAAAAGCATTCTTGAGCTGGCGCGCTTGTTTTGAGAGCTTTTCAGATACGATTTTATCAGAAAAATAAATCTGGCAGGCAATTTAATCATCAACAAAACGACAAACTCGGTATCTTTTTATGTGATAAAATAATTTTGGGACTCTGACGTTTTTGGCAATTTTGTGACATAAATTATTTTATAAAGCCATTGTGAACCTAAAATATCGCCATAGCTTTTATACGAAAACTTCTTTAAAGATATTATGGTATTAACAGAATCGCCAGGATACCAAATTACCAAATCCAGTTTTATAATAGGATAGAGGACGTTTCTGAGTTGCTTTTAAAACCTGGCATAATAGCTTTAGGCTCCAAAAGGTTCTATACTGGTGGAACCGCTAGGGGGCGAAGCTGGAGTTTATTTCTTATGGTTTTATAGTGAGTTTAATACATAGGGTGCCACCACCAATTGGGGAGTCCCATTTAGGAGGTCTAAGTGGTATATAAGGCTAATGGGAACGGCGCTGGTACAAAAGAGCGCAGGTCAAAAGAGCGCAGGACAATAGAGCGCAGACAAAACAGCGCACGGACAAAAGAGCGCACGGACAAAAGGGCGCACGGACAAAAGGGCGCACGGACAAAAGAGCGCACGTACAAAATGGCGCACGGACAAAAAGGGCGCACGGACAAAAGGGCGCAGGACAAAATAGCGCATGTCAAAATAGCGCACGTCATAAATCCCAAGTCGATTTGCCCTGTCCAGCCGAAGTGGACCAGGGGCCGAGGATAGGTTAGGTTAGTATCCCAACCTGACCCGGTTAAGTTTTTTTACAAAAAAAAAACTTGCCTGAACAGATCAGGTAAGTTTTTTTTTGTAAATAAACCTAACCGGGTCAGGTTGGGACACTAACCTAACCTATCCTCGGCCCCTGGTCCACTTCGGCTGGGGCAGTTTGAGTGATAAGGTTAGGCCTTCACTGTTACACGAAAAAAGACACAATGAGAGTCATGAGCTCTTTTGTCCGCGCTTTTCTGACCGTGCGCTCTTTTGTCCGTGCGCCATTTTGTACGTGCGCCCTTTTGTACGTGCGCTCTTTTGTACGTGCGCTCTTTTGTCCGTGCGCCCTTTTGTCCGCGCGCTTTTTTGTCCGTGCGCTCTTTTGTCCTGCGCTCTTTTGTCCGCGCTCTTTTGACCTGCGCTCTTTTGTACCAACGCGTGCTAGCGACCAAACATGAAACTAATGGTTTTAAGGAAAGGCGCTGGCAACCTTTTAGCTTCTGCTATAAATAAAGAAATGTTACTTGGGGATACCTTGTAAAGTGGCATAAAATGAAAAACATTAGTATAGTTTTTGCAAAGTCACCTGAAATGCTCCTAATACGGGGTTCTATCGATTTCATGAAATTTTGCTTTAATCTGCCCTTCAAAAGTTATCCAAATTCATATAAAATCTTCCTGGTATAATTTCAACCCTACCGACAGAGAAAAGGCGCGCTCTTTACGGGTCGAGCACAAAGTATTTGTTATCTTACCGACCCAGCACAGGTGGATAGACGGCACAATTTCAACCCTACCGACAGAGAAACGGCGCGGCTCTTGACGGTCCGAGCACAAAGGGTAGACGGCACCTGTTTGGCAGATTTTTTTGAGATCCGCTTTTAATTGCTTTCAGGTTTTCTTTGCGGGACCCCTTTAGTCGGCAGTATGCAGTGTCGTTTCTGTAGGTATAGGAATAGAAAGTTTTATTATCTATTTTTATTTCCTTAGTTTACACCATAATTAAATGATATACCGATGGTCGGCTTTAACCTTTGTGCAACTGACTTTGCAAAAACTTTACCAACATGAAAACTATTGGAACTGAGAAAAAAATATATTACAGCTGACAGGAAAAAAAACTAGACTCGATCAGAATTATTAGATTGAAATGGGGTGAACTGTTAGGGTTGGTAACGGTTTTATTGTTTTCGACACAATTTAGTAAAAATACACATATATTTGTGCCCAAAATAGTTTGTAATTCTTCCAGATAAAAACTTTTATTTTAACATTGTTTTAGAATCTTAAATGAGACCGAAAAAAAAACAGTGATAATTTTTTTCGCTAAAACGTCTTTTTTAGATAGTGTGAAAAAAAAATTACGTCAGAAAAATTTGTATTCAACTACGAAAAAGTGACACGGTGAAAATCAAAAATAGCAGAGACTAAATGGATAGAAATTGTTTTTAATTTTATTTATCCACATAGCACAAAAATCACATCGACGTTAAATTAACGTGAACAAAAATAATAAAGTTATTTTTTACTAGAAAACAACCTCATACCATATAATATTTTTTTGTTAAATCTAACTTAAGATAACTGAGATAAGATAACTTAAAAACAAGGAGGAATAAAAATGTTTTGAAGCTATAAAAATGTAATTTTTGCTGAGGTTTCTGGTGCTGTGTTTATAACTACAACATATTCTAAAACGCCACCAGATTAAGACTTTTCAAACCTACTAACTTTCTGCGTCTTTTTTTGTCACGTTTATTTTTAATAACTTCTTTTTAACTTAAAAGTGACGCGAAAAGAAGTTCTAAAAGTTTACTAGTTTAAGACTACAATATTTCAAGACAATTTTAAAAGATGGCGCTCAATGCAAGACAAAATCCCTATACATACGGTATGTTTTCTTTTATCAGGTTATTAACAGTGGGCCAGGGATAGCCGGAACCATTGAAATGGACCCATAATGTATTTCGTAAAAAGAATGTTTTCTTTATATCAGGCTGATCAATACCATCTCGAAAGAGGGCAAAAAACTAGATCCAAGATGGCCGCCACCGGGGGCATAACAAAATATTGTGTTCAAAACAGTTTGAGAACTCACAGCAGCCACAGCTGTTTTTTAGGTTGTTAAAAACAGTTTGAGGGCTTCAGAGATAATATAAAACTTGTTTTTTAGGTTATTAAAAAAATATACCTATATTTTTTGAGAAGTCAGTTAATGTAAATAATTGACGAAAACATTAATAGGGAAATAGCGGGTACCTGTTTTAATTATAAATTTGGATACGATTTTTTGAAATGAATATTTTTAACTAAATATTGTTGTGGGGGTGTTGAGTAATTTACTCAGGAGAGATTTAAAATGGACTGTATAAAGGGTTTTTGTTCTACTCACTGTTCGTTGCTGTGTTGTGGGATCGATGGGCGGCCGCCTTTATCCTGGCTTCAGCAGTTCTGTTGAGGGGTTTCCATTGCAGAGGTTTTAAGGAAGGGAGGACGAGGGAAAACACTCGCGAAAATTCGTAAATCTATTTACTTAAAATTATTTAACTAAAAGTGCTTCACTTGATTGCACACCGTGTGATTGAATAGGGATTTGAAACGATATATCCCGTTGTAACTACAAATTCACACTGAATTTTCATTATATTTTTCTAAAAGCTACAGCTAAGGTGGACAAATCCCAATTCTACACAGTGAGCCAAAAAATATCTAATCCAATAAAAAGTAAAATTAAAATAACTAAATTCTAACATCCACACGAAATGAATGTACTGAGGACCGAACAATTGTAAAAGATCTAGATTTGACAAAAATATATTGCTGGTTTACTTAAAAGTAGCCAACTAGGATGGGTTTATCCTGTAAGGTAATGTGCAATGGATAAATTTAGTGCCTATTTTTATATATTTTTGTCCTGGTACATTATGGCAGAAAAGCAGGGGTTTAAAAATTACTTAAGCATGAATGTTACTAAATTTTTCCATTATATAGCTGAATAAACCTGACCTAAAAAGATTATGTAATAATACTAGGGACTTATTGCAATAAAGCTAGGCAGTAATTGGGCCCAGTTTTGCAGAAAGCGACCAACCCACATAATAGTAAAATTGGACCCAGTTTTGTAAAAAGCATTCAACCCACACGAAAAGTGTTTTACAGAAAATATATTTTTTAAATAAATTAAATGTGTTAGCCTAGACATTGATAAACCTCTACATTTAAACCTTTTTTTTGTTTGAATACTTACAAAAAACAAGTATTTTTCAAATGTGGGTTGGTCACTTTCTGCAAAACTGGGCCCAATTGTGCCAGGTACTATTCTGACAATTTCGCATTATAAGAACAGCTGTGTTCTTTCACAATTAGGCCTTTGCGTATTATAAGAGCCAGAATTAATAGTGCCATCACTATTAATGGAAAATAAACAACTGTATTTATAAATTCGACTTTGGTATGTCAATTTTGAAAGATCAACTGTCAGTTTTCAATGGAAAACTGTCAGAATAGTGCCCGGCACTATTATTGCCTGGCTTTATTTCAATAAGTCCCTAATAACAGTTAAATATAGTCATTTCTGAAATCGTGCCTCTTGTAGATCATTATAAAAATAGCTTTATTGTTTTAATTGACAAATTATATAACAGGCTAAAAACTTAAAGAAACACAATATACTTTGTTAAAGAATACTTTAAAAAATAAATTAGATAAGTGTAATAAAAATTATTCTTTATTATTCGGTTTCAATCGTTTTAAGTGAGGCATTGATTTTGTGGTAGAAACATCATTTCTTTTTTTAATATAATTTTTTAGTAAAATATTTGCTGTTCTAAATATAATGGATTGCATTATGAGTTGCCTTGAATGAATGTCACAATTATGGCCATTGTACAACATAAGATCCAAGCAATTGATATTGTTAATAGTAATAATTGTTAAGATTTTTCTGTGATGCAACTGTTTTAAATATTTGATTTCTTCTTTTAATAATTTTTGTAGTGTTAAGTAGGTATATGCTGAGCAGGATATTACATCGTCACTGGGGTAACATGTAACGTGTCATTTTTACGTTTAAGACAACGTTACATATTTGTTTATTTAGGTAAATAATCAAGGCTCTTTGATTCGTCTTTCTGTACACAAGTAAGGGTATTTTATAGAGCTAGGTTTGGAGGTTATATAGGGTCTAGGAAGTTACCTTAAAAGGAGGCATTCCATCGAATTACTGTGGACACTACGCACATCGCATTATCTGGACATCGTAATTGGAATTTAAGATCACAGGCTTCGGGAAAAATCACATAAAAATTTTGATTGTTTTGTTTTTATCTGTGGAATTTTGTGATTCACTTGACGTTCATAAAGTTAAACAGCTGTTATGCTGGGGAATGGCGGCGTTGCCGCATCACAAATGGTTTCAGTAACAGGAAGGAAACATTTAGATGAACATTTCATTCCCTTACGTTTATTCTCGAGGATATTGGGACAATCCGAACCCCATATTCTTCACGGATTAGCTAGTTCTGATAGCACGAAAACATATTTAGGTTCACGGTTTGACCAGTAACAACCGAGGCTCCGCCACTTTGATATCTTTATTAATTTGATAGGGAAAGGATAAAATAAATACGAGTTATGCACTGTTGTAAATGGGAGATAAACGAGGGATAAAAACCAAGACTAAAAGAATAAACGAAATCGTGTGAGTTAACATCTGAACACTCTTGTGCCTTTAAGCAATAGTTCAGTGTGTATTTTTGGGTTCAGGTTCAGAAACAACTTTATTACTGTAGAAATGTTTTACAAAAATGGCGTTAAACCATATGAATATTAGAGAAAAACATTTATAAAGAGCGAAGGAAACTTTTGACGAAGACTGTAACTGGAGTGCAACTAAATTCTACACTTAGTATAGCTTTACTCATATGGGAATTGGTTGAGTGTTCGAATATTCCTGGGTTTGCTGCATGCCCTGATCTCCAGTAATTGAATTTACAATTGATGGTTTCAATGCTGAGCTTCTTATAGTCCGTCTGGTTATTTTCCTCTTATCTGGTATGGTATCTCGACGTCCTTGTTGTAAAAATTTCAACCGTGGAAATAGATCCGACAACACCTCAATGTGTGCTTTACATATTTTCAACGTCCCCTTGGTCGGTGCTGCCCCCTATATACCTGTATAGAGCTGTTGCTGTGTCTCATTGGTTAGTTTGAAAATCGCGGGTTTTTCTGGTTGGTTGGTATTGTGTTTTACTGTCCCCACTCCCCACCAAATTTACAAAACGGTTTCCGGCCACTTCGTTTTTTGTGTTCTGCCTGGTCTCTCTTTGCTAACAAATTTTGTTGGGTCGACAACAGGCTCTGGGATCGCCATTGTTTTTGGTTTGGCACTGCAGCGAACTGTAGGAGATATCCCAGAGGCTGTGAGGAGTGAGTCCGTCGTGTCCAGGCGTAATCTGGAGTGACGCTCGCACCCTTTTGAGGGGAATTTAAGTCGGCCCACGCCATTTTGTACGGGGAAAGAGCAGCGGTAAGTTCGATTTTATTTTTTTTCATTTTTTTATTATTTGAGTACTCTTCAAGATAATATTTGCCTCCTAAATTGTAATTACTTTTCGTGTGAAATGTACTTTTTTTTGACAAAAGACGTGGGGAATTGTTGGCGTTTTTTTATATTTTTCATTTAACCACGTGTTGGATAGAAACTATATATTGTTTTTCTCCTTTGTCTACAGCCCGTCCATTCCACCGACATTTGGGGCTGGACGCTGGTGTGAAGCCAGGTGTAGCCAGTTGTACCCTGGGAAAGGTACGTTAGAGTTATTTTAGTTCATCTGTTTAAATTTGCTTTATTTTATTGAGTCGACATGGGGTTCTCGATTTAAGTTACTGTGTAGGGGAACTTCGTGCAAAATTGACGAATTCCAGGAAACTGAAACATTTCATTTTCCACAGGGTTTTACGCTCGGGCAAGAATCCCACAACCCTTTTAAGACCAAAGTGCTGGCCTAACATCATGTGCTAAGCGGGCACGAGGGGAGGCGCGAGCAGAGCAGGAGACCCGGAAGCAGTGGTGAGACAACAGGACAACAGAATTCCAGGTTTACGAAATAAAACATACACAGAATAATCAAGGACCAAGGTAGGAGCAAGCCTTAACTATAATTTTTTCACTCATATATAAATTTTTAATATAATTTAGACGTGATCTTTTCATATATTTCATATATAAGTTTTCACAGTATAGTTTCAACATTTCTTGTAAACGCAAGATAAGGTATGACGTCATAACCCTGGTTTTGCGGCATATTTACTACATTGACTTGTTTTCCTTCCTTTCATTTATTTAAGATAATTTTACTGTCAAATTTAAAGTGCCTTGCTATTTTGGCCCTTGTTTTCATCCATTCCATTTATTTTTTTTTATGTTTCCGGTAATTTTATCTGATTTTACCCTTAAAATATACAAGATGAACTAAATCTTTGCGTTATTTGTACAACCCAGTGACCAACTTTGCGGAGACAAAAGAGAGATGAGATTATATTTTTTTTTAGTGGTTTCGTTACACATTTTTGCCTCATGGGGTGGATCTCTGACTGGGTTGCTGTCTGTCTCATTCTACCCAGCGTAGAATGATGACAGCAGATATTTGGTCTGGATCTCCCCTATGACAGAATGATTCTGGAAGTGTATTTTTTTTTTCAATCATTTATATAACCGAGTCTCACACTACTGACTCAGGTGTAGGTACACTATGACCTGTTAAAGGAGTCCATCTACCTGTAAAGCGCTTCTAGTTTTGTCATCTTAATTCAATCTTTTAGAATTTTATTCTGTTTATTTTTTTTTGGTTATTCTTAATTACACAAATACTCTGGAAGCCTCGGAAGTAAGTAGAATTTCATTGTTTGGCTGCAACGTTTGGGTTGAACTGTATTTTATTTAAGATCTTCTTTGTAAAACATTGATATTAAATAATGTGGCGCACTTAAAATTTTCTTATTTCTGAACCCCCCCCTTCTCCACTGTATAAAAGTTACCGGGCATATCAATGTTTTACCTAGCTGGAAAATACAGTTCTGCTTCCAGATATTTGTTTAATTATTCAGTGGGTTTCAGTGTCACAAAATGGCGGCGACGTCTTTAAGCTGCCACAAATGTCATACAAATTTTTTTAAGGCCACAAATTGGCGCCCACATTTTTTTTAATTTTTTTAAGGCCACAAATTGGCGCCCAACGTGGTTTTTGGCTAGTTTTTTAACATCTGATGTAATTTTTTATTGTTCTTTTTTGATTTGAAAAGAAAAAGACAAAATTATTTTTAATTTTTTTTTTTTGAGAAAATTTTTTTGTGGTACAGCCAAAGCCAGGTTAAAGGCTTTCAGTGGCTGTGGGTGGTTTTGACACTCAATCATTTTTTTTTCATAAAAAACAAGATCATTGGTTTTTGGAAATAACATTTTTTTAAATATTTTTTTTAGTAATATTTGAACGTTGATTTGGAACTCGGTTTGTTGTTCTAGTAATCCTCTTAGTTTTTTATTAGCTTATCTTCACAAGTTTTTTCTTGGAAAATAAAAGATTCATTTTTATTTATTAAGGAAGAATAAGTGGAAAAAAAAACATAGGAGTTTTTATTGAACGGAGTCCAATTCATGTTCTTAATTCTTTAAAGTTTTTTGTAGGAAAAACATGTTTTAATTTTTTTTAAAGAAAAATAAATACAACAATGTAAATTTACTTCAATTTTATTTAATTTATAGGTGGATGGATTTCCAGACATGGTCTTTTTATGTTTTAAATATATGACATAGGTAGTGTGTTTTTTCTAACAATTTTTTTTTGCAGGTTCATTTATTTATATGTTATTATTTCCTGCTTGTGATAAGATAGAAATTGTTTCACCGATTATTTTTTAGTGCAGTCGATTTATTTAGGTCAACAAGTTTTTTTTTGGTGATTTTAATTTTTGTGGGATATCACCACTTGGTATTTGGAATATTTTTACAGGGTTTCACACAAATTTTTCTTGGCTGAGTTGTTTTAAAGTAAAAATAGCTTAACAGCTGGTAGCTTTGTTTAGTTGAAAGTATTAATTAGTAATGAAAGAAAAGGAAAATGAGTTTATTTTGCTGTCATTTTCTTTTCTTGTTTTTGGTGGTAACTGTTGGATGACAATTAAGACCTTACGTCACTCAGTTACATCGGGTCAGAGGAGGGTACTACACTACTAGTGTCGGCTCGGGAGGTTAGGAAACACAAGGCTAAAATCCTAGAGTGACACCTTGGCTGAAGATCGACGCCAGAGGTCCAGTTGACATTTTTTTTTTGAGGTATTTTTTTTTTGGAGCAGTTTTTTTAGGTCTTTGGTTGCCAGTTTAGTTGTCTAGTTGTGTTTTTGTGACTGGTCAATTTTTTTTTGGTAGAAAATACAGCGTTGGGCTTTGGAGTGCATTTTTAAAAAAAATGACCTACGGGTATTTCTATCAATTAAAGTTTTCTGGTACACATTTATTTTTTTTCTGTATTTTTTTCTGCGTTCAGGTCATAGCTTGGTCATGGCCATTGGAGAGCAAACATTTATGTTTGAGCCTTGAGAAGTTTTGCCTGCTACAGATTGAATACAGAGAAAATGAATTTGAAGCCCAACTAGATATAATACCACAAAAGAAATGTTTAACTGAGACAGATATAGATATAAGTTTTTTTGATTTTTTTTAGTTCATTTGTAGAGTTCATTTGTAGAGTTCAGTAATTTTTTTTTAAGTAATGTCATTTTGAGTCAGTGAATTTAAGAGAGACTTTCAACTAAATATAGATGCTAGTCGGTGGTAATTGGTAAAAATATTTCAAAATTTTATTTTTTTTAAATAATTTAATCTTTCTTAAAAAGATTATTTTTTTTTCTGTAAGCATAACTTCTCGAATTCTTGTTTTGGTCAAAACGGTTTGTATAGGGGTCGTAGTTTTAAAGGGTGACCAGACAGGTTATATTTTTTTTAGGGGACCAAACGGGAACTTCTTGAGTTACAAAAAGGTGAACTTTTTTGTCTTAGTTGATCAGGCAGGAATAAATAAATCTTTTTACTCCCGAATCATAATTTTAAATAACAAGATTTATTGGTTAAGTGTTTGGGTCTTATAGAAAAAAAACGTTTTGTTTGGAGGATACTGGTATGATATGAAATTATTTTAATTTCATGCCAAATGTTGTTTGACGGCAGATATGCTAGTCTTCAGTTTTTTGTTAGTTTGCAGTTCAGGACAGTGGCGTGTACTTAAAGGGGCCTTACATCTGCGCCCATTGTAAAGCAACTTCCAACATACTTGCTTAGCTTCTCACTTAATCTTCGTTTTGTTGCTTCTGAAATTAAAGCGTTATGTTGGATAACGATGGATGGTGTTAGACTGAAAAAGTACCTAGGTATTTAGGGATGAAAACTTGGAAGTTGTGGACAATTGGGAAATAATTTTTTTTAATTTCATTTTTCTTAATTTTAAAATAATTTCATACTGGTGACCTCAAATAATGAAGCAAAATTTTGTGGAATAAATGGGAAAGTGTTCAGGTTAAACAATAAATTTAAGTTGATTGATTTAAAAAAAAAAAAGATTTCAACCTAAGAATAAATTGAAAAACAATAGGTTTTCTTTGATGCGACTAAACAATGAAGAGGGCATTTTTGTTATGCATAATATGATAGTAGTACCTTTTGTATTGCAATAATTAGGGGTTTTCCTCCCGCGAGCTGGGTGGAAATGGAAGAAATGTGTGGTTCGGAGTGTAGAAATCGAGGAACGAGGACTTCCTGCTAATCTTTTTAGGATTTCGCAACTTCGGTTTTGGCTAAATTAAAATACATCCAAATTTGGCCTACAGGCTGAATCTCACATCTTCCAGGACCTTGCAGATTCGCGGAGAAAGACAATTTTTGTGATCTGTTTAGTTATGATAGGAATTAATATAATATAATAGTAACATGCATATGAGGGACTAGATATATTTAGGTTGGAAAGTATTAAGAACACAGATCTGAACAATTTTCCATAATAGTGTCCTATTTTCACAGGGTGCTTCAAAATATCTTCACCCTTTCTTTGAAATAAGATATTGTTTCGCCTGTGGGTGTTTAACCGTTTGAAAAATATATAGGGTACAGATGGGATTGGAATGGAAATCACAAGTTTTTGGGTTTTATTGACATTATACTTAGGGAATAGGGGAAATGTCTAATAAAAAGTTTTTTTGGTTTTAGGCCGAGTTTTGTTGAGATAACAAAAGTTTAATTGGGGCCGGGAGTTTTATTATGCTCTTTTAAAATTAATGTAATAGTTTTTGGTTCTTGATTTTGTTCTCTGGTTTTTACGCAGGATTATTCCCAACTGTTTCATTTCAGAATATCATTTGTTGGTGATAGGGTCTCATTAGCCCTTGGACATGTGGTAATTTTGCTTTGACTAATAGTTGCGGAAAGGGCCCAACTTAATTTTATATCTCGTGAACACCGGGAATAAAGATCTGAGAATGCATTAAGCAGTAAATTTTTTTTTTGAGTAGATGTTGTGTGTAAAGACACTTGAGTAGGCAGATTTAGTTTTACAACGTTCTTATAGGTGATCCTTGAAATTGTTTCCATATTTGTTTTTTTGAAAGGGCACACGGGATAATTCTTTACGGGGTTGAGTGCAAAGTTTAAAACTTAGGTTCACATTAATATAGGGGTACAGTAAATGAGTACTCACGTTGGTTGTTTCCTTTAGTAATAATTTTAAACAAATATACTAACATCGTTTGTTTTTGTAACATAAACATTTTTTTAAAACTTTTCCTAAACTGATTGGTTTTTTTTTCAATCACGATTTTTATACCTTATGATTCTTAAGTAAATTTAATTTTCAACATTTTTTTTATAGTAAATTAATTTTTCTAGCTCATTCACTTTTCACATTCACACAGTTTTGGGAGAGGAAAGGGAATTGACAACTGTTTTTTTAAAGGAAAAGAACAAAAACTGTTGCATGACAACTCGAATAAGATTTTTCTGGTGCTGGTTTTATTAAATTTTTTTTAAGGTTCACTAATAGGAGCTGCAACCCCACTTAAACATTTTTAATTTTTTTTTGAAAATGTTTTTTTAATATTTTTTTAAAATTTTTTTTAGGAAGGAGACTTGATTTTCTTGTTGCAAAAATGTTTTTTTGGTGCATAGTAGTACCTTGTCCCTACAATGGTTCTACCAGTTTATTTAAATATTTTTTTTCTGAATTAAAATATAATTTCATTTCGAACTCTCGCGTTTTAACAACCTTTCATCATTCGTTTAAATTTTTTTTTCCTTCTCCCTACTCCAAACCACCTATCAGGGTAGAGTAATATTTTGAACATTGTAGTGAGCCACTATATAATTTTTTTTATTATTGGACTACTGTGGTCGACACCAAAATTTTTTTTTTAAATTTTTTTTGGACACCTTTGGGTACGATCCTAGGGTCTTTTTGACCATGACCATGGGTGATGCATCAATTTAGTTAAAATATTGGGAATTTCATTTTAACGATTATTAGAGAGTTGCAGTCCTACCAAGACGTTATTTGTGTAATTTTTTTTTACCATCGGTAATTTTTTTAAAAAATTTTCTTTTAATTTTTTTTAATTACACACAACGTCCTTACTAGTCTAATTCGACGCAATTTCAGCGAGCGGTTTTTTTTAATTGAGCATATTTTACGATTTCTATAACATGAACATCTGTTCCGATGTTTATTGCGTTCACTTATATATTAAGGGATGACGTGACCTTAAGCAATGCATGTTTCGTGTAGACTCAGAATAGGTAAGCAGGTTAAAGTGGGTTTTGATTTATTCTTTTTAGAAAAATCATTGTATACGGCGATTTGGGTTTTTTTGAGGAGTTTATTAGTGGAGCCGTTCTGCAATAGCAGGAGTATACCCTAGCGTTAACTGTGTACAACAGCTTTGGGATTTTTGTTATAGGTAGTCTGTTGTACGTTCCATTTAGGGATAAATTTACCTATTCGGTTGCTGAGGTAAACAAACATCACTTAACTTTAATTTTAATCCAGTTCAGCTAGGATAAGCGCAATTATTTTTTTTTGGTTTTACTCACGCAGGAGTGAAACATAAGACCTAAACACTGCCAAAACTCTTGTCTCTCTTTTATTTTTTAAACTTTTTTTTTATGGCTACTTGTTAATTCTAATTTAGGATTTAAGTAGTTATTTCTCTCTGCAAGGTTGGACGTCATAGTTGGTTGTACAAATACTTAATATAAATTATGATTACATTTTTAAATGCAAATAAATTTTATTTTCTTACTGCTCCGGTGTTTTTCGGTTTTGTTCGCGTCTGCCCGTATTTAAATTTTATATTTTCTACATTTGTGAGAAAATTTATAGTGATTTTCACTAGTGAATTTAAAGTGAACTTTGTGTTTGTTATTGCGTGGTTTAGTTTTTATAATTGGGAGGTATAATTAACAGTTTTAACTAAAGTTTAAAGTTTGAATATAAAAGGCACTATGGCTGTTTCTGTGAGTCGGTTGTCTGACATAAGGTACTTAGTCAAGGACGAATTAATCTATGAATTAACATGGAGAGGCATAGCCATTGGATCGGTGGAAGAGATGAAACAACAGCTTATGCTGATTAAGCAAAGAGAAAAGACTGATACAAGTATGAGGTACCCTCCGTATCCCTTTAAATTTGGCCAAGATGCTTTTAGCTGCATGAAGAAGCTTGATAGTCTGGTACCGCTGGTAGAGAAGTTCTCTGGTACGAGCAAAGGGGGAGAGTTTAGGAAAATCGCTGTAAGGTTGGAACATGTGTTAGCCAGGATAAATAACATGAATCCGTCTAACTTTGAAGAAAGTCAAACCAAAGGCATACTGGTTGCGGAAACCTTGAGTTTGATTGGGAGGTTGCAGAGCCAAGCAACAGATTTATTAAGAGTTGGCGTGAACTCAGATGATGATGAAGCATCTGAAACCCAATCAACGAGTCGAAGCTCAGATCACTCGACAAATGTTGGCAACATTCCCAGCCAGTCTCAACTCCCGCAACCACAGCACTCGAGCACACAAAGACCAGCTCAACAGCCCACAAATCAACCGTCGGTCATTGCTCCATTGCAAATGCAAGTGCTTACAAACCCAACTCAAACATCAGTACAAGCACCACTCCCTATGCCGATTGAGAATTACGGTACAACAGCTTTTCAGTATCAACAACCGTCTACCGTTCCTTTGAGTTTAGCTGCCCTCCAAAGTAGCATTGCACCAATTGCTCAGTCACGACCATTTTCATGTTCGTCGCCAGTACCAATGTCAAGTGATCCTGGTACTTCATATCACGTTGCACCTGTACCTCCGCATAAGTGGAACATAAAGTTTACAGGCGAGAGGGGTACGATCTCCGTCACCGCATTTTTTGAGAGAGTGGACGAGTTAAGTCAGGCGAGAGGAGTCAGCAAAAAGGTTTTACTGAATTCGGGCATTGATCTTTTTGAAAAGTCAGCTTATACTTTTTACAAAGATGTTCGAAGAGAAGTCCATACGTGGGAACAGCTGGAACAGAGGTTCATGGCAGAATATCTTCCTTCTTCATATGGCGAGAAGCTATTGAAGGAGATTCAAAAACGTAAACAAGGCCCTGGAGAGTCTATAGGGACCTATATTGCTGTCATGAACACGTATTTCCAAAGACTTGGCTGTCCTGTTTCTGAAGAGGCGAAATTAGCTATCGTCTTCAGAAATATCGCGGACATCTATAAAAAGGGGTTAATTGCTACTGAGGTCAATAGCCTATCACATTTAAAGGATCTGTGTCGTAGAATAGACCAGAGATATGGTTTAGAGGAGGAAAATTTTACGCCTAGGAAAAACCAATCTATTGAACCTGACTTGGCCTACGTTGACGTAGGGAGCGACAGTGACGATTTTTCAACAGGGGTTGATGCAATTCAAATATCAGGTGCTGGGACATCGAACCAACAGAATTTAAATCATCCTGCTAATAGATTCGACAGAAATAGGCAGCAGCCAGCAAGCAATTTTGCTGCCAGGGCTGATAGAGATAGACAGCAACCAGCTAGTGGTCAGTCTAGTGTAAATGACAGGGATGTACAACCACAGGGTGTTGGATCTGGTAGGGCGAACAGGGATGTTGTTTGTTACAGATGCAACCAAACAGGGCACATGGCAATCGGGTGCGCACTACCTAGAGGCAAACAGTGCTATTCGTGTGGTCAGGCAGGGGTTACAGTAAGAGAATGTCGTAATTGTAATCGTCAGGGAAACGGACCCAGGCGCTCGTAGGTGGTCGACCTTCGAGTCAGCCTGAACAAGCATCGACCGATAGGCTAACGTACGTTTTAGATTATGTGATAAGTCATGCTCGTAAAGATGAGAGACCTTATTTAGAAGTGGATGTGCTCGGAAATAAGTTATTAGGTTTGTTGGATTCCGGGGCTTCACGTACCTTTTTAGGGAATCATGGTTGGTCAATTATCGAGAGGTTTGGTTTTTCACTGGATACGACGAAGAAGACGAGTTGCATTGTGGCAAATGGTCAAAGCACGAGTAGTATTGGGACAGTACAGCTTCCTATGCGAGTTCAGGATAAATTTAGGTTAATAGAGGTCGTCGCCGTTCCTGAATTGCCGCACACTTTGATTTTGGGATTAGATTTTTGGATTTCGATGGGGATAGTACCGAACTTAAGTACTAATGAGTGGCACTTTGCCGATAATAAAGATGTGATTTGTTCTTTAGAAACACCAGACCAACAAACTACTCTTTCGCCTTATGAATCAGAACGACTAGAGGAATTGGTCGTTAAATATAAGAATATGATGGGTGACTCACTGGGATGTACAGACAGGGTAGAGCATAAGATTACGACAGTTGCAGCACCGATAAGACAACGTTCATATAAGGTCTCACCGGTTATTCAGAAACTTATTGATGACGAAATCGACGAAATGCTGAAAATGGATGTGATAGAACGTAGTAGTAGTTCATGGGCTTCACCAGTGGTAATGGTACAAAAGAAAAACACAAAGAAATATCGTTTCTGTGTAGACTACCGCAAATTGAACTCAGTGACGGCGCGTGATAGTTATCCTTTACCACTCGTATCCGAGACTCTTGACAAATTGAAAGATGCTAAGTACTTGTCAACTTTAGATATTAAGAGTGCTTATTGGCAAGTACCAATGGAAGAATCATCGAAGCCACTAACAGCATTCATCTGTCGACGAGGTCTCTTCCAATTTAAGCGGCTACCATTTGGTCTTCATAATGCACCTGCAACTTGGCAGAGACTCATAGATAGCATCATAGGAAACGATTTAGACCCCTACGTGTACGTATATCTCGATGACCTCGTAATTGTCACACAGAGCTTTTCTGAACATCTTAGAATTCTTGAGGAAGTCCTACGAAGATTGCAGAATGCAAAGATAACGGTAAGTTGGGAAAAATGCCAACTGTGTAGGCCAGAAATGACGTATTTAGGATTCGTAGTGGACCGTCGAGGCATCCGAGTTGACCCTAATAAAATTAGAGCCATGTTAGAGCTCCAGAGGCCAAGAACTGTCAGAGAAGTTCGTAGAGTTGTAGGTACAATATCCTGGTATAGACGTTTCATAGAGAATTTTTCAGCGATAATAGCTCCAATTACAGCTCTAACTAAGAAGAATCAAAAGTTCGATTGGACTCCAGACTGCGAAAGAGCATTTATTAAGATTAAGGAACTTTTAGTGACTGCACCGATTCTTACATGTCCAGATTATACCAAAGAATTTGTCATTCAAACAGACGCATCAGGATATGGAATAGGAGCATGTTTAACGCAGCCTTATCCTGAAGGAGACAAAGTCATATGCTATTTGAGTCGATCTTTGACTAAACAAGAACGTGTTTACACGACCACCGAGCGAGAATGTTTGGCATTGGTTTGGGCGATAGAGAAGCTCCGGCCTTATATTGAGGGGATCTCATTTAAGGTCATAACAGATCATTTTAGTTTAAAATGGCTTCATAGCTTAAAAGAGCCCAGTGGAAGACTTGCTCGTTGGTCTGTAAAATTGCAGCAATATGATTTTGAAGTAATCCATCGGAAAGGGAAAGATTTAGTTGTCCCGGACCTGTTGTCTCGCGCAGTACCTATGATTGATACAATTTCGCAGCCCAGAGACGTTTCAACAGCAATTAAAGATCGATGGTACCAAAAGATGGTAAAGAGGGTCGTAGAATCACCGTTAAAATATATGAACTGGAGATACACTGATAATAAGTTGTATAAATATGTCAAACAAGAATACCCTCAACTTTCACCATCTAACGAATATTGGAAAGAGGTAGTCCCCAAAGATCATAGGCGTAGAATTATTGGAGAAGCTCACGATCCTCCTACCGCAGGACATATGGGTGTGTATAAAACCTTCCACAGACTGGCAGAAAAATATTATTGGCCAAAAATGCGCCAGGACGTGGCAACTTTTGTAAAGAAATGCTTTGTCTGTGCAGCTCATAAAGGTGATACACAAGGTGTATCTGATCAGATGATATCTCACCCAAAACCAACTCGTCCTTGGGAAATTATCTCAACAGATTTATGTGGACCTCTACCTCGTTCGACAAAGGGTAATTGCTGGATTCTCGTCGTTACGGACTATTTGAGTAAGTTTTCCTTAGTTTTTCCAATGCGAACAGCCCCTACTCAAGCTGTTGTTAAGCATCTTGAGGAGCAAGTATTTATGGTCTTCGGAGTACCCCGTTTGATACTTTGTGATAATGGCCCTCAGTACAAAAGTAATGAGTTTAAGCGTTTTGCTGAGAGTTATCAGGTTAAAATTCAGTATAATCCGTATTATCACCCCAGAGCAAATCCAACAGAAAGGACGAATCGCACGTTAAAAACCATGTTATGTTGCTATGTGAAAGACAACCACAGGAAGTGGGACGAACAAATACATAAACTTGCCTGCGCGATTCGTACTGCAACCCATGAGACAACCAGGATGTCTCCTTTCTTTGTTAATTTTGGTAGGAATATGTGTTTATCAGGTAAAGATTACTCCAACCCAGTTTTGTTATCTGAAGAGAATGGTGTACAATCCGCAGCTGAAAGTAAGAACGAAGGTTTCCGGAAGCTCTATGCTGATGTTAAGAGAAGGTTAGAGGTGGCTGGAGAGAAAAACGTAGTTCAGTATAATTTGCGTACAAGGGTACCCAACTTTGTTGTGGGTCAGCGTGTTTGGAAGAAAAATTATGTTTTGTCAGATGCTGCGAAGTTTTTCTCGAAGAAGTTAGCACCGAAATTCGTTGGTCCTTATGTGATTAGGAATAAAATTTCTCCATGGATATTTGAGCTTCAGGAACCATCGGGTAAAGTACTGCCAGGGAGTTGGCATGCCAAAGACCTTAAGTCGGCAGCGGACCTCTCCGATTAACCTTTTTAGGTTAATCGTCTTGAAGTTGGGGGGGGATTATGTAACGTGTCATTTTTACGTTTAAGACAACGTTACATATTTGTTTATTTAGGTAAATAATCAAGGCTCTTTGATTCGTCTTTCTGTACACAAGTAAGGGTATTTTATAGAGCTAGGTTTGGAGGTTATATAGGGTCTAGGAAGTTACCTTAAAAGGAGGCATTCCATCGAATTACTGTGGACACTACGCACATCGCATTATCTGGACATCGTAATTGGAATTTAAGATCACAGGCTTCGGGAAAAATCACATAAAAATTTTGATTGTTTTGTTTTTATCTGTGGAATTTTGTGATTCACTTGACGTTCATAAAGTTAAACAGCTGTTATGCTGGGGAATGGCGGCGTTGCCGCATCACAAATGGTTTCAGTAACAGGAAGGAAACATTTAGATGAACATTTCATTCCCTTACGTTTATTCTCGAGGATATTGGGACAATCCGAACCCCATATTCTTCACGGATTAGCTAGTTCTGATAGCACGAAAACATATTTAGGTTCACGGTTTGACCAGTAACAACCGAGGCTCCGCCACTTTGATATCTTTATTAATTTGATAGGGAAAGGATAAAATAAATACGAGTTATGCACTGTTGTAAATGGGAGATAAACGAGGGATAAAAACCAAGACTAAAAGAATAAACGAAATCGTGTGAGTTAACATCTGAACACTCTTGTGCCTTTAAGCAATAGTTCAGTGTGTATTTTTGGGTTCAGGTTCAGAAACAACTTTATTACTGTAGAAATGTTTTACAAAAATGGCGTTAAACCATATGAATATTAGAGAAAAACATTTATAAAGAGCGAAGGAAACTTTTGACGAAGACTGTAACTGGAGTGCAACTAAATTCTACACTTAGTATAGCTTTACTCATATGGGAATTGGTTGAGTGTTCGAATATTCCTGGGTTTGCTGCATGCCCTGATCTCCAGTAATTGAATTTACAATTGATGGTTTCAATGCTGAGCTTCTTATAGTCCGTCTGGTTATTTTCCTCTTATCTGGTATGGTATCTCGACGTCCTTGTTGTAAAAATTTCAACCGTGGAAATAGATCCGACAACACCTCAATGTGTGCTTTACATATTTTCAACGTCCCCTTGGTCGGTGCTGCCCCCTATATACCTGTATAGAGCTGTTGCTGTGTCTCATTGGTTAGTTTGAAAATCGCGGGTTTTTCTGGTTGGTTGGTATTGTGTTTTACTGTCCCCACTCCCCACCAAATTTACAAAACGGTTTCCGGCCACTTCGTTTTTTGTGTTCTGCCTGGTCTCTCTTTGCTAACAAATTTTGTTGGGTCGACAACAGGCTCTGGGATCGCCATTGTTTTTGGTTTGGCACTGCAGCGAACTGTAGGAGATATCCCAGAGGCTGTGAGGAGTGAGTCCGTCGTGTCCAGGCGTAATCTGGAGTGACGCTCGCACCCTTTTGAGGGGAATTTAAGTCGGCCCACGCCATTTTGTACGGGGAAAGAGCAGCGGTAAGTTCGATTTTATTTTTTTTCATTTTTTTATTATTTGAGTACTCTTCAAGATAATATTTGCCTCCTAAATTGTAATTACTTTTCGTGTGAAATGTACTTTTTTTTGACAAAAGACGTGGGGAATTGTTGGCGTTTTTTTATATTTTTCATTTAACCACGTGTTGGATAGAAACTATATATTGTTTTTCTCCTTTGTCTACAGCCCGTCCATTCCACCGACATTTGGGGCTGGACGCTGGTGTGAAGCCAGGTGTAGCCAGTTGTACCCTGGGAAAGGTACGTTAGAGTTATTTTAGTTCATCTGTTTAAATTTGCTTTATTTTATTGAGTCGACATGGGGTTCTCGATTTAAGTTACTGTGTAGGGGAACTTCGTGCAAAATTGACGAATTCCAGGAAACTGAAACATTTCATTTTCCACAGGGTTTTACGCTCGGGCAAGAATCCCACAACCCTTTTAAGACCAAAGTGCTGGCCTAACATCATGTGCTAAGCGGGCACGAGGGGAGGCGCGAGCAGAGCAGGAGACCCGGAAGCAGTGGTGAGACAACAGGACAACAGAATTCCAGGTTTACGAAATAAAACATACACAGAATAATCAAGGACCAAGGTAGGAGCAAGCCTTAACTATAATTTTTTCACTCATATATAAATTTTTAATATAATTTAGACGTGATCTTTTCATATATTTCATATATAAGTTTTCACAGTATAGTTTCAACATTTCTTGTAAACGCAAGATAAGGTATGACGTCATAACCCTGGTTTTGCGGCATATTTACTACATTGACTTGTTTTCCTTCCTTTCATTTATTTAAGATAATTTTACTGTCAAATTTAAAGTGCCTTGCTATTTTGGCCCTTGTTTTCATCCATTCCATTTATTTTTTTTTATGTTTCCGGTAATTTTATCTGATTTTACCCTTAAAATATACAAGATGAACTAAATCTTTGCGTTATTTGTACAACCCAGTGACCAACTTTGCGGAGACAAAAGAGAGATGAGATTATATTTTTTTTTAGTGGTTTCGTTACACATTTTTGCCTCATGGGGTGGATCTCTGACTGGGTTGCTGTCTGTCTCATTCTACCCAGCGTAGAATGATGACAGCAGATATTTGGTCTGGATCTCCCCTATGACAGAATGATTCTGGAAGTGTATTTTTTTTTTCAATCATTTATATAACCGAGTCTCACACTACTGACTCAGGTGTAGGTACACTATGACCTGTTAAAGGAGTCCATCTACCTGTAAAGCGCTTCTAGTTTTGTCATCTTAATTCAATCTTTTAGAATTTTATTCTGTTTATTTTTTTTTGGTTATTCTTAATTACACAAATACTCTGGAAGCCTCGGAAGTAAGTAGAATTTCATTGTTTGGCTGCAACGTTTGGGTTGAACTGTATTTTATTTAAGATCTTCTTTGTAAAACATTGATATTAAATAATGTGGCGCACTTAAAATTTTCTTATTTCTGAACCCCCCCCTTCTCCACTGTATAAAAGTTACCGGGCATATCAATGTTTTACCTAGCTGGAAAATACAGTTCTGCTTCCAGATATTTGTTTAATTATTCAGTGGGTTTCAGTGTCACAAAATGGCGGCGACGTCTTTAAGCTGCCACAAATGTCATACAAATTTTTTTAAGGCCACAAATTGGCGCCCACATTTTTTTTAATTTTTTTAAGGCCACAAACATAAACCTCCTCTGTCATTCGCCAATATAAGGTTTGAATGCGGATTTACTTGGTCTTCATTAGGTTGTGTAAGAAACACTTTGCAGTAATCACATTTAAAATTTTTTATTAAAGAATATGCTGCATAACCTGCCACATACACAAGAGATGGCCAAATATTATCAGGAATGTTATCAATTTCGTCATCTTCTAGGCAGTCAACAGATTGTAACAAGTTTTGTGGCAACTCAAAATTTTTCAAGTCACATTGTATTGTGTCACTTACAAAAGAGGCAATGTCTTCCTTTGTTATACTTGTATCGCTATAGGTTTTTGATCTTAAGATAATTGGAACAATGCTCATTAAGCGTAGTTTATTCTCTGATTCAAAAATCTGGCGTGTAGAAATATGGTATTGTGTCCCAGCTTGATATCTAAAAAAAAGGGAAGTTGTAGTATAAAGAATAAAAACTTTTAAGTTTACTTGACGCAGGTCTGCAAATACAAAGTGATCCCACTTACATTACATACAGGGTGGTGACTTTAAATGGAACACTACCTCTAGCTGGTTAATATTTAGTTTTATGAAAAAAAACATCATCTGGATTTTTTCAAGAGCATTCTTCCTGATGCAAAAAGTTTATGGCCACACCCATAGCACTTTTTTTCAACATTACCCCACTTGCTATGTCAGATTTGAAAGCTGATAAAAAAGTATAATTTTTTTGACCGTTTCACGAACATAATATCTAAAAAAATATTCTATGGTTTTTCTTTTTTTCAGAAGCTTTTGAAGTAGGTACCAAAGTGGGGTCATCCCCTAAAGAAAAAGTTGTGTGTTTGTGCGTAGAATTACTTTGGGTCTGAACAAAGATTTCTTGCATCAGAATGAAAGCCCATATAAAAACTCAATTGAAATGTTTCTGTTTTTATAATAATAAACCATTTGTTTTACGGAAACCTGATGACACATTTATAGTCATCCAGTTAAGTTCACATGACTGGTCAAATTTTGTAGGCAACCTGTGTAAAAGTATATAGAGGTTGGATATACCTTTAATGAGTCTAGGAGCTCTTAATGGCAACTCGATGACTTCCCCTGTCGCAGTGTGAAACTTTGAGGATGTTTCAATTTGATATGCTCTGAAGTGTAATGCACACACCTTAAATTATTTTATAAAAAATTACTTAAATCAAATACAAGATTTCCTAAATTTTTATTTTAATGATATCTAAAAAAAACAGTTGTGCACATATATTTTTATTCACATATGGGTGGTAACTGAGTTAGCAAATTTAAATAGAAACTGCCTCTAGCAAGATAGTAGTTGGCTTTTTGGAAAAACAACATGTCAAATAAGTTCTTTCTTTCTGATGCAACCAAATTTTGATCAGAGGCCTGGAAAAAGGTCTATTCACTAGAATAAACAAAAAATTCAAAGAGGGTGAACCGGGTGAACCCTCTTGTAGTGTATAAACTTTGTTGACATTACATCAACTAAAATGTCAAAAAAATATTTTTTTTTATTTTTTGACATACTTTATGAAAAAAGAAAAACAATAGTATAAAAATTATTATAATAAATTATGTACCACATCCTCTTTGGAAAAAAAAATGTTGTGTGATTAGACTCCTCTCTGAAGGTTAAACAAGAGGGGCTCATCAATCCATCAGGACCTGTACAAAATCTTTAAAACCTAAAAATTGATTTTTTGATTTTTTTTATTCAGTGGTAGGTAGACAGCGAGGGGTGATCAGCTGAACCAAATTTGTACACCATCCTACAGGACTTTAATAAATTTTTTGTCCTGTACATGTCCTGTACAAGTCCTGTATAGTCCTGCCTGTGGGGTCCTGTATAGTCCTGTGGCTGAAAAGGCCCATAAAAAAATTTGTGACCAAAAAAAAAAGGTCACCACGTCTCAACTCTCGTTTTACTTAGAGAGCCGATTTGCCTTTGCCGGCCTTAATCATGCTTAGGGCACCCCTTAGGCGCCAGTACCCTCAGGGTCCTGTATAGTCCTGTACAGTCCTGTGGAAGTCCTGTAGGGTCCTGTAGAAAAATTTGTACACCTACTGTGGGCAGCTGATCACCCCTCGGTAGACAGTTAAATTTATTAATATTTGACACTAAGATACTGTACGAAATCTTTTCTACTGATCAGCCCCTCGCTTAAACCAAAACATTTTTGTCTCAGGAAGACTGCAGCTGAAAACATAATTTACTTATTCCCAGAAAAACATATATTAATTTGCAAGTGTATTTTAAAAGTTAAAGGAGAGTGGTGGGCAAGGGGTAACAGCTGACTCAAAATTTGTACATGTATTGTCATAATGCCATGCTAATTTATATGGGTAATGCCATAAGCTATTTATTTCCCCCTTAGAGGTGGCAGGCCCTTCTGGTCCCCCATGCACCATGAACACATATGGGTCTATTGTTCCCAGTTACCTTACTGAGTTTGACTAAAGTGGCATATTTTTTGCCACACAGTTTATACAAGAAAGACTGTGCAGCCTACAACAAAAAATTATTTCAACTTAACACTTCATGTCAACGATATACCTAAGACCCCTGTATTATTAGCCAAGCCACAGTTATTGACGTTACCCCAATCAAATGCAGTACATATACCAGTGTTTGGAAATTTGATACTCTGAGGACGAGTTTATTTATTTCAGAAAAAAACCAAAGTTTTGACCAATTGTCAAATACTTAATCTCTGCTACAAAAAACACTCAAATATAAAGCAAGTAAAATCAAATAAGACAATAAAAAAACATTTTAAAGGACATCTTATTGGCACTGTTAAAACTGAGACTAAAAATCACTCAACCTCAACTGCTGCTTTGAAGTCAGACTTTACCATTTGCAGTGTACTGGGTGGAAAAAAAATATGCTACTTTACTCAAACTCAGTATGTAAGTATGTGGGCACAATAGATCCATTTGTGGTCGCAGTGCATGGAGGTCCAGTAGGGCCTGCCACCACTTTTGAATACATACATGCATACATACCATTTGCAGTAAATATGTATAAATACCCCAACATACCCTAAAATAGATGTAAAATATCAGGTAAAATATGTTCCTAGATAATTATGCAGTATACCCAATTATACCTAGGTACTTATGCAAATCTCTTAAAGATAGTGGTCATAAGGAGTATGTAGGTGTAGGTACTGCTTAGCTGACATGCCACTTTCTTAAAAGTTTAAAATTAACCTTAAAATGTTGAACAGGAACTTACCACAGATTCATCTGATGGGACAAAGTCCTGCCTTTTTATGGCTCCGACCCATTTTGTTCGCAGGTCTGCATCCTTCGGGAATTTGAAGACCGACACCTTCGGCCCTGTAGGGTAATTTCCCTTACATACGGGAACACAACACTTCTTAACCATCACTAAAAATGAAAATTTTTTGAGGATAACACAACCTAGAAAATCATCTGAAACTAACAACAGAAACACTTACCGCACACACGTGATGAGCACTTTTAAGAATTTGGGTTGTAAAAATATTAGAAATATTTAAAAAATATTTGTTTAACAAAGAAAACGGCGTTCCAAAACACGTTTGACGCAGATGGGCTTTCGCACGGTAGGAATGGGCGAGTTTGTTATGCCCCAAGGGACGGCCATATTGTCTGAACGTCAAGTTAGTTTGTTGGCTTCTGTAGAGATGGTATTGGGCTGATTAAGGAGGCCATGAACCTTCAGAAAACAAACAATTGAGGACCCGCTGTTACCATGGAAAAGTCAGGAGTAATTTGTTTACGTTTGTTGACAGTGTCATTTTGTAAATGTTTTATTTGTGGAATTTTTCTATTCAAAAGTGAAGCAGTTTTTTTTAAGAAAAGAGTTTCTCACAACATTCAACATGCAGGAAGTCAGTACAGGTAAGTTGTGAGGCAAATTTTGTGATAAATATGTTACCCTAAAAACTAAGTGTTCCAAAGAAATTTCAGATTATATTAAGTAATGTCAAAAAATAACGTTAAAAAACAATTTTTCAAATTTATTAAGCAATATGTTATCAATTTAGCATAACACTTAGGTATGCTGGTAGTACTATATATTAAAGAAACATCTTACAGTGTTAGTTGCAAGACAAAATCCTGCTCCCACCATTTTATAAAAATAATTTTTAAAGGTCTACCGGGTGCATCACAAAAAAAATGGAAAAATTGCTTTTCGTTATAAGTTTTGAACTATTTGACCAATTTTAATGGAACAAAGTGTGTTTTGCAGACAACTGATCAGGCTTGTGTACTGAAGTATTTTTGTTGCCCCATTTCAAAATTTAAGATGGCCGTTAAGATTAAGCTTGACTATCAAATAAAACATGTTTTTTCTTTTACCTATTCCGATAAATTTTTTACCTTTTTGTTTTTAAATTGCCAGGAAAGCCTTATTTCCGCCACGTATAATGCAAAACCAATTACTAAAATCGGATCAGTTGTTTCTGTAATATTGTTTTTTTTTAATACATTGTGATGTTAGACTAATGCTGGCCGATCGTCGCCCATTTACTTATTAAGTCATTACACAGAAAACGTTAATAATTATTAATTTTTTATGTTTCCTAGTTAGTAAATGTTATGGCGATCATATTACCTTCATCCGTGGGCTAAAATGATCCTTCCGAGTTTTTGTATTTCTTGAATTTTTTTTGTTCTTGATCAATGAATACTCTGACAAAAAAAAATTGTGTGCGCTTAAGACCACACGGCAGAAGTGTAAACTTCAACAAGGCGAAATTAATAATACTGGCCTTCATCTGTATCATCATATCGCTCGCTGACTGTTTGTCTCACAGTTAGTCGACTCGAGTCACAAAAAGTGCTAAACGCGCCTAAAGAAGTTTACACTTCAAAAAATTGAAAAAATTATCCGTTGAAAAAAATCAAAATGTCTTAGGGTGATTATTTAGGACGACTCTCCCGTACTTATGGAACACACACTTATGTTTTTTCTATTTTCCTAAATATAATTTCCTATTGTTTCCGAATTTTGGGAAAGTAGTATTATTAAATCGATTTTATGATTTAGTTTAAATAAAAATTTAAATATAGAGGTTTTTGTGAATACCCTGTATAATAAATATATTTTAAAAGTTTGACTGTGGTATTTTACTTTTAACTTTTTATTGTTGTTTGGTTATCAATGTTTTTATAAAATTACTTGATTTACAAAAAGAAATCGAATTAGTCAAACACCTAGAGTCTCCCTGGCCCACTGTGCGCCGTGATCGTGAAGGATCAAGGATCATTTATGCATTAACTGGTTTTCTGGAGTTTAGACCGAGAAGAGCAAACACATGCTCTTCTCGGGTTTAGCATAGCACACCGGATAGATTTTGTCGGAGTGAAAAATGCCGCGAATTGGTGGAGCTGCTTCTGGTAAAATATAAAAAATATTCGGTCGAAAAGTCAAGTTGCGTTTTAAAATTCGTGTACAAAAGGCGCAAGCCTAATGTGATTTTGACGTTGATAAAAATCTACTTAGAATTTACTTGAAAATAACGTTAAAACTTTGCTCTTTTTATTTGATAATGGCATTATTAGAACGCCGTTTTTAGCAACGATATTTTTTATAACGTTAATGAATGACCTATTAGATTATTTTCATATATGAAAGAAACGATTTTTCCTAGCAGTTTTAAAATCAACGTTTTTTTCTTAAGCGTTTTTGACGTTTTAAACACGTGAATGTGCTATGTGGGTAGTTGGGATAGGTCTAGTTTCCATAATTATTTTTTTAAATCAAAAAAAAAGTTTTACCAAAATTAAATTAGGTATCACTAAAAAACTGCTTACTGAACTTGACCATTTTCAAATGAAAATTGCCATTGCTGCGCGGGCTAGGAAGGTAAAAATAAAACAATCGGTTTTTTCGATTTTTCTCGGGTAATTTTTAAGTCGTCCTCCACAAAATTTACTCAGATTATACTAGTTTCGGCCTGTAAGGCCATCATCAGTGATCTATTGGTATACCTATATATCACAGGACAAAACGTAAAAACAATGGTCACATAATAATAAAAATTCGAATTTTTAACAAATAATTTTAAGATTTTTAATGAAGTTCACTTTTAAAATAATTGTTTCTGTAAATGAACTGTGACCATTGTTTTTATGTTTTGTATTGCGATATATAGGTATACCAATAGATCACTGATGATCTTAGACTTAGAATTTTCAATTTTCTGAACCTCCATTGAGAGATATTGATTACTTCAATCTGCTGTTACTACATTTTTCCCTTCCAAAAGGTAGGTGTCTGCATTGGTTTATTATTTAATTGATTTCCTGGTACATTGATTACCTTGTGTTTACAACAATGTTAAAAATGTTACTGTTAATAAGCGTACAAAAAGTCAGAAGTATTTATCCTTAATTTATTTTTTTTTGTTTAAATAAATATTTAACCATTAAATTAAACATGTTAATTAAGTTTCTACAAAATTACCAAAATGTTTAAATAACAAGCGATTTATTACTGTTTGTTTTGCTTTTTTACAAGCAATTACTGGCATTATGCCTTAATTTGACATTTATTTGAATGGGATAATTTAAAAAATATTGTATTCCTTTTTTCTAAATATACAATTTTTGGAAGAACTGTAAATTTTTTCACTATCTTCCAGTAAGCCCACGTATAAAGAAAATTTTGTGGCTCCTTTGTTTATTTTTTTGCAGGGTTTTTACTTTATTTCTGTGAATATTTTTAGTTAATAATAAGTACATAACTATTGTGAATATTGTAGCCAAGCGATTTGTTATTGGAAATAATCTATTATTATTATTATTAAAACTTGTTGTTGAGATCTTTCAAATTTGTACCTACCTCAAAAGCGTATTCAAGTCAGAAAATATTAGTTTTACAGGAGATCAAAAACAAATATTATTTTGCTGCGTAGGACAATCCGCAATGCCATCGATTCAACGCGGCCAAGTTAGTACCATGAATAGAGGAGTTTTACCCTACAAAAGGTCAGGTGGTTCTGAATTTTGGATATGTTATTAAGGTCGAAAGGGTAGTAAAAAATCTGAGTTTTCGTCACCCCCACCCCTGTGCTTCCTCCGCCATCTTGAAAAAACCATCAAAAATTGGCACTTTTTGTAGTTTTTTGCCTGTAACTTCGTTCCAGTAGACTAAATCGCAAAAAGAGTTATATGAAATTTTTTAGAGGATATAATTATCTACAACTGAGTGGTACCATGGTTGTTCTGCGACCAGCAGTAACGGAGCTAGATAATTTTCAGATTTTTTCCAATTTAGACGGCATCAGCTCCGAAATACTTTGTTCTAGGGTAAAAGTTCTAAGAACATATCTTGTAGAGAATTTTATCAGCTACAAAATCCATTTTTTAAATGTAAATATTGTAATGGAGTCGGAGTAACTTTTAACTTAAAGTTAGTAAGTTAGAAAATAATTTTTTTTTTAAATTTAGTGCTTTAAACGGCACGTTTTTCATTTATTTTTATTTTTTTTGTTTAAATTTAGTGACGTACAAAAAGGTAAAAGAGCTTAGGGGTCAAACACCTCCTTAAACTAACCACCTCTTCAAAACCCCCCCCCCCCCCAGACCCCCCAAAATCTAACATATTTAGGTTTAAATTTTCTCAAAAAATACGCCTCTAAGAGAAAAATGTGTAATATACTTTATTGTAGACAATGAAATTTCCTTTTGAAAAAGGTACAACTCGATGTGGGTCAACTATTTATAAACTCTTCAGCGGCGTCCGTTAATTGAAGTAATTTAAAAAAGTCAAAAAATATCCATGTGTTTTCCATGATTTATTCGACTTTTTTTTAAACCAAGGTTTATAGATCAAAATGTGTTATATATTATTATAGCAAATAAAATTTCCTTTAAAATACTGTACAAGAAAGTCGGATTGGTTTCATGGTTATAAATTCAGAGACGCCCGTAAATTTAACCAATTTTAAAAAATCACAAATTAAAATATTTTTGTTACAAGTTTTATCTAATGTTTTTAAAAGCTAAGCCTAATTTAGAAAAATGCTATAATGCACTTTATTGACAGTAAAATTACTACAACGAACCCGCCAGCGACGTCCGTAAATGGGGGCCATTTAATTAATTTTTTTAAAAATTATGTTTTGCACAGGTTTTATTTGATTTTCTGAAAACCATGCCCTTTATCAAAAAAATTATTTTTTACTTCGTTGTAGATACTAAAATTTCCTTTTCAACGTTGTATAACATGGTAAAAAATATTTCATATTTACCGCTACAGTGGTGTGCTTAATTTAAAACAATTTTTTTTAAATCACCAAAAAAATTAATTCTGTTACATATTTTATTCGATTTTCTTAAAAACCAAGCCGTTTATCAAAAAATGTGATTTATACTTTATTGTAGATAATAAAATTTCCCTTTAAATGGTGTAAAACAAAGTCGGATTGGTTTTATGGTAATAACTTCACAGGCGCCCGTAAATTAAACCAATTTTAAAAAATTTGTGATTTAAAAAAAATTGTTTTAAATTAAGCACAGCACTGGAGCGGTAAATATGAAATATTTTTTACCATGTTACACAACGTTTAAAAGGAAATTTTATTATCTACAATGAAGTAAAAAACAACTTTTTTGATAAAGGGTATGGTTTTCAGAAAATCAAATAAAACCTGTGCAAAACATAATTTTTAAAAAAATTAATTAAATGGCTCCCATCGGGTTATACACCGTTGAAAAGAGAATTTTACTGTCAATAAAGCGCATTATAGCATTTTTTTTAAGTTAGGCTTAGTTTTTGAAAAAATAACTTGAAACACAAATATTTTAATTTGTGATTTTTTAAAATTGGTTAAATTTACGGGCGCCTCTGAATTTATAACCATGAAACCAATCCGACTTTGGTGAGTGTGCTTTCGGACTGTTCGGCCGTCGTCGACGGCCCGAAAGCACACCCACCATTGGACGATGGCCGCGAAAGCCTTTCACAATTTATGCAATCCGACTTTCTTGTACAGCATTTCAAAGGAAATTTTATGTGTAATACATTTTGTTCTATAAACCTTGGTTTAAAAAAAAATCGAATAAATCATGGAAAAAACATGGATATTTTTTTACTTTTTTAAATTACTTCAATTAACGGACGCCGCTGAAGAGTTTATAAATAGTTGACCCCCATCGAGTTGGGGACAAAACGAAATTTCATTGTCTACAATAAAGTAAATTATACATTGTTCTCTTAGAAGCGTATTTTTTGAGAAAATTTGAGAAAACCTAAATATGTTAGATTTTGGGGGGTCTGGAGGGGTTTTTGAAGAGGTGGTTAGTTTAAGGAGGTGTTTGACCCCTAAGCTCTCATACCTTTTTGTACGTCACTAAATCTACACAAATAAATTAAAATAAATAAAAAACGTGCCGTTTACAACACTAAATTTAAAAAAATGATTATTTTCTAACTTACTTACTTTAAGTTAAAAGTTACTCCCACTCCATTACAATATTTAAAACTACATTTAAAGTATGGATTTAATAGCTGATAAAATTTTCTACAAGATATGTTCTTAGGAGGTTTACCCTAGAACAAAGTATTTCGGAGCTTATGCCGTCTAAAGTAGAAAAATTCTGAAAATTTGCCCAAGCACGCGATTTTAGTCATTTTTGGAAATTACCTAGCTTCTTTACTGCTACTCGCAGAACAACCATAGTACCACACAATTGTAGATAATTATATTCTCTAAAAAATTTTATATAACTCTTTTTGAGATTTAGTATACTGGAACGAAATTAAAGGCAAAAAACTAAAAAAAGTGCCAATTTTTGATGGTTTTTTCAAGATGGCGGAGGAAGCACAGGGGTGGGGGTGACGAAAGCTCAGATTTTTAACTACCCTCCTGAGCCTAACAACATATCCAAAATTCAGAACTACCGGACCTTTTGTAGGGTAACCCCCCTATTTTGGCCTCTATTCCTTGAACTAATTAGCCGCCGACTCAAATCGTCGCCACGACGTTTTAGCTTTATTTATTTAGGAGTCAACCTAAAAAAAAAATCGGTGTTAACCTAGCTTTGGTCAAGATGGAAAACGTATGCAGGCTAACCTGTCCAGACACCACTATTTTTCACAAAAAAATATATTTGGTAAACTTATCACGTCCTTGCGATTGAATTACACGTAAATTTAGTGGGAATAAGGACACTGTTGTTCTGGTAAATATACGTTTTAATCCATCGGTAACGTTTCAACAATGGTTTTTGTCTTCATCAGACCTTCAGACTAGATCGTACATTGGAACACTGGAACAATGTACGATCTAGTCTGAAGGTCTGATGAAGACAAAAACCATTGTCGAAACGTTACCGATGGATTTAAACGTATATTTACCAGAACAACAGTGTCCTTATTCCCACTAAATTTACGTGTAAAAAAATATATATCCCCACAAAAAAAAGTTATAAAAAATAATCATTTTTTAAAAAGTAGTTGAAAAATTGATGTTTAAAAATATTATATCCTTAAAATGCTTACTAAACGACATAAACAAAACTGTAAACTAAAACCACAGTGGCGGCCGGCGAGTTGTCCTGGCGGAATCATGTTTCCAAAAGTTCAACAAGGGTTCGGGCTCATTATTTTATAATAAAATTATTAAACTAAAAAGACCTTTTTATTTCTTTAAAAAAATTCATATAATGAATACGAGACAATAGTATAAAATAGCTATTATATACAAGGGGAAACTTACATAAAATGAGCATTGATTAAATAAATATATTTTACTGATATAATGTATTATACTAGCATTTAATAGATTTTCGTCCTTTACCTATTATCCTTCTGCCGTGCCTCTGCCTTGACCATACTCGGCTAGGACAGTTGGGTGCCGTCGATTCGGCACGGCGCACTTTAGTCTGAAACTCCAATATTTTGGCCTAAATAGCAAAAAATAACTTAACAATAAAACTGTTTAGTTATATATTTCTTAAAGCTAAATAATGGCACCTTAAAATTCCAGCATGATTGACTTCATTGCCAAATCAGGCTTCGAAATATCGTTGTTTGAATTTGACATTTCCTGACAATAAGCAATTGTTTTTTTATTACCCAACTGCAGCATGGCGAAGGGACGGGTAATGTTTTTCGCTTGGGATATCTATGTAAATATGTATTTTTGTGTAGCGCTAGAGGCTAAACGGCTGAACCGAGTTTGGTGTCGTTAAATTGCTACTGATCCCAAAGGTGCTATAGGCTATATTTTTTTAAACAGGAGTCAATATGGCGGTCGTCAGACTCCATTTTTTCACATGATTACCTAAATTTCATGCGATTTTAATGGAATGCCTTTAATAACCCATTGCAAATGTTTTCTTATTTGCTGTAATTACTTTGTAGTCCTTCCTGCTTCTATCCGTATCCCATCCTGTCATTCCCCCCCACCCTCTTAAAAAATCAATTTCGTATAATTTTATCAAATATAGGGCGATTTCAAAAATTCTTTCTGCACTCGCTTTAGGATTTTTTTCCAACACCATTTTACTAGTTTCCTCCTCCATCTCTCCTGAACCCACACTCCTTATTAGTAATAGTTGTAGCTTTCACAAATAAAAAGCAATTTCAAAAATTCTTTCTGCACACGCTTTAAGATTTTTTGTAACACAATTTTACTAGTTCCCTTCTCCCTATCTCCTCCCTCACCCTCATTCAATGGAAGGTAATACTGTTCGCATCCGCAGAAAATCTACACGTACTTTTTGGGTAACGCTAAATGATTGGTAAATACATAGTTTTTTATGTCTGAATAAGAATTAATTAAATTAATTTTGAGAGATAACCTATCAATCTACAGTTAAGCTACCTATTATTTAATTTTAGTTTTTTAATGCATTTTTAGTCTAACCATAAAAAGAGGTAATGGCGTCAGGGGGCCAGGCGCGGATCTACGGGAGCGGAAACGGGGGAAATTCTTCCCGCCCAAATTTCATACTATATTTTATTTTGACCACCTTCTGGTCACTATGTAAAATCGTTTTATGCAATATTTATTATAATATTTCCCCCACCCCCCAAATAAAGTTCCTAGATCCGCCTCGGGGAGCCGAGACCCTATGGGGGTACCAGAGGTAGTATGAACCCACATAGCACCAAAATCACATCAATGTTAAATTAACGTGAACAAAAATAACAAAAATTTTTTTTACTTGAAAACAACCTCGTACCATGTAATATTTATTTTTTTAAATCTACATGCTTAAAGATAAATAAAAACAAGAAGAAATCAGGCTATAAAAATGAACTTTGTGCTGAAGTTTCTGATGCTGTGTATATAACGTGTTTATTACGCTCGTTATTTTCATGTACCAAATTCACACTTGAAAAGTCCTCCACAACATGTTTTAAAACGCCACTAGATTAAGACTTCTCAATCATACTAACTTTCTGCGTCTTTTTGGGTCACTTTTTTTAATAACATTTTTTTAACTTAAAAGAGACGTGAAAGGAATTTATAAAAGTTCACTAGTTTAAGACTACAACACTTCAAGACAATTTTAAAGATGGCGCTCAAGGCAAGACAAAATATCTATATATCTATCATATACATTATGGTTTTTTTTAAAGCTAAACAAGATTATTTAAAAAGAAACACTTTCACACAATATTAACATGATACAACAAGATATATTAATGTGTCTTTACCAGGTTAATAACAGATGCGTCGTGATCGTGGATCAGGGATCAGTTCCTTAACAGGTTTTTGGAGTTTACAGGCCAAAGCACTGCCTGATAAATTTCGTTAAAGTGAAAAATCCCGACAATAGGTGGCGCTGCTGCTAGTACAATCTCAAAAATATTCGGTAGAAAAGCCATGCAAGTCGCGTTTTAAAATTCGTGTAGAAAAGGCGTGAATCTAATGTGATTTTAACGTTAATAAAAATCACTTGAAACTAACGTAAAAACATTGCTGTTTTAATTTGATAATGGCGTTATTAAAACGCAGTTTTGAGCAACGTTATTTTTTATAACGTTAATGAATGACCTATTAAGTTTTTTTCTAGCAGCTTTTAAAATCAACGTTTTTTTTTCTCACGCCTTTTTTACATGTTAAACACGTGATTGTGCTATGTGGGAAGCCTCAAAAGTAGATCTTGACTGAGTACTTTTCCTGGAAAAATATCAAAATCATCAGTAGTAGTCCCTCTTAATCCACCAATGAAAATTTGAACAGGAGCATTTGTTAAGTAAATGCGTCGGAGACAAAATTTTCAGAAAATATTGGAGCAATAATACTTTTAATGCTCACATGCGAAAAATGTATCTACAAAGCAAACTTTTTTGATAACTCAAACCTAGACAAAAATGTTTGAATCCGGAAAAAAAAGCCGCAGGTAGCAAAAATTTTTTAACGTTAATTATCTTTTTAGAACAATGCTGCACTTTTACTCAAAGAGCGAGATGCGCCACAGGCAAAAATGTTTTAAATCCAAAACGATTTAAAAAAAAAAAATCGATAGAACAGTAAAGTTATGCATAACTGATAGTTTGAAGGTAAACTTGATTAAATAATACTTTTAACCCTTTCTTTTTAACCAAAATCTAATGCCATTAAAAGATCTGTATCATATTGGGTTAAAATCGTTTGGGTTGTTCTTGATTTATCGTATGAATTCAAACAGCCAATTTATTTTATTCGCCGATTAGTCCTAGAACCTAAAACTTACATTTAATAAAATAAAAAAAAATAATTTTTATATTTTTAATAGTCCACCTTTTTTATGGTGTAATAAACATCAAGTCATGTATTAGTTCTTGCCCTTATAGTGGGTTTACACATGCATGAATTTAGTGGCGCCAGTGTTCGCGCCAGTTCTATTTGTACGCCAGTAAAGGTTTACACTATTGTGCGAAAAGTAAAAAGACTGGTAAGCCAGTTTCATGTTTAAAGTGTACACGATACGCGATATGTCGGCTGAACTCTCGGAAGCCTGCAAAATAGTCGCTAAACTTTTATTGAAAAAAAAATAAAAGAGATTCAGAAAAAGGAAAAACGAAAAGGCCGTATCTGGGTTAAAGCATGGATTGCTCGTGGATCTACTTTGGGTGCTTCCGAAAAACTTTTAGGAGAACTTGCAGCAGAAGATCCTGCGAGCTATAAAAACCATCTTCGAATGACAAAGCAAGATTTTGATATTCTTCTAGAGTATGTGACGCCACGAATTATAAAAATGGATACCCACATGAGAGATGCGTTAACCCCAAAATTGAAATGGGAAGTGACATTAAGATATCTTGCAACAGGAGATTCTTTTGCATCATTGCAATTTCTTTAATGTGTACCAAAATGTACAATTCCAAAATTTATCCCTGAAGTTAGCCAGGCCAAACATTCATAGTCTTCAAGAAACTGTATGGTCAGTTCTGCTGACCACTTTTTTTAGCCATAATAAGCTATAAAAACAACAATAAGCAAAATTTTGAAGCTCAAACACAATGAAAATTAAAAATAATCTAAAATAATGAACTTAAAACTGTCGAGCCGACGTGCAAGCACTTTTTACATTACATTCTGTAGTTATTTATTAAGGTTACATTTGGCAACGCTGAAATGCTTTCGAGGGGAATCGGTTGTATTGCGGTCTCTTATTAATACTACTCTATCTACTCTCTTATCTATCTGCTTTTTATCCTCTTATGGAAATTAAGCCCTTTAGATGTAGACTTGTTCACGCGGTATGTCCTGTATGATCGGAAAACCTTTTCGCGATATAACATTGTTGCTTAAAATTTCATACAAATAGAAGAGATTGTCTCGACGGATCACGTCTCGTTTAGTTCCGTCGAATAAAACGCTACTTCTTCTTCTTAAAAAACGGCTCTACTTGACAAATAAATATATCGTTAAAAGTTGAATTACTGTTTGACTAAAATGGACGCTCTCGTTTCTTTTACGGCTAGTACTAAAATACCAAAGGTATTTAACAAAGAATTTTTTTAAATTATTTAAATAAATATTTGATAAACGAAGAGCCCATTTTTTAGAAAATATTTTCTTTTTTTTTAATAAAAGATAGGATATATCCAAAATAAAAAAACACTAGTAAAGTAGGATACCGGCGGTGGTGCGGTTTTTGTTTTCTTTATATTGGCATTGTCAAGAAAGAATAGGACTGTTTCTTCTTTTCCTCAAGTCTGGAGCAGCGTAGGTTATTTTTGATATCGTTCAAAAGTATGTCGTGGCAGCAGAATTAATTACTGTAGACAACTTTTCGAAGCACAATAAAAAAAACTAGGTAGGTATTAACAATAAATCTTGTGTTTTTTATTTTGATTTACTCATAAACATAAAAACTGGCTTTTTGAGGCCCAGAGTGTGATGCCTTGGGAGGGCCTAATAAAATGAGACATATACAGGAATCTTGTGGAAGGTCTGGTGTGCTGGCGCACCCAGTACCACACCTACCAAGTCTGCCTCTGAACGTAAAGCACGAAGGACAAATTTATTGTTTAATTTTATGTCCCCGTATCTTAATAAGCAAGAAGAAACATACCACAATTGAGCATTATTTTGTTCCACACAAGGAACGATGTAAAAACAAAAAAACAGTCTCGTCGCCCTGCCTTCCTTTTCAGCGTTCAGCAGTCGTCATCGAATTAGCGTGCGATACGATGCACGCAAAATATAAGATGACTTTGAATATCGAGAATATACGCAGGTGTACTCCAGGAGCCGACTCGCAGCCAGCTGCGGAACCAGGAATATTAACCAAGGAGCCTGCTGTAACTGCTATATGGTCGGTAGCAGGATAACGCTAGCACAAATCTCATACAGTCAACTCACGACCAACTCTTGCTGGGACGATAGGGATGTAGATGCAAGTCTAAAATGTAGCAGGACCACCTTTCGGAAGGGGTGTAAAAGCGTGGGTGTATACTTTCAGTATAAAGATCCCTACCCTCGACAAAGAGGTGCCAGACAAAACCACCCCGATTCAAAAAACGCATCAAGTTACGCTGCATTTAAAACCGATGCAAATCCATAGTCCATCTATTCGCGACCAACATTAAAAAAAATCTGGTTATATCGGAGTGTTTCGTCGACACGATGCGAGTTTTTGCGATGAATTTGAGTCGTTCTGCCGATGTTATAATGTATACGTTTCTTAAAGAAACAACCCTAAAGTGAGTTACTGATATTTGTCAAAAAGCAATAGGTTATCGACTTATAACGAAACATGATTCGTTCTTAAAAGCGAAATAATATAAATCGTCGTCAATGCAGAACTATTGTAAGTCACAAAATTAAGTTTTTACAGGAGAATGTTTTTTTAATTGAATCCGTGAGAATAAGAAGAGTACAAGTCCAAATGGTACAGTTTTGGGAAAACGAAAAAAACTCTCTGACATTATTAATGTTACGTGTTTCTCGTGCATACAATAGTTTTAGTGTATAATTGTATACGTCGTTTACACTAAAAATAAAATTTGTTGGTTTATGATATTTTCACTTATACCCAAATAACCAACTTGGATTTATACTGTTCTTATTCTTAATTTGGGTTATTGTTAAAATACTTGACCAACTTTTTCTTTAAATAAAAAAACAACATGTTAAATACAGTTTTATTATTTTATCAAAACACAGAATAATGCATTTTAAGCATCAGCATGATTATCATCGTCTTTGTTTGTTGTTGGCCATGATGAAATGTGGTAATAAAACTCCAGCTGCTCTCCCTCTACATATTTCATGATCTGCCTTATATCGTTCATCTTTTTAACGTTGATTGGCAATGGTCCTGAATAGGCTTTATTAGATGGAACCTTTGGATTCTCATTTTGCTTTAGTAGCTTAAAAATGTCGGAAAAAGCTCCGTCAATAAAATCTAAGCATTTAACATAGCCGGGTTGAGACGCATCATACACAAACTGCATGTATTTCGAAATAGTAAAATTCTCCTTTTCTCTATTTGATAGAACAGTGCAAGTTTTTTATAGAAGGTAGGCCACCAGTTTTTAAAATCTAGTATGTCGTTGTAAGAAATAATATTTATGGTAAAAGGCATTTTTTTTTCTGAAATTTTAATTGTTGCCTCATATTCATCAGGAAAGTAAATACGATCACATTTCCTTATCAATCTTTTTGCACTTCCGAAATCTCTGTCGCAAGGCAAAAAAAAGTGGCCGCGAATTGGGAAGTGGTAGTAAATTTTTTTAAAACGCCGACTAATGTGTAGTCATCAAAAATCTAACCAGGGTGTTATTTTTATTCTGCCCTGGACATGCGTCAGAAAAAATGTGCAATTCTTCAACTTCTATTATGTAATATAATTGTTCAAAAACGTACACACCTGATTGGGACCCTTTAAGGCTTGACCATCATGGTACATATAAAAATGGCCATCGCCTGTTCTCAAGTTATGGATTTCAATAACAATCAGTAATAAAATATTTCCTGCACAGGTAAAACTGGGAGACGCAAATTCTGCATGTAATCAAATGTGATTCCTAGTATCTCAGGGTGGTCCTTGGACAGTGCCTGTATTTCTTGCAGTTTACTATAAAACTTTCTGGCCCTTCGTTTGTGAACCATAAACTCTGCTGCACACACCCTTTTAACATTGTCGTTTAAACTTTTATCTCTTAATCTCGTACCAAGTCGTTCGCATTCGCTACGGACGTCGATTTGCGGTCTGCCAAACTTTAAGGAGTAATTTTCATTGAAATATTTTGTGGTGTTTCTTGATAAAATATTTAACGTTTTCCGTACACCGGTGTGAAGATGGCAGATTAAGCTAGCAGATTTATTCAGCCGATGACGCCCGAACGCGTAATTTACACTATACACTGCACAACAAAATTTTTGTAATTTGATGCTCAGCAGATTTTACTGGCAGATAAATTGGTGTGAATCTTCACAGCAGATTATTTTATGGAAAAAATAATATTTTTGTTGTTTTTAAAGCTCTCAAACTTTTTAAAACTGAACCGAGACGAACCGAACCTACTTATAAAGCTCTTAAAATCCTACTAACTCAAAACCCTCAAAACTCTACGGTTCTTTAGGATATGGCCTCAAGTTCCAGTACAACTACACAGCAGATTATATCTGCTATGTCTCCTGTTCCAAAACTTGAAGTTGTCCCACCGGCAGAATTTGTCTACAACTCAAAACCCTTAAAAACCCTACAATTCTTAAGGTCTAAAGTCTCAGTATACCAGATTTTATCTGCTGCTCCGAAACATGACGTTGTCCCACCTCAAGCTCTACGCCGACTTTTCCTACTAATAAAGCTCTTAAAATCGTACTGACTCAAAACCCTCAAAAACCCTACAATTCTTTTAAAAAATGTCCTAAAATCTCAGTATACCCACCCAGCAGATTTTATCTGCTATGTCTCCTGCTCCGAAACTTGACATTGTCGCACCTCAAGCTCTAAGACTTTTGCTACTAATAAGGGTCTTTAAATCCTACTGACTTAAAATCCTCAAAAACCCTACGATTCGTAAGAATAGGGCCTTAAGTATCAGTATACCCACCCAGCAGATTTTATCTGCTATCTCTTCGGCTCCGAAACTTGACGTGTCCCACCACAGGCTCTACGGAGAATTTGCCTACTCATAAAGCTCTTACAATCCTACTCACTCAAAATCCTCAAAAACCCTACGATTCTTTAGAATAGGGCCTTAAGTATCAGTATTTTATCTGCTATGTCTCCTGCTCCGAAACTTGACGTTGTCCCACCACAGGCTCTACGTAGAATTTGCCTACTCATAAAGCTCTTACAATCCTACTCACTCAAAATCCTCAAAAACCCTACGATTCTTTAGAATAGGGCCTTAAGTATCAGTATACCCACCCAGCAGATTTTATCTGCTATGTCTCCTGCTCCGAAACTTGACGTTGTCCCACCACAGGCTCTACGTAGAATTTGCCTGCTCAAAAAGCTCTTACAATCCTACTCACTCAAAATCCTCAAAAACCCTACGATTCTATAGAATAGGGCCTTAAGTATCAGTATACCCACCCAGCAGATTTTAACTGCTATGTCTCCTGCTCCGAAACTTAACGTTGTCCCACCACAGGCTCTACGTAGAATTTGCCTACTCATAAAGCTCTTACAATCCTACTCACTCAAAATCCTCAAAAACCCTACGATTCTTTAGAATAGGGCCTTAAGTATCAGTATACCCACCCAGCAGATTTTATCTGCTATGTCTCCTGCTCCGAAACTTGACGTTGTCCCACCATAGGCTCTACGTAGAATTTGCCTACTCATAAAGCTCTTACAATCTTACTCACTCAAAATCCTCAAAAACCCTACGATTCTTTAGAATAGGGCCTTAAGTATCAGTATACCCACCCAGCAGATTTTATCTGCTATGTCTCCTGCTCCGAAACTTGACGTTGTCCCACCACAGGCTCAACGTAGAATTTTCCTGCTCATAAAGCTCTTACAATCCTACTTACTCAAAATCCTCAAAAACCCTACGATTCTTTAGAATAGGGCCTTAAGTATCAGTATACCCACCCAGCAGATTTTATCTGCTATGTCTCCTGCTCCGAAACTTGACGTTGTTTCACCACAGGCTCTACGCAGAATTTGCCTACCTATAAAGGTCTTAAAATCGTACTAACTCAAAACCCTCAAAAACCCTACAAATCTTTAAAAAAATGTCCTAAAATCTCAGTATAACCACCCAGCAGATGGGTGGGCATACTGATACTTAAGGCCCTATTCTTAAGAATCGTAGGGTTTTTGAGGATTTTGAGTAAGTAGGATTGTAAGAGCTTTATAAGTAGGCAAATTCTACGTAGAGCCTGTGGTGGGACAACGTCAAGTTTCGGAGCAGGAGACATAGCAGATAAAATCTGCTGGGTGGGTATACTGATACTTAAGGCCCTATTCTTAAGAATCGTAGGGTTTTTGAGGATTTTGAGTTAGTAGGATTTAAAGACCCTTATGAGTAGGAAAAGTCTGCGTAGAGCCTGTGGTGGGACAACGTCAAGTTTCGGAGCAGGAGACATAGCAGATAAAATCTGCTGGGTGAGTATACTGATACTTAAGGCCCTATTCTAAAGAATCGTAGGGTTTTTGAGGATTTTGAGTGAGTAGGATTGTAAGAGCTTTATGAGTAGGCAAACTCTACGTAGCGCCTATGGTGGGACAACGTCAAGTTTCGGAGCAGAAGACATAGCAGATAAAATCTGCTGGGTGGGTATACTGATACTTAAGGCCCTATTCTAAAGAATCGTAGGGTTTTTGAGGATTTTGAGTGAGTAGGATTGTAAGAGCTTTATGAGTAGGCAAATTCTACGTAGAGCCTATGGTGGGACAACGTCAAGTTTCGGAGCAGGAGACATAGCAGATAAAATCTGCTGGGTGGGTATACTGATACTTAAGGCCCTATTCTAAAGAATCGTAGGGTTTTTGAGGATTTTGAGTGAGTAGGATTGTAAGAGCTTTATGAGTAGGCAAATTCTACGTAGAGCCTGTGGTGGGACAACGTCAAGTTTTGGAGGAGGAGACATAGCAGATAAAATCTGCTGGGTGGGTATACTGATACTTAAGGCCCTTATAGTATATTTTCTTTCACGTTGGGGGCAAAATTTATAAGGCGTAGGGCGCCAAATTTATGACTATTATAGTCATTGGGCGCTATATTTATAACTAGCCCACGTTGAGCATCAGATTTATAACTAGTATAGAGCGCCAAATTTGAAGCACGTTAGCACCACATTTATGGTGGAGTGCCAATTTATGCTTTTTAAGATCTTTAATATTTGCCTGGTATTATTTCACTCTTCCTTTTCCTTTTTTTTTAGCAAAGCAAAGAAAGTGGAAAAAAGAGAACAGAAACTCTTGCAAATCAAAATAATGAAATGACTATCTCAGGGTCGTACCTTCTCTTTTTAGTTCTACTAACGTTTCTTCCAATTTGTTTTCTTTTAAGGGTAATGGGGCGCCATTGAGCTTTACCTGGAAGATCCTTTAGGACAAAATTCATTCATTAAAAAAAATATATATATAAAAAATATAATAATAAATGGAAAAAATTAAAGAATGAAATAGTCTTGGAATCCTCCAAACAATCTCACCTCGTTTAGAGTATAAAGAAATTCTGGATTAGAGAATAAATTTTACAATTTATTTAAAAAAAAAAATGATCAGTGACACAATCAAAAAAAAAAAAAACTAAACCTTTTTATAAAAAAAAATGAAGAAAATTTATTAAAGAAAGAAGAGTCTCAAGTCTTATTTAATTTTGAAACTTTGTTTTTAGTTTTAGATTGTCTTTTCTTTTCAAAAAAAAATCTATTAAAAAAAATAGCATCACCAATAGTAGAGCATCATCTCCAACCATGAGATCATATTCACAACATTCCCATCATGGTCTCAGTGCCAGTCTTCGCCTCGTCAGCAGGTGTGCAATCCAGGAGGACTTGTATGTGGCTTATCTTTGTTGGTTTTACTCAGTGGTGCAGAGCTTGTCGTCGTGGATTTTTTGTACATGAAAAGAAAGACTATTTACGCAACCGTAGAAACAATTTGTCAGACTTGATGACCTAGCTTTCTCAACAAACCTCTCAAAACAAATTACGTATAACTCTAGCATTGAGAGTGTCACAAAAAAATAGTTTTAGTTTACAAATTTCTATAAATGACAATCATCATGGAAATGTCATTTATCAAAAGGAAAATATATACATTCAAAATATAAAGAACATGTAGAAGGAATCTTTACAAAATTTCAACCAAATATTCAGCAGAATATTTAGACCTTTCAGGTTTACATGAATCCTATTTATAGATTCCTGAATTAGAAAAAAATTATATTTTCTAAATTTAATTTCAAAAATTTTACAAATTTTATCAAATAAATTCATAAAAAATAAATGTTTAACAGGTTATTATCTATTTCATCTTTACAATTGGTTTCTTAAGATAAAAAATATAACTGTTTGGATTTTATAACTTTAAAATAATACCCAATATTAAATTAAAAATATAATTTCACACATGTTGGTTTTACTTCTTAAAGCTAGAAAAATTTACAAAATAATTTGAGAATAATGGTGGCCAGCCAATAATTCAAAATGGAGGGAAAGAATAAAATCTTTTTAACAATTTATAAAAAAAATGTATCTAAAAATTTTACATGGGGAACATTTCAGTCTTTCACACAAGCAAAGGGAAAGTTAACTGAAACGTGAGTATGTTTTCGACTTTTGAGGAAGGGCAATAAAAAAATATTTCCTTTTATTTTTTCCTTAAAAGGAAAATAACTTCTTCATTAAAGAAAATATAATTAAAAAGGGGAAGCAAAAATGGAAATCTGGTCGTTCATGAATTTAATTTATTCACTAAAAAAAAAACAAAATGGCTGCTGTTCACTCAAGAACGCAAGCAGAAGAAAAAATACAAAATGGCCGCCGTTCATTTAAGAATGAGCAAGCTAAATATTTCTCTGAGAAGTTAGATTTTCGAGGACTTTTGATGGAGATTAGAAAATCATTCTGATAAGTTTTTTATTCAAAGCAGATTTGACTAAAGTCTATTAAAATATATATGAATAAAAAAAACTTACCAGATAATTTATCCAAATAGGTCCATATCTCCAAAGTCCATCAACCTCAAGAGTCCACTTCCTTGGAATGCATTGATCGAATGAGTCAGGTGGGCTAAATTTTGTCCTATATGACTGAAAAGGGAAGCTTGGCTGAACTCATTGGGTCCTTAATCTGAAAAAAAAATATTCCACGAGAAATACCTGTGCTATGGGTCAATATTTTATTAAATTTGGTTTTCTACCAAAAAATTAAGATAAATGCAATCAAATTATGCATATTTGCGCTAAATTAAGATAAATAATTTTGAGTGAAAAAACGAACGAACTGACCTGAATTTCAATGTCGTCAGACCAAAAATCGAAAACACACTAAATTTTAATATTTAAGATCTCTTAAAACAGACATCCTATGGAGTATACTTTTTAATAAAAAACGTATTCATCTTAAATCATCTCAACTAACACTATGCAGATCATTGACTGTTTATCCTTTGCCTCGCGCGAAAGTAAAACAAAGAGGAAATGTGATAAATTGGCTCAATTCAGCGTATGGATACATATGCTTGCCTTTTTTGCTGAATGCGGAGATTTTGATAAATAATTTAGGCCAGTCAAAATGATATAGTCATTCAAAGCTCAATAGGCCAGTAAAATTGATTATTATTCATTAAGGAAATTTAATTAATTAAATAATATATTTTTATTACAAAATATGTAATTCCTTAATTTTTAAACAATATAACGATATAATCGTTATACCCTATTCTAAAGAATCGTAGGGTTTTTGAGGATTTTGAGTGAGTACCATTTTAAGAGCTTTATGAGTAGACAAATTCTACCGGTGGGACAACGTCAAGTTTTGGAACAGGAGATTTAGCAGATATAATCTGCTGTGTAGTTGTACTGGAACTTGAGGACATATCCTAAAGAACCGTAGAGTTTTGAGGGTTTTGAGTTAGTAGGATTTTAAGAGCTTTATAAGTAGGTTCGGTTCGGCTCGGTTCAGTTTTAAAAAGTTTGAGAACTTAAAAAACAACAAAAATATTAAATATTATTTTTTCCATAAAAAAATCTGCTATCTTCACACCGATTTATCTGCCAGTAAAATCTGCTGAGCATCAAATTACAACAATTTTGTTGTGCAGTGTATAGTGTAAATTACGCGTTCGGGCGTCATCGGCTGAAAAAATCTGCTAGCTTAATCTGCCATCTTCACACCGGTTTTCCGTACCATAATGTGAAGTTTTATATGGAAAGGAATCGATAGGCATTTCCATTTTATTTCTGGTTTCGGCAGTAACTAAGGTAGGTCTGGTGTTGTGCTTCCCACGCATGTCTTTAGGAGCTGCTCCTTACTGAGTAATATATTTATGCGTTGTACACGAAAATGAGATATGGCATACAAATTAGGAAAAGCTTGCTTACATACCGGCACTCGTGTTTTACTTTTTTAAACAAAGTATTGAAAATGTGCTGTTTTCGGTTTTGCATGGAGCTCATCGCCATCGGCCACTCGTTACAATGGGTTTTGTTTCCATTAAACCTTGAAGGAAAGTATCCTGTTCGTTTTTTGGCTTTCCGTCGTATAATTTAGAACATATTAGTGGTTTTTCTTCTTCGTTAAATTTGCTTGCTTGTATATTTCAGTTTGCACCTACAAAGGAAAAATGCATTTTTACCAGTTAAAAACAATATTGAGCAATAAAAACTTACGCGCATGGGGTCCAATCTTTTTTGCTCCCACAAACTTCCCAAATGTAGACATAAACAACAAACACACTCGATCAGCAAGGAAAACAAACTAAAAAGCTGTCTGTGATTACGATTGCATGTAAAAAATCTCTCCGCTGAGAATAAGAACCGTACAAGTCCGGACTTACACTGTTCTTACACTCAATGCTTTACGATAAGCGTTGCGATACACCTTAATATAGTGATATTAGTACTGTTTTTACACTCATTCGACGCAGCTTGGTATTAAAAACAAAATGGCTATGATAGGTCGAATGTCAAATTTTGGACTTCTACTCATCTTATTCTCACCGATTCAATTTGAGGTATCACCGTTTAAATTGGTCGGACGGATGGTGGGGACGTTTAATCACTTAGATATCCAATATTTCTGAATCCAATAAAGCGCGATTGGATCTATACGTTTCCGCAAAGAAAGAGAAAATAGGAAAACTGGACATAGAATAGTTCTGCATTAAGGCGACGAAGTGTCCTTCCGAACGTAACAAAGTAATTCAATTTAACGGAACTAGTATATAGCAAAGTCAAGGGAGTTTACAAAATAATTTATAAACTAATTTTATAAGGGTTTTGTTAGCTAAAAAATCCATATTAAATGTTAGACAAAACATTACCCGGATTAATTAATTAATTAAAGTTTTTTGCTTCATCGCTGTGGTGATATTTATTCATGTATTAGGCAATATGGCTGATAACATTATGTTTAAATAATAAACAAGAAATTCCTTAGACTAATTTAGGAAAAATACATCACTTGTACTCGCCAACCGACGACGCTGACGTTTCGCCAATCATCCTGTTGGCCTTCTCAGGACTAGTCCACAGTTTCACTTCTTGCCGCTCTACTGGAAAGAGTTAAAAATGCAATTTATATTTCCATCTTTTTCTATTACAGAAAGAGGGAAATAGAAGTAAGGGGCAAGAAGTGAAACTGTGCATCAAGCCTCAGATTGCATAGGTCTGACGTCAAATGCGTCATTAGGAAGTTCAAGTAGTGGTCAACCAACCCAAGAGGAATCCTTTAAAATTAATTATTATTAAAGCGATTATACTGAAATAAAAAGCGTCCTAGTGAACTTTCTACAGACTGCTTTTAAAATTTGCTACCACCTTAAAATTCAAGGTAGCGGACACAATGAGACTAAAATTTGTTTTAGGCTCATTTAATCTTATCTTTTGAGTAAGTTTTATATTCACTGTTGGTGCAAGAATTATTTGCCAGCTTTTGGCTACCTTTATATTTTAATATTATTTTTCATTTCAAATTTCGCGGGGTATATGCATATGATTTATCCCCGCACCGAGACACGCGCGAGGAGTCGCAATCGGGAAACCGACAAGAAGCACAAGAAACGCTGTGAGTGCTACAATTTTCCCGTTTTTCCTATCTTCCAAGCGACCAAAACGACTGCAACTAGATGAAAACTAAGGTAGGTGCACTTTAGATATTTTATATGCATCGTTTTTACTGATTTCCTTTCAATAAACTTTACAATTACGTTTTTCAATTTCTTATCTCAAAAATTTGGGTATTTCTCGAATGAGTGGTGTAAGTGGTGAACCAGCCAACCTAACTCAACCCAACTTACGTTTGCACCCGCATTCATCATTAATCGGTTAAGTGGTTTCCTAAATTTTTATTTTAGTTTTAACCGTTGCACAATGGGCCATCCTGCTGCAAAAATATGATATTCGTGGGTACGGTTTTTAGAATTTTGTAAACTGCAATGTGATTAGAAATGTCTAAACCATAAAAATGTTCAACAGAATTTATTTGGTATTGGAATTTATGCGAGGCAATTTGTTTGTTTACCTTTATTCAGTATAACAGTTGCGTTTCTTAGCGATTTTCATTAAGAATAAAACCAAGCACTTATTTAAGCAAAAGTTTAAAAATAATTTTGGAACCATTATGGAGGAGAGAAATATTAGTTAGCATTTTACATTCATGAAAGTAAATGATATAAACATCATAAACATTTATTGTGGTCTAATTTTTTAAAGGCTGAATTTTAAATATATATTTTTTTATTATATTGTAATATAATACTGTCTAAGCATTTTACTTTTTAAATATCTAGGCTAGATGCACCGCAAATGACCGCGAGTATTAAAAAAATATATTTTTTGGCGAACCGTAGATGCTTAAAAACATTAATGCGTTTTATTTGGAAGCATTCTGGAAAAATAAATTTAATAGTTCCAGTGGCGAATCCAGGGAGAGGGCAGTGGGGGTTTTCCAGCCCTCCTTAACATAAACATTATATTTTTGCGTTCTAGTTAAAAATTGCTAGATAAACCGCTAATTTTTATAAAATTATTAGGTTTTTAACATTCACAAAAATTACTTGATTTTCCAAAAATTTTCACCTAAGGCACATTTTATTTTCATGTATTGCTTAACTTCAGAGTTTATATTTACAAAAAACGACATAAAATGTTTTGGTTTTTGCTGCCTCCTTGAACCCCCCCCCCGGATATCTTGGATGCGCCGCTGCCTAGCTATAAAATTCGAAATGAAAATTATGGCTTATAGTTTACTAACAACATCGGTACTAAAATTTACAATTTTAGACTTGCAGTTTGCAGGTATGATTTTTGCCATTTTACCCATTTAAGGAGCCCACTGTGCGTTGTGTTCATTTTTACCCAACTGCAGCACGGCGAAAGGAAGGGTAATGTTTTTCGATTGTTATAGTAAGTAAATATGTTTGTTTCACGCTAAAGGCTAAACGGCTGAACCGATTTCGACAAAAACAGGTGTCGTTGAATTGCTACTGATCCCGAAGGTGCTATAGGCTATATTTTTTAAAACAGGAATCAACAGCGGTCTTTAGACGCCATTTTGTCAGATAATGTAGGCTTTAAGGCACACAAACTATCTAAATTTCTGGCGATTTTATTGAAATTCCTTTGATTACCAATTGCAAATGTCCTCTAATTTACTGTAGTTACTTTGTAGTCCTCCCTGCTCCCACCCATCTCCCCTCCTGTCATTCCCTTCACCCTATTCAAAAACCATAATCGCATAATTTTATCAAATATGAAGCGATTTCAAAAATTGTTTCTGCATAGGCTTTCAGATTTTTTTCCAACACCATTTTACTAGTTTCCTCCCCCCCCCGCTTTTCTCTCTCTCCTCCCCGCCACGCCATCCTTATTAGTAATAGTTATAGCTATAACTTTCACAAATACAAAGCGATTTCAAAAGTTCTTTCTGCACACGCTTGAAGACTTTTTCCCTACATCATTTCACTAGTTTCCCCCTCCCTCTCTTCTTCCCTCCCTCCTTATTAGTTATAGTTGTAGCTATACCTATCACAAAAAGAGCGATTTAAAAAATTATTTCTGCACACTCTTTAAGACTTTTTTTCCAACATCATTTTACTAGTTTACTCCCTCCTTATTAGTAATAGTTGTACCTATACCTTTCACAAATTTAGAGCGATATCAAAAATTATTTCGGCACACGCTTTAAGATTTTTTTCGACACCATTTTACTAGTTCCCTTCTCCCTCTTTCCTTCCACACCTTCACTCAATGGAAGGTAACACGTCCGTAAAAAATCTACACGTACTTTTTGGGTAAAGCTAAAAGAATTGTGAATGAATTGTGTTTTTAAAATTGAATTAAACCTAAAAGTTGGAAATAAGAAAAAAATTTACAAAAAAAAAGCACTCAACTGCTAAATTTACTTGTAACTACTAGTTGCAGTTGGGTACAAAATTACCCAATAACCTGATTCATGAAAATACAAAACTGTATAGTTTCGTAAGTGCGCCTTAGGCATCAAAACTAAAAGTTGAAGCATGTTGTACATCATGGGCGCACCCAGGGGGGGGCCCCGGGGCCCGGGCCCCCCCCCCAAGCCTAAGATTTTTGTATATTTTTTCCACATATTTCATGAATAAACATAAAAAATAGCATGAAATACGACATCATAAGACCTCGGCCCCCCCCAAGACATATTCCTGGGTGCGCTACTGTGTACATTATAGGTATGTATACCTATCAATTTTGTACTCAACTGCGACGTTGGGTGTTTTTTTTTTATTAACTGATTATTTGATTGTTTTAATTTTTTAATTTGTGCACCGTTTTACGCAGCGGAGAAGAAGTCCGTCCGTGCAACGTGCAGTTCTTGTGATTGACATCAGTGGTACAGTTGTTTCGAAAAATATTATGCTCGGTTGTTTTTGTTCCAGTTGGTATACCTACTACTTTGATGAATTAGCTGGTATTACATAATACATTTGCAAAAAAATAATTATTAAATTCCCCCTCCCCTCCCAACTTTTAAGGCTTAGATCCGCCACTGCGTTACACTGCCTCCAATAATCCCAGCAAACACTTATTACATTCAGAAAAGTTTTCTCAATAAGTTAGTGTATAATCGCGGTTCAATATATCGACGAGACATTTTGAACAACACACGCGATCTACACTCCTGCAACCTATAAAATTAGGTACACGCGGGAAAACATTCGACAACTTGCCGGTCGCTGCATTTTCAGTCGGTTAGTGATCTAGTTTACGATTCAAAGTTTCCTAACGTTTTTGGGTTAAGGTTAAGGACAAGACATCTTTGAAGAAAATGAGAGCATTGGAAAGCGAAAACAGCGGCCTTACAGCCGAAAGCCGAGTGCCGTCTTTAAGGTGAGCTAATAATTTAAACTTTTTTTTTCTTGAAGCTCTTTGACTAATTTACAATATTTGTTTTATTCAAATCGATAAAAATAAATAAGCTGATAAGCTAAAATGAACTGGACTTTTTTGATTATTTGCTTAAACTTAGCTTCCACTAGATAATAGGAACATTTTGGATCGCGTATTTTCCTTTTTGTTACCGTTATTGTTAATACTGAGTTTGCGCAATAGCCGCTTCCCGCTCCTTTTTTGTTATTTACGGTAACGGCGCCGGCGCTCGGTACTTACGGTGGCCTTTAATGTTACCGTTATTTTTTAAAGTTACTTTTGTATTGTTTTTTTAATGCAGTCGAATTTTTCACTAAAATTTGTTAGTTTGGTTTTTAAAAAGCCATAGATCTAATAAAAATAAATAAATAAAAAGTTAAAGGAGTGTGAAACTACTAAATTAACGTTTGTGTTATGCTTATCTTTAGTTTTCCAAGACTCGTCGTTTTTGCCTTGAATGTTACCGTTATTCTTAGTAACAATTACGGTAACAGCTGTCAAGTTTTCTAATATTTTAACTAACTCAAAATGTCCCTTATTTTGGTTAAAATTTGTAGTTAACTATTCCATAATAACAAGTGGTGGAATTAGCCATGAAGCATTATAGTGTGTTTCAACAAAAACTTTTTTAGGTACTCCATGATGGAATATTAAAACACTCTCGAACACAACACTTTTTGACTATTTCAAAATTTTTGTGGCACGCTTAATTCAAGGCGATTACCCTGAACTTTTCCCCTAAATTTTGAACAACGAAAATAAGTAGAGTGATGCTTTGCTTTGAGGGTCTTTTGAATATCTTTACAACCGTGTAAACAAGGTATTACTTGACACACTTTCCCAATTAAAAATATAGGGGTTAAGCTTATTCCACATGCTACAAAAATTTCAAAACATCCAAAAGATGACATCCTGTCAGTCAAAATTGACGTGTCTGAGAGTTTTTTTAAATTCCATAAAAAATACCTGAAAAAGCATCTGATCAGTTTTCGTTGCAACACACTGTATAGTAAGTTCTGATTCAAATTACGTTATTATGGTCTACAAATTAACTATGCAGTTTAGGGTTGCATAATTAATGCAGTTTGTGGATAAAAAATTTTGTTTGTTTTAAGTGTTGATACAACAAAATGTTATGAAAATTAGTAACACCACTTTCTGGTGAAAACTTATAAAAAAAAGTTTTAAAATCGTTTAAAAATTATCTGTTTAACAGAAAAAACATACTAAAATAATAAACATACTATCATTCTAAAAAAATAGTGACTATATATTTATTTGGAAAACTATTAATAATTCACTACCATCAATCAAACAATTTATGGATTTAAATTTTAATTAAACGCGGTCCAAAAAAGATTTGCTTGAATAAATACAATACATTAAAAGTATGAAATCAAAATGAGTGAAATGTAAAACTTGTATTAGTTTAGATTTATTTATTTATTTATTTTAAAATAAAGTAAAATAATTTAGTAGCATATTTAAGAAACACAACACAGGCTCTGCTTCTACTAATTTTTAGAGAATTTTATGTAAAAGTCTAATATTTTAAATGGTTTAGAGTAGATATGTATACCAAAACATTTTTGACTCAAAAATATCCAAAAATATATTGTTTTTCTTCTATTTTATCATAAGTAGCTTAAAAGGGCCATAAGCCTACGGGGATTCACTGTCTAAGACCCGTTTTACATGAGACTGGTGAGCCGTGAAGACACAATAAACTCTATATGTCCTGCTAGTGGTGTTGACAGTTATTCAAAGAGGCTCATCAGTGTATCTATTCATCAAATTAGGAAAACAATAGAAATCTCTTTCGAATACCCACTTATTTGATGCAGTAAAAGTAATAAAAATAAACAATTCCCATCAAAAATGAGGCCATGAGTATTAAACCAGAAATCAAGGGCGTCGATAGCTTTTTTTCTTGGGGGGGGGGGGGTACTCTGCCCTACTTTTGCAAATCCTAGTAACTAGGTTTTTGGTAACTTCTCACGAGAGCGTTTTTTCTAAAATGTTTTGCCATTTAGCTAATGGGAAATAATGAAAATGCGAAGGCTATTATCGCAAAACCATACGAGATAAAAATACAAAAAATATATATTACATGTAGTTTTTCGTGCTGGTTTTAAAAATGCAGTAAGTTTTTAAAACCAAGTAACTCGAGTTACTTGATTTTGCAAAACTAAAGTAGTACTATACTTACCCATTGCAAAAAAATTTAAAAAAATATTTAAGCCGATTTTGTGCCCAGTACACACAGTGAGAAAAAAAAACGTTGATTTTAAAAGCTGCTGGAAAAAAACGTTTATTTCATATATGAAAACAAGCTTAATAGGCCATTCATTAATGTTATAAAAAATAACAATGATAAAAACTGCGTTTTAATAACGCCTTATATTAAATTAAAACAGTAATGTTTTTACGTTAGTTTCAAGTGATTTTTATCAACGTTAAAATCACATTAGATTCACCCCTTTTCTACACGAATTTTAAAACGCGACTTGCATGGCTTTTCTACCGAATATTTTTGAGATTTTACTAGCAGCATCGCCACCTATAGTCGGGATTTTTCACTTTGACGACATCTATCAGGCAGTGCTTTGGCCTATAAACTCCAAAAACCTGTTAAGGGACTGATTCCTGATCCACGATCATGACGCATCTGTTATTAACCTGATAAAAACACATTAATATTGTGTGACAGTGTTTACTGTTCATAAATCTTGTTTTTCGCTTTTAAAAAAAACTTAATGTATATAGATAGATACATAGATATTTTGTCTTGCCTTGAGCGCCATCTTGAAAATTGTCTTAAATGTTGTAGTCTTAAACTAGTGAACTTTTATAACTTCCTTTCGCGTCTCTTTTAAGTTAAAATAATGTTATTAAAAAAACGTGACCAAAAAAGACGCAGAAAGTCAGTAGGTTTGAGAAGTCTTAATCTAGTGGCGTTTTAGAACATGTTGTGGAGGACTTTTCAAGTGTGAATTTGGTACATGAAAATAACGAGGTTAAAAAACACGTTATATACACAGCACCAGAAACTTCAGCAAAAAGTACTATTTTATAGCTTGATTTCTCCTTGTTTTTAAGTTATCTTTAAGCATGTAGATTTAACAAAATAAATATTACATGGTATGAGGTTGTTTTCAAGTAAAAAAAAACTTTGTTATATTTTTGGTCACGTGAATTTAACGTTGATGTGATTTTTGTGCTATTTGGGTACTTTATTTAGGAGTTAATCAAAGATTAACGAGGCGGAATATAAAACCTCAATTAAAAAACGAAGATCTGTTTTACCTTGTATCAAAAAATATATTACTAAAGTCAAACAATAGGCAAAGACTTTAAATTTACATGGTTCTCTTAAGACCTAAAAACTAATTTTATTTATATACAAAAACGTCATATTGACTTTTTTTTAACGAAAAAGACCGTTACGCCTTAAATCATTGATTTATACTAATAGTTCTTGAATTCTTGGGGGGTACTGACCCCCAGTACCCCCATTATCGACGCGCTTGCCAGAATTAACTTACATACAGTGGTGGCCAAAATAATAAGAGTGCCCTAATATTAGAAAAAAATCTGATTCTACCCGAACTATAAAAAAAATAAGGGTATGTTAACTTCTTTTCAAAAAAAGTAGTTAAATTGCTAAATACTAGTAGTAAGTAAATAAAAATTTAACTACTTTTTTGATTACAAGCCATATGTAGGTAGTGAATTTCAATGGTCACTCAGTCCACGGCAGCATTTGACTTTTATTTTTATTCTGCATAAAACAATCGCAAAAAGTACTTTAAAAAGAAGATAAGTACATGATTTAACTACTTTTAGTAATTTAACTACTTTTGAGATTGATTACTTTTAAAAATACTTAACTACTAGTAGTTAAATATTTTTAAAAGTAATCAAACTAGACAAAAGTGTAAAAGAGAAATTACTAAAAGTAGTTAAATCCAAGTAGTTAACTACTTTTTGAAGTACTTCTTGCGATTATTTTATGCAGAATAAAAATAATTGAGAATATCTACTAGGATAAGAAGAGTGCAATTACATTTACGGAAAAAGTTAACTACGAATTTAAGTACTTTTGATGTTAACTACTGCCCAACTCTGCTAGTACTATATTCAAAAGAGCGGCAAAAGTTATATAACTCCTAAAAATTTTATCACGATACTAATTGAACAAAGGATAGTCAAGATATAGATTTCCAAATAATCAGTTTTTCACAATTTAAGCCAATTTAAAAAAATTAAATGTTAACCATCCCTAGTTCCATCGTTATGAAGTTCTCATTAGGTATGTAACTTTTACTCCTCTTTCGAATAGTACAAGTAGCTTTTGCCTAAAACTACACACAAGAAAACTTTTTTTGTATTTTTTTTATACCTGTATAAAAAAGCACTAAAATATTTTATGCGAAAATTGGCCCTAGCTGGTGAAATAAGAAATAGATTGAAATTTTAAAATTTACCTCCATTTTTTTATAGTTGGAGCAGGATCAGATTTTCATACAATTTAAATTCACTCTTATTATTTTGGCCACCACTGTATGTAAGCTTATTCTGTTTTGATACTCATGACCTCATTTTTGATGGTAATAGTTCGGCTGGATCAGATTTTCATACGGTTTTGGGGCAATCTTATTATTTTGTCCACCACTGTATATACTCAATCAAGTGCGTGTATTCCAGGAAGATTTATGATTTTTTCCTAGTTTCAAGAATAGCACTACGTCGATACAGGTTTTACTCTCATTTAAAGTTTTAAAATAATGTAGAAGGTCCGTTTGTAAAACTTTATTGTTTGTTTAGTCTATGCTACTATGTTCTTCAAAAGGTTTTTAACATATTTAATTTTTTTTTATAATAAACCAATTTGATAACAATTTACCTGTTTTTACTTGCATTTACTGGTCCTGGAGTCGAAATAATAAAAAACTTTGAGTGTGCTCATTACTTTCTAAACAACATGTATTAACCAAATTTTAAACCCCTTCCTAATCCAAATATCTCCATTAATGGCAAAGATAATAGTCCACAGTACACCAGTCTTTTTTTCAAGTGATTAGTAACAGGCTGAATTTTCGTCCATTGCTTTATTTTGCAGAGACGCTCAACTTTTTCCTTTGCGCAAATATTTAAAAGTGATTTCTTACATAGTGCGTGGGCGCCGAAATTTTTCGAGCTTCGGAGTGACTAATTCTTACGCTTACCTAGTTTTTCCATCTCATAAGTTACGAGATAAAAGAAAGTGATTACCGGATTTTTTTTCTGGTACATAAAAAATATGATAAAAATGAGTTTGAACGTAAGTGGCAACATTTTCTTTAAAATCAAATGCTTGGTTTAGTCAGTCTGAAGTTCAAAAACTTTCTGCGCCCGCGCACTCAGCCTGTTACTCATAAAATAAACAAGGAGTTACTACTACTATGTCGGTTTAGAACGTTTTTCTATGTTGTCCGACGCCTATTCTCCACCTCCTTCGATCTTGACAATCATCTTCCGTCAGGTTTTTTTGACTCATTGATCTTTGGATTAAATGTTGCCATACCAGTTTAGGACGCCCTCTTTTTCTGGTTGCCATTCTAGGACCTGCTTTGGTAATCTTTCGTCGTTCATCCGTTGTACATGGCCATGTCATATCAGTTGTCTTTTAGTGATGTCATCCGTTATGCTTCCCTCGATTCCCATTCCTTCTTTTATGATCTGATTTCTTATATGATCTGTTCTAGATATTCTCATTGATTTTGATGATGATGATGATGATTCATGTGTGAGTGGGCCTTGCAGCCCTTCCACTGCGACCACCAGTGGGTCTATTGTGGCTGACTTTTGAGTGGTTTCTCACCACTGTATGCCTAATCCGCCAAAAAGGCCGGCTACAGTCCCAACTAACCATTTTGGGTGAGACACTGTTCAGATCTTCTGAGTCGATTTGGAATTTACCGAAAGTATTCTGACGTCAACGTGCAATAGCCGGACATTCGCACAGTATATGTCTGACTGTTTCGTCATCCTCCATACAGAGTCTACATTCGGTCTCTTCTGTTAGTCCCATTCTGTGCATGGGTACTCTCAGTCGACAGTGACCCGTAAAAAGACCAGTCACTATACGTATCTCCTGTCTGGTAAGTCCAATAATGTTCCTGGCTCTGTTTCTACAAGGTCCTTTATTGAACTCTTTAGAGTGAGCCAGTTCTGGTATATTTATCCATTTTTGTTGGAAACTATTCTCCATCCATTTTAATATGGTTGATTTAGCAGCATTGTATGATATCCCCAGGGCTGGCTCGGGGCGGAAAAATTCGGCAGATGCCGCTTCCCTCGCTGCTAGGTCTGCGGCCTCATTTCCCTCGTGCCCAGAATGCCCTGGTATCCATACTAATGATACATTGTTAGCGCTACCCAGCGCATTCAGCGAATCCTTACAGCTCCTCACGGTTCTCGATGCGACCGTATAGGAATCAAGCGCTCTTAAGGCTGCTTGACTGTCGGAGATTTTTATTGTCCTGTTGGTCCATTCGTGGTCAGTAATCCACCGGGCACACAGTTCAATGGCTACGAGTTCGGCCTGAAATATAGTAGCCAATTGGCCGAGACTATGTTTAATCTCGACTTTTTCTTGAATACTAACAACTCCAGATCCAACGCCCGAAGGCATTTTGTATCCGTCGGTATACCAGAAGCTATCGTCATTGATCTTCTTATTGCATCCATTTCGACACTTTCCATTTTTGCTTTGTATTTTTCTGTTACGCGACAAGTCTCTATTCCATACAACAGCGTGCTTTTCACCATTGTTTCATATATGTTAAATTTTACATTATTTTTTATCTCTCTGCTCTATAAAATACTGTTACGAAAACCAATAACCTTTTTTGCTTTTACTATTCTTTTTTCCAGTTTTTTTACAGTCTGTTCCTGTCTTATCAAATGTGACACCCAAGTATACATACTAATTGCATGGAGATATTGTTTGTCGATTGTCTAGTTCTAACTCACTTTTTCGTTTCCAATACATAAGTACTGTGTCTTGTCCACGTTCACTGTTAACCCCCACTTTTGGTATCATTAGCTACAATTACTTGGTCGTCAGCAAACTGTATTGTGTATATGGTAAATGGGTCGTTAAGTTGCATTTCCATGCCGTGTACTTTACGTTTCCAGTTTATTAGAGCTACTGCGATATCTATTTTAAAAAGAGTTGGAGAGATACAACATCCCTGTCTTAAGCCTTTCGTTACCTGGAATTCTTTTGAAAGTTGATTTCCAATTTTAATTTTAGATTTTGACCCTTTGTAAAGTTCTTTTATCGCTTTTATATATGTATGATTGATATTAGTTTGTTCTAACACTGGCCACAATTTTTCTAGAGTTACAGATATTTTATTTATGTTCCCCTAATTATTATAACCCACAAATAAGCTTTCCTATTTCTGAATCCTCCCGTTTACTAAAGTGGCAATTTATCGCAAAATATTGTTTAAGAGTGGCTTAAGAGACACGTGTGTTTTTATAATACTAAGTATTATGCTTATGCTGTTAAAAACAATTATAAAAAAAAAAATATTATGCAATGATGAATCCAAATCCGCAAATACGTGATAATGAACTCCAAAACATCGCCTATGCGAATTCATTGTAAATGTTTACAAACATTCATAAAACATATATAAAAATAGAAGCACTATTTTATTAGTTTATTACCATAACAACAACAACAAGAAAATTCTAGTAGTTTGCACAATCGTAATAATTTTAATAGTGACTTACATTATTCTGGTACTAGGGTTGTCTTATAAGTTTTGCTTTATTGTTTCTCCACGAAATTATTGAACCTTTTCATGCGCTCAAACCAGTTGTCAAAGCTGTAATTCCACTCGTTTGTTGGTACTGTCAAAATTGCATTCTTGAAGGCGTCGACTACTTCCTCTGGCCACTGAAATCATTGACCATGCACGCAGTCCAGTTGGGACTTTAGTTGGGACTGTATACAGGATGGACTAAAAATTCGACGTTTTGTTGGGTTAAAAATTCAGTGGTTTTTTGTGCTTTTTGCGAACTTGAATTGTCTTGGTGGAGGATGATTCTTGGTTCGGGGTTCATTTTTCGAAGCTCAGGGACCACCAATGGGCAGTAACAGTCCTTTGATCTTTTAGAGGAATTGTTGCTACATGACCTACTTTTGAGTCAAATTTCACGACCATCTTTTTGGATAGACACAAAGCGGATGACTTTTGTTGGATTTTCTTTTTTGGGGCACCTGGCCTTGTATCGTCGCTAAGACTAATCCGTCCATACTTGAATTCTCCATACCAACAAGAAACTCTCGACTAATGTGGTGCTTCATTACAGAAAACAGAAATTAACTCGACAAGGCATTCTTTTTGAGATTTCCTTTACTTCGAAAGTTGTAAAAAACTATAACCCAAAAATGTTCTCGGTTTAATTCCATCTTTCGACTGATTTGTTAATTTAAAAAATTCACTGTATCTATAAAACTATATGTATCACACTGACGTTTAAAATTTAGGTTAGTAAATATTGATTTTATGTTCCTATATGCAAAATATAAAAGACAGAATTAAAAAGAGTTTCTTTAAAAAATTTTGCAAGTAGATCAATCAAATTTCCATTTCATTTTATAGATTTTTAATTAGATTTGTTTTAGAATTAATTGATCATTTTGCAAGACTTCTTCCCAAAATTTGTATATATAGTTCGTTTCATAATTTTGAGATAACTTTTTGATAGTAGTCAGCTGTTTGGCATAAGAAATAGCATAGGCCAGCGAAAAAAAATAGTAAAAAGTTGTCCCAAAAATAATGATATGGACTTTTAACACGTGATGTAGTCGGTTCTTTTTAATGGCAGTTCGTCATTGGCATTTAAGCTAATGGAAATATGTCATGACGTAACAGCCATAATAAAAAAAATTATAGCAACTTAGTTTTATTGCTTAGAAAAATGTACATTCGTCTTATTTTTTGAAAACTGAGGCCAAGTTCACTTATGTTTGGATATTTTAAAATTGAAAACAGGCTAACTAATACCCTTAAAGAACCAAAATATACCTTTCGAACATTAATTATAGCAAACAGAAACCCACCACACCTAACATTTTGTGGGGTTGGGTTTAAAAATTTTTACTCATCTTGCTTTTACCTACATGTAAAATATTGTTTTTGACAAAAATCGTGAAGAATATTTTGAAGATCTTGCTATTAAATATGACATTTAAAAGTCTTGAAAATTTAAAATTTGCTTTAAAATTAAGGAAGTTTAAAATAAAAGAAATGTACCTAATGCAAATTTAAATTCAATTAAACAAAGGTGTTTTTCTTTGAACTGATCTTGAGTAAATTAAAAAATAATTAAAATAATACAAGGCTATTTATTTCTTTAATAAAATATTAATAATTTAAATATTTTTTTTAAAGCTTAAAAAAATCCCTTTTGAAAATCTTACTCTGAACACGCTAAATTGCAAAAATGTATAGACATTTAATAAACATTCCAAAATTGCATAGCAGTGGCGCAACTAGTACTATGTCTTGGGGGAGGGTGGCGAGACCCCACGATGTTGTATTTTATGCAAATCTAGTTTTGTATTTATGAAATATGTGAAAAACATCTAAAAAAATCTTTGCGTGTTGGGGAGCTACCACCCCCCACCCTGGGTGCACCCTTGAGCATAGGCATTTAAGGAAAATTTAAACAATGTATATACCTGGTTTATATTTAAATTAATTATAGGTTGGATGGTTAACTGATTATTTTAATAAAAGCGAAAATATTACTTTGGGGGTTCTTTTGTGACATGCAAGACTAAATTGCGAAAATTTGAAATCATACTTTTGTTGTCATATACAACATGGAATCAATAACTAATAAAATAGCGTTAAAATATAACCACCGAAATAAATGACAGAACGCTATAAATAACAATTGACGCCATCAACCATACGAATATTGACGTAGGTTTGATTTTTTTTTTCTACTATCATTGGCGTACGCAAATCTAAGGGACTTTACAAATCGCTGCTTTGGCGAAATATTTACCGCAAAATTTTTGCTGCGCGGTCTTTACCGGACAAGAATATAGGAGTACAAAAAGTTTACCGCACAGAACAGTTTCTTTAAACTTATAAACCGCTCATATTTTTAATTTCGATAAGGCTGAAATCAATAACCAACAACAAATTTACCGCTTTTTAGGCGTTTTCGTGTTTCTATCGCATGTTTTTGGAAAATCTGGACACGTCGCCGTCAATCTGTTTGCGGGGGAACTAGTCCACGGGTTTGTTTTTTAAGACACAGAAGAAAAATAGCCTTTTACTAATTCATTAGTTACTTTTTTCAACTCATAAATTGTGAGATCAAAAAAGCACTAACTAAATTAGTAAACAGCTATTTTTACAAGTTTTTATTTAGATTCAGATGTTCTGTCTATCTAACTAACTATCTATCAAATCTTATGAAGCGTTTTTGACACACTTCCCATTATCCGATTTGAATGAAATTTGGTACATACATAGTGGTCCTATGACAATACATTAAGAAAAAATATCCTCCCACTTCTACCCCCACCACTTCTATAGAAACATGTGTTTTTAACACACTTCCCGTTATCCGATTTGGATAAAATTTCGTGTACACATAGTGGTCCGATGATAATACAACAATAAGAAAAAAATATCCTCCCACCCCTACCCCCACCGCCTTCCATAGAAAATGCGTTTTTGACACCCTTCCCATTATTCGATTTGGATGAAATTTGGAATACATATAGTGGTCCGATGCCAATACAACATTGAAAAAAAAATCCTACCACTCCTACCCCCACCCCCATCTATAGAAAAATGCGTTTTTGACACAGTTCCCATTATCCGATTTGGATGAAATTTGGTATACATATAGTGGTCCGATGACAATACAACAATAATGAAAAAATGTCCTCCCACCCTACCCCCCACCCCCTTCCATAAAAAATGCGTTTTTGACACACTTCACTTCAAATGACTTTTATAAAATTTGGTATATGCATAAAGGTCCGATGGCAATACGGCCCAAACAAAAAATATATTTCTACCTCTACCCCCACCCTCTCTTTCCCCCAATAGAAAAATGATGTTCCAAATAACTCACGATCAGCGATTTCATTATAATCTAGAATAAACTCTTCTGTTCTGTTATTGAACAAATATTTTCATTTAATAGACTAAAAAGTAGAAAATAAATTGTTAAAAATTTTTTTTTAAGTCACAAGCTTTTATAAAATGCACTAAAAATTAAAAAATAATTTTCTAACATTTTAATATTATCATAATAATAAAAGCGATGGCCGCAAATCAAAGCATAAGTTAATCTAAATTTGTGATCTAAACACTTAAAGAATATTCAACATAGCAGGTCATCAAAGATATGTTTGAGGTGCCGCAATGTTATGCCATTGCCATACCTATGTGAGAGAAATGCTGGGGTATCTTGGGTCGGGTTGGGTGGGTTTGGTACCTCTGCATTTTTCTGCTAGATTGATTCTTGCAAATAGTGATTTTTAATTGATACGGATATCTTATTGTGCTAACATCGTCAAAATTTCCATCAATCGGCCATCGCTTTTATTATTATGATAATATTAGATTGTTGGAAAATTATTTTTTAATTTTTAGTACATTACCTTGTGACTTAAAATTTTTTTTTTACCAATTTATTCTTTTTATGGACTATGGCTTATGAAATGTATTTAAAAGCAAATGGCAATATTATACCAAGAATCGCTTGGTCTAGTCAGTCCAAAATTCGCCAGCGCTCTCTGTTAGCTATGAACCATTCAGCCTATCACTTAAAAAATATTCCAATGACAGACTGTGGCCTAAACTTAATCTCTTTTGTATCCCGCTACAGTACGCCGGCCCTACGAGGAGTAATTTTTAAAACTTTTAAATATATAGGGAACATGGACCTATATTTAATTGGATTTGAATAGATTTTTTTTACAACAACATGAAAAATCCGCAACGGTCAGATTAAAAAAAAATATTTATTTAAAAAAATGTTTAATTGATTTAAAAATGTCGTCATTCCTATTACAAAAATGGAAGACTCTTTAAAATAAGTTGCTGTTCGACCCATATTAACTATCTTAATAATAGATATAAAAGTAACCCCTCGCGGGGGCTAATAAACCCGAAATTCGAAAAAACAGAAGTGCCTTATTTTCAATTAAAATTCAATTGTCCACGCAAAATATCGTTCAATTGTCCACGCAAAATATCGAAATTCTAAAATAACATAACCAAGAAACTATTCTTTAATCAGCTTAGGGCAGATTTAAGTCATTAACTTAAGCGGACCTCACACGATCAATAATATTTCCGTTCATGTCATTGTCTTTCAAATGGCATAAACAAAGACTCATATCAAAATATTGACAATATTATTGATCGTGTGAGGGCCGCTTTAAAAACCAATCGACTGATTTTTGAAAAAAAGTCCCAAATAGCAGCTATTTAAAACAAGTTGGCTCGCCCATGTTCCTTAAAATAAATAAAAATTACCTCTTGTTGGGGGTCCAGCGAAGATCTGGCTTATAATGTAGGGGGCGAGAGGTATATAGTCAACGAAATATTTGTAATATAATGTGTTTAAAGGGGTAGGGCGGACTAATCATCCCGTTAGCCCTTCAATTATTAACTTTAATTATTGTCCCAAAATCGGATGGATAAAAAGCATGTATTTACCTAAGCTCTCATATTTGAATTTTGCGTACGTCGCTGTAACCGTTCCTAGACTTCATTTTAAAAAAAACCAATTAATCAAACGTGGATTTATAAGTGGAGAACCCCGCACAATAAGAAATTAACAGGTATACTTTTTTCAACCTGTTAAACTGCTTAACAATTGAATTGACGCACTTGGTTGAATTTTTAATTTTTTAATAATTTGTTAGGAAGTAGGTAATACATCTAAACTAGCCTATTAATTAGCAAGTGAATTCTGTAATGCAACGGTTACAGTACTTTCATGTTTTTGTTTTTCGTCAAAATCGCACTGATAAACAAATCTTTGGGACAAATGCATAATGCATTTGATATATGCCAAATGCCTAAGATTTGAAACTGAGGACATTATAGTTTTGACAAGAACATACGCCTTTTGAGTGTAAAATATAAGTCATTCAGATAAGAGGGCAGGGCAGCTCTTCATTCCAAACACATATATACCTTTTTCTAAAACTATGGTGTTCTCAGAGCAAAATCAGCAGGCATTTGGAATATATAGCTGATTACACACAAACTTGCATAGGCCGCAGAACGGGTAGCATAGGGCTTTCAATCAATCAGCGAATCAGGGATCGAATAGCAGCGGCCATATTGAATTTGAATATGAAAAGTCCGTAGCTGATTGGTTGGAGCTTATGGTATGCATGTTGTGTGTGATAGGCTTATTAATTGCACTATGCATTGTCCCCAACGATTTATTTTTTTTGTTCGCAGTGTTCGAAGAAAGCTCGGTTCGGGTCGATGACATCCCACGTAATTTATATTAGTTTGGTTACACGAAAAACTTACGTATAGTTTTTGCAAAGTCACTTGAATAACTCCTAATACGGGGTTCTATCGATTTCATGAAATTTTGCTTCATTCTGCCCTTCAAAAGTTATCCAAATTCATATAAAATCTTCTTGGTATAATTTTAACCCTACCGACAGAGAAAAGGCGCGGCTCTTTGCGGTCCGACCACAAATTATTTGTTTTCCGACCGACCGAGCTCAGATGGATGAACGGCACCTGATTTTTTTGAGATGCGCTTTTAATTGCTTTCAGGTGTTCTTTGCGGGACCCCTTTAGTCGGCAGTATGCAGAGTTAGAAAATAAATCAGTGTCGTTTCTTTAGGTGTAGGAATAGAAAGTTTTATTATCTATTTTTATTTCTTTAGTTTACGCTATAATTAAATGAAATAATTTTCATGAGTATACCTACCGCCGCCCATATCACTTTTGTTAAAGGATATGCCGATGGTCGGCTTTTATCTTTGTTCAACTGACTTTGCAAAAACTATACCTATGGACGAACGTTGAATAACGACGTCTATGACGTTAATTTCTTTGTGTTCGCTTAAAAAACCGACGCGCGACGTCTACCAGCTCACTGCGAACGGCCCGAAGCGTGTTCGCAAATCTATAGTTTGTAAAACGTTTACACTAGAGAATTTGGTTGCTGTATCGGTTGCTGTTACCGCTACGTAAACAGGGTTCGCTTGCTAAAGACTATGCGGCTTTGAAAAATTGTGTCTTAAAATAAATGTTGTATTTTATAGCCCAAAGAAACCAGGATTTAAATAAACATTAAAATACACACAAATAAATAAACAAAAATAGTTTGATAAACAATTATCAATGTTAAGGGTAGTTGTTTTATGTTAAAAACGTGCGTATCATTTCCCTCCACGTCATGTCCGAGAATCATACGCTAACGAGGTGTTATAAGTCTCATCCAAAAACATTTTGTTTTAACTAACAATTAACATTACTTCATTAAAGTAAACATCCTACGTAATTATTTCCCAAATAGTCAGATAGGTAACACACATAGTTTCAGAATTAAGGGGAATTATAATGCTCAGGTGCGTATCATTCGACTCCCCTCCCCTACTAAACAAAACCAATTTTACCTTATTTTAGTCAAAAAAAGTTCTGAGATGCAATTTTATCGTAAAGATTGTTTGGGTTAAAAACATAGCTTATTTGTTTATTTCTTAACCTTTAACAACGATTTCGTGGTAAAGTTTGTTTTTATGTCTATTTCTCGGTCTGTCCGTGACATAAAAAATAGTGTTTCACCAATAAGCAATAAGCTAAAAATAGTTTGATTAACAACTATCAATCTTAAGGGTAGTTTTTTTATATTAAAAACGTGCTTGTCATTTCTCTCCACGCCACGTCGGAGAATCATACGCTAACGCGGTGTTATTAGTCTCACCCAAAAATATTTTGTTTTAACTAACTATTAACATTACTTCATTACAGTTAATATCCTACGTAATTATTTCCCAAATAGTCAGATAGGTAACACACATAGTTTCAGAATTAATTTATTTTTTATAAAAAAGTTTACCTCTATGGGCTTCTTTTGGTCATATCATTTTTATTATTAGGTGACTAGTAAGTTATTTAAAAAAAAAATTACACAGATACGCCTGTTTGTAATTCTTTTTTTTTCATGTGTTTGCAATATTACGCCTATAAGAACACGTCGTTTTATTTGAGATTTAAACTTATCTTACAGCCCTTAAATTTGGCCTACAGCCTGAAATAGGTATCGACAAAATAAAGCGAAATGGATTCTTGCATTTTTTCGATTTGACCTATAGGCATAAATATGTCAAAACAAAAAATTTGACATGGCGTAACTAGAGTAAAACTGGAGGACACAATTTTAACGCTAATTAAACTTTTTTGTTGTAAGCTTATGCGCACTTGTTGCCATATCGACCATAAAAATCCATTCTTGGCGTCGTAAAATATGACACTTCAAAGTAGCACCATTTTTTGGCAAATTTTGATGGTTTTTTCGCAAAAACTGAAAAAGTACTAAATCCATTTAAATTTTTTCCTCTAATATTATTAGACCATAATAAGCCGCACCAGATAAGTTATTATAATTTGGTTTTGACGTCTCTGTTTCGAGATATAGCAATTAGCCATTGACTTCTATACCCTACGGGTAGACCCGGCATGGGCCTAAATTGCCATTATATCAAGCTTTTATCGCAATTGACCAAATACAAGTAAGAATTTAATGAGCAAGATAGGGATAAAAATAGAATTTCGGTTAGGTGAGTCCGGACACATGCAACATCGCAAAAATATTCTATTTGCTTGTCTTGGATAAAAAAGGGCAGTGGCGGCGCAAAATAAAAATTTTGAATTCCACTAGAATTTTTTTATCAACAATTTTCTGTTTGAATAATAAATAATTCATGAATACTTACTTGTGTATACTGTGTTTTCAAAATTCTCTTCAGTAAAAAAAATACTCTGCCAATATATGGGCCCCTAAGCTCACACTAGGTACTATAGTTATAGTGTACGTGTGAGCTAATATAACTAAAAACTGAAATATATTTTATTCAACTCCAGACTAAATTACCTTTTGTTTGATACCACACAAGCCATGTTTTGACTTAGAACTCAAATTTTTGAAATCTACCCCCACCCTTAAAAAAAACAAAAACTAAAATGTATTTTCTTAAACTCCGGACTCAATTACCTTTCGTTTGATATCACACACGCCATATTTTTACTTAAACTCTAATTTTGGAAATATACCCCCACCCTTTTTTTTAAATAAATTAAAATGTATTTTGTTACACTCCAGACTCAATTACCTTTCGTTTGATATCACACACGCCATATTTTCACATAAACTCTAATTTTTGAAATCTACCCCCACCCTTTTATTTGGTTTATGTTCGGTGGATTTTGTTCATTTTTAAATGGGACCATCCCGGCCCAAGACCCAGCCTAGGTACCAAATTTCATTAAAATCGGCCAAGCGGTTTTTGAGTTATGCGCGTTGGTCGTTGTAGACAGACATACAGACAGACAGACAGACAGACAGACATACAGACAGACAGACAGACAGACAGACAGACGGCGCAACAAAAAAGTTTCAAAATCATCTGAAACGCAAAGATATATAAAAATTTTTGAAATCGGAGCAACTTTTTTTTTCTCGAAAAAATTAGGATCACCATAGCTCACACTACTATAGTATAGTATATGTGTGAGCTAAAAGAGTAAAAAGAATTTCTAAGCATGCTAAGTGCAGTGGATGTATTAAAATTATTGTTTTCATCTTAGAACTTTACAAATGTTGTACCTTCCAGGTAAAATATTTTCTTTCTTTGAACAAGGGTCTTCTTCAACTCTTCTCTTCTTGGGTGGACTACAAGTTATGTTCGAGTCAGATGAAATTTCGGAACTAAAAATTTCAATTCTGAATGGGACAACTGGGCGCCGGGCCAACTCGGCGGCGCCAACAGGGCGCCACGCCGGGCCCAATGGGCGCCGGGCCAACTCAGCGCCGGAGTATTTTTTCTTTGATAAAATGTGCAGATAAAAAACAAAATAAATATGTTATTTATACAAAAATTTCAACATCTATTAAGTCGAGTGTTGAAATTTGGTAGGTGTAGTGTTCTGCGACTTGAAACACCGCCAAGTTCCATATTCGATACATATCGATGCATCAATAAGAAAGTCCGCCATTTTGGATCCGCCATTTTAATTTTTTTAAGTTTGTTTTTCATCTGCACATTTTATCAAGAAAAAATATTTTAGTCCGGCGCCCAGTTGGCTCGGCGTCCAGTTGGCCCGGTGCCCAGTTGGCCTGCCGCCCAGTTGGTGGCGCCGAGTTGGCGGCGCCCAGTTGGCGGCGCCCAGTTGTCCTAGACTGCAACACATTTCAGGGGTCGTTTTACCACCTTTCTTAAAACTACGAAATTGAAAAATTGTTAAAACCGCATTAAAACCCATACAAATTGCTACAAAAGAAGCATTTTCTCATTTCAAACTGAAACAAAACGGTCCCTGACGTCTATCAGCTGTTAACAAAAACTTGAAATAACTAAGGTCACTGATCGAAATCGGGTCAGTTTTTTTGGTCCTTTTATGAAAATGCACAATTTTTAAAAAAGCATGAAATTTAAAACAAAATCAAGAAAATTATGATTCCTACATTTTTACAATTAAAAATTAGTTTAATTGAACATTATATCAATGTTTATTCCTTAAAACACTAAAAATTAATAATTATTTACTTTTTTTTAATTTATCGAAGGTCTAACCGAACAAAACCAAACTCAACCGATCCGTATCGAAATGAACCAAATCAAACCGAATCTAACGGTTCGGTTTGGTTCGGTTCGATTTGGTTAAACTAAACCGTACCTAACTGAATGTAGCTAAGCCTAACCGAACATAATCAAACTGAACCAAACCTAGCCGAAGAAAACTGAACCTAACCGAACCGATTCGAAACGAACCGAACCAAACCAGACCGAATCTGGCTGAACCTAACCAAAACAAATTAAACCTAGCCGAACCTAACCAAACCTACCCGAACCAAACCGAACCGAACCGAGTGGAACCAACCAAACCAAACCAAACCGAACCGTTAGATTTGGTTTGGTTAGGTTCGATTTGATTAAACTAAACCGAACCTAACCGAATATAGCTAAACCTAACCTAAACAATCCTAGTGGAACCTAACCGAACATAATCAAACTGAACCAACCTAACCCATCTAACCCAACCTAACCCAACCTAACCCAACCTAACCCAACCTGACCCAACCTAACCCAACCTAACCCAACCTAACCCAACCTTACCCAACCTAACCCACCCTAACCCAACCTATCCCAACCTAATCCAAACTAACCCAACCCAACCTAACCCAACCTATCCCAACCTAACCCAACCTAACCCAACCTAACCCAACCTAACCCAACCTAACCCAACCTAACCCAACCTAACCCAACCTAACCCAACCTAACCCAACCTAACCCAACCTAACCCAACCTAACCCAACCTAACCCAACCTAACCCAACCTAACCCAACCTAACCCAACCTAACCCAACCTAACCCAACCTAACCCAACCTAACCCAACCTAACCCAACCTAACCCAACCTAACCCAACCTAACCCAACCTAACCCAACCTAACCCAACCTAACCCAACCTAACCCAACCTAACCCAACCTAACCCAACCTAACCCAACCTAACCCAACCTAACCCAACCTAACCCAACCTAACCCAACCTAACCCAACCTAACCCAACCTAACCCAACCTAACCCAACCTAACCCAACCTAACCCAACCTAACCCAACCTAACCCAACCTAACCCAACCTAACCCAACCTAACCCAACCTAACCCAACCTAACCCAACCTAACCCAACCTAACCCAACCTAACCCAACCTAACCCAACCTAACCCAACCTAACCCAACCTAACCCAACCTAACCCAACCTAACCCAACCTAACCCAACCTAACCCAACCTAACCCAACCTAACCCAACCTAACCCAACCTAACCCAACCTAACCCAACCTAACCCAACCTAACCCAACCTAACCCAACCTAACCCAACCTAACCCAACCTAACCCAACCTAACCCAACCTAACCCAACCTAACCCAACCTAACCCAACCTAACCCAACCTAACCCAACCTAACCCAACCTAACCCAACCTAACCCAACCTAACCCAACCTAACCCAACCTAACCCAACCTAACCCAACCTAACCCAACCTAACCCAACATAACCCAACCTAACCCAACCTAACCCAACCTAACCCAACCTAACCCAACCTAACCCAACCTAACACAACCTAACCCAACCTAACCCAACCTAACCCAACCTAACCCAACCTAACCCAACCTAACCCAACCTAACCCAACCTAACCCAACCTAACCCAACCTAACCCAACCTAACCCAACCTAACCCAACCTAACCCAACCTAACCCAACCTAACCCAACCTAACCCAACCTAACCCAACCTAACCCAACCTAACCCAACCTAACCCAACCTAACCCAACCTAACCCAACCTAACCCAACCTAACCCAACCTAACCCAACCTAACCCAACCTAACCCAACCTAACCCAACCTAACCCAACCTAACCCAACCTAACCCAACCTAACCCAACCTAACCCAACCTAACCCAACCTAACCCAACCTAACCCAACCTAACCCAACCTAACCCAACCTAACCCAACCTAACCCAACCTAACCCAACCTAACCCAACCTAACCCAACCTAACCCAACCTAACCCAACCTAACCCAACCTAACCCAACCTAACCCAACCTAACCCAACCTAACCCAACCTAACCCAACCTAACCCAACCTAACCCAACCTAACCCAACCTAACCCAACATAACCCAACCTAACCCAACCTAACCCAACCTAACCCAACCTAACCCAACCTAACCCAACCTAACCCAACCTAACCCAACCTAACCCAACCTAACCCAACCTAACCCAACCTAACCCAACCTAACCCAACCTAACCCAACCTAACCCAACCTAACCCAACCTAACCCAACCTAACCCAACCTAACCCAACCTAACCCAACCTAACCCAACCTAACCCAACCTAACCCAACCTGACCCAACCTAACCCAACCTGACCCAACCTAACGCAACCTGATCCAACCTAACCCAACCTAACCCAACCTAACCCAACCTAACCCAACCTAACCCAACCTAACCCAACCTAACCCAACCTAACCCAACCTAACCCAACCTAACCCAACCTAACCCAACCTAACCCAACCTAACCCAACCTAACCCAACCTAACCCAACCTAACCCAACCTAACCCAACCTAACCCAACCTAACCCAACCTAACCCAACCTAACCCAACCTAACCCAACCTAACCCAACCTAACCCAACCTAACCCAACCTAACCCAACCTAACCCAACCTAACCCAACCTAACCCAACCTAACCCAATCTAACCCAACCTAACCCAACCTAATAGACAATACTTTATTAATCTTTTCAGCTACAATAATGTAGATAAGATACGTCAAATACAAAAATTATAACATTAAGTGTAAATAATAATAGTGTAAATATTTAAAAAAATAAAAACGAAAACACATTTACAAGATTTGTATATATATGTATATAAATATTGAGAACAAAAATTTACCTTCTGCCCAACATGTAGTTTTCAAATTCAATTAAACTATAAAAAGTTTCTTTTAATAAAAGATTTTTGATTTCTTTTTTGAATATGGCAGCGACGTAGTTTGTTTGATTTTGTTTGGCAACAAGTTAAAGAATTTGCATCCAAGATAATGAGTACTTTTTTTTATATACTCATGGTTGTGTTTATGGATGCTTAACTGGTTACGACTTCTAGTTGGATAGTTGTGATAAGGACTATTTAATGTAAAAATATTTTGGTGTTGAAAAATGAAAATGAGTAGTTTATATATGTAAATACTTGTTATTGTCATAATTTTATTATCCTTAAATGCAGAGCGACAAGTACCGTTGTAAGGTATATTGAAAATTAATCTTATAAGTCTCTTTTGACCTACCAATACTCTTTCCAGATCCTGAGCACTACCCCATACTGACACACCATAGGCTAGAGCCGAGTATGCATTAGCATAATACACAGTAATGAGATTTTTTATACTGAGAGAGTTTTTAAGTGACTTGATCATGAAGTAGCATGTATTAAGTTTTGAGCATACACTACTTATGTGTAAACTCCACTCGAAATGAGTATCGACAATGGTTCCCAAAAATTTTGAGCTATCGCTAACTGGCAAAGGGATGTCATTAAAGATTATATTGAGGTCGGTAGGTTTACGGGACTTTGTTTTAAATTTCATAAAGACAGTTTTAGAGACATTTATAATCAGATTGTTTTGCTTGCACCAGTTCGAAAATTCATAACATAAACACAAGTCCCCACGTGATATATTCGGGAAGATCGTTAATAAACAGCAAAAATATTAAAGGTGCAAGCACACTGCCTTGGGGCATGCCTATGTTTGATTCTGTAGATTCTGAATATGTGCTTCCTATTTTGATTTTAAATTTTCTATCTGTAAGAAAAGATTTAATGCGGTTATTAAGGGGGTTTTGGATACCTAGTTTTTCGAGTTTTTTATATACAAAGTTAGGGTCTATGGTATCAAAAGCACGGGTTAGATCAAACAATAGTGCAACAACTCGATCGCCTTGGTCTAGTTTGTTGTAGATCTGTTGAACAAAGTCAATGCTGGCTGTTTCGGTAGAGTGCAGATCTCTGAAACCGTGTTGGCTTGGAGTTAAGATCTGATATTTTTTAAGAAATTGATTTATTTGGTTGCATAGAACTTTTTCAAAGACCTTAGAGAAACTGTTCAACAAAGAAATCGGACGATAGTTCTCCACCGACAAAGGGTCGCCCTTTTTATAGATAGGTAAGATATTAGCTTCTTTTAGGTGAGAAGGGTAGGTACCTTCAGATATAGATAGATTTATCAGAAAAGTAAGGCAAGTTATCATTTTCAAAGAAGCATTTTTCAGTAGGGATATGGGTATTTCATCGGGTCCCGCCGATTTTTTGTTTGGCAAGCATTTCAGTGCAAGTTTAACATCATGTGTAGTAACTTCGGTAAAAGTAAATGATTTGTGATTTTTCTTAGTCGTTGTGCAATCAGCGCACAAGCTGCCCTGGAAATGAGATTGGAGCTTGTAAGCAACAACAGAGGACAAATAACTGCTAAAGTTGTTAGCGATCTCCATAGTATTAGTTATAATTACATTATTGCTATCCCGGATTTGATCTATAGAGTGTGAGGTTTTAAATTTTTTTCCACTTAGATTATTAATAATACTCCATGTAGTTTTTATTTTATTTTTTGAGTTATTAATTTTTTCGTTGAAGTATTTTTCTTTTAAATTTTTTATTTAATTTCTTTTTTCCGACTTTTGTAAAGAATTTTAAGTTGTGAATTACCAGTGCGTTTTTGTAGCCAGTGTAGATTTTTTAGTTCCTCCATTTCCTTTAGCAGATTGTTGGAAAGTATAATTTTTTTATTTTGAGAGGGCTTTTTGTTATTTAAGTTTTTAACTGGGCAACTTACTTGCAAACTCCAGATAACGCTTTCGAAGAAATGCTCAAAATTTTTGTTTATGTCGGTATTTGTAAATTAAATAGTTTGTTGATCAAACCAGAAATAAAAATTATTTATAGTGCTACTATTAACAACCCTAATTTGTCTCATGCTCCCTTCAAGGGACGAGTCGACTATGAAGAATATATTGTTTTTAGAGTTATGCTTAACAATTTGACAAAAATGGTCGGAAAAACCTGCGTCAAAGTTTTTATAACTAAAAGACTCAGGGTGTGATGTAATGACATCGTCAATGCCAGAGGTACTGGTAGTATTATTCTTGTTGGTAAAAATTCTTGTTGCATCATGCATCAAAGAGGTTAATGCCAACGACTCTAAAATGTCGCATAATATTTTAAAATATTTTTTGTCTTTACTGCCGGGCAGGCGGTCTATATTTAAGTCAGCACACACTAAAATATTGGAAAATTCATTAAGAATATTATTCAAGAGGTCCGAGAAAATGTCCAAAAATGTTTCATATTCAGTAGATGTTCCAGGTCTGTATACTAAAAGTATGCAATAGTTTTCAAATTTAATTGCAGAGCATTCAATAAGTGTTTCTACAGAGTAGTCACAAATTTTTTTTAAAACTGAGCACTTATTAACAACTTCTTTTTTCGCGAAGATAACCGTACCTCCGTGTTGATTTTGGGTCCTGCTAAAGTCACAGATTTTTTCGTAACCACTGGGTGTAAAAAAGTTCAAAGTATCGCTGGTCAACCAGAGGCACAGAAAAGTTGGATTATACTTTTCATTATTGAGTTCAAGTAAATTTAATTTGTTGGATAAACCTTGTACATTGTGATGAAGAGCAGACCAAGATAAATTATTAAACGTTACTATATTTCTATTTATGCTAGTCCCTCTAACATTGTCATTTGTGTTAGCCGTGGATATAAAAAAGGAGTCTGCTGGCTATTGGATTCATTTATTGTGTTACTTGTTGATTTGGTTGCTCGGTTACTTATTCTGGCTGGGTTATCGCAGGTTGGAATTGGCTGAGCGGTTTTAGTGTGCTGAGATAGGCTGTTTGTGGATTTGTTTACTACTTCACAGCAAATTTTGGATTGTACACTATCAAAGAATTTGATTATGTGATTAGCGATAGCTTTGCATATATACCATTTTCCGATTTTAGTTATGGTTCTACAGTCTTTGTAGTAGTTAGTCCGCCGTACTATACTATTTATGTCCATTGCATATTTGTTATCCACTTTTTGAATGTGAATGCTTTGGAATAGTTTAATATTGCGGTTGTGGATGTCGTCACTCAGCTTGGTATTGTCATATCTATGAGGCTCAGTTAATATTAGTGGGTTAGTGTGTGTGCACTTAAGAATAAAATTACTGATAAGACCATTACCAGTGTTATTGGGCCACAAGATAACAACGTCCTTCCTAGTAAACGTTAGTGAGCCTTGGATTGCTGTCGTTATTAGTTCCGCATCTTGGGCATTTGGTTTTATTATTGCCAAGACTTGTCGCATATCTTTAAACTGCCTATTAAAAAATTCTCCAATATGTTTCCCTCTATTTCCACACACTACTAGAATCCTACTCTTGTCTACCGCAGATTTAAAGTTATCTCTGTTGGTATTTGTTGATGTGGCTGAATTGTTTTGGTGGTGTTTTTTTTGTTTTCTTGCCAAAGTTTTTATATTTATTTGTAGGCGACTTAGTCATATTATTCTCAGGCTGAGTTCCTATATTAAAATATTTTTCACTTTCTTCTGTTTGACTTTCTTGGCTTTTCATTAATTTGTTATCCGTTTGTGTTTCCTGATCCAAATATTGAACTGTTTTTATTGTGAACTGACTTATGATTTGTTCTTGTCTTTCTATAATGTTGTTCTTATGTTTTATGTCAGTGTCCAATTTTTCAATAGCTTTAGTCAATCCTTGGTTACGCAGGAATAGCTCTTCAAGCTTTTTTTCTTTTTCCGATAGCTTGTTGCGTAGGTCACTTATCAAATACTCTGTTGTCTGCATTTTGTCTTCTTCTGTGCTGTTGTCCTTCGCAGTAATTGTGGTGTAGCTAATGTTAGGTGATTTATTAATGTTGGCGCTTGGGTTAGGGCTTTCGGTAAATCTGTCAACCAGATTTTTAAGTGCTTTGGATGCTATCATCTTCCGAGTTTGCACGCCAGTCGACCGTCCTGAATTTTTGCTGTTAACTCCCTGTTGATTTCTTGGTGACATAGATGTGATGCTGGAGGTTTCTATGGCAGTATTTGGGGGCTTTGGGTTGTGTAAATTCAACTTTTGTGTCACTTTCGGTGATCGATGTTTTGTTGTTTTACTGTTACTCATTTCGAAAATTTTGTCATTTGGCCAAAATGACTCTTATCCTAGGCAAAAGATTTATTATTTTGAAAATTTATGGTTTTATTTTCTACCAAAAAATGTCGTATCGTGTGTGGTCTGCTATATATATGGTACTATAGTCATCTGTGGTGCTCGTTGTTTTGAATAAAAAACTGTGATAAAAACTGGTATGGTACCCGAAATAAATAAGAGATAAGGATTGTTCCTGCATCCAATTACTGCATTTCTTATAAAAAGTAGCCTATTATGTTAAATAGATACTTGCAAAACTACTTCTGTAGGTACATACGGTTTTAAGTGTCCTCCCTGCCAAAACTTTTTAAATTATTGTTAACTTTTCACACAAGTATTTTAACTTTATTACGGAGCTCTTTTGTTTACGTGTTAACTCAGCTAAAGGCACGCATACATGCTAAAGGCACGCATACATGCTAAAAGCACGCATACATGCTAAAGGCACGCATACATGCTTAAGGCATGCTTAAGGCACGCATGAACCAACCTAACCAACCTAACCCAACCTAACCCAACCTAACCCAACTAACCCAACCTAACCCAACCTAACCCAACCTAACCCAACCTAACCCAACCTAACCCAACCTAACCCAACTAACCCAACCTAACCCATCCTAACCCAACCTAACCCTAACCCAACCTAACCCAACCTAACCCAACCTAACCCAACCTAACCCAACCTAACCCTACCTAACCCAACCTAACCAACCTAACCCAACCTAACCCAACCTAACCCAACCTAACCCAACCTAACCAACCTAACCCAACCTAACCCAACCTAACCCAACCTAACCCAACCTAACCCAACCTAACCCAACCTAACCCAACCTAACCAACCTAACCCAACCTAACCCAACCTAACCCAACCTAACCCAACCTAACCCAACCTAACCCAACCTAACCCAACCTAACCCAACCTAACCCAACCTAACCCAACTACCCAACCTAACCAACTAACCCAACCTAGACCCAACTAACCAACCTAACCCAACCTAACCCAACCTAACCCAACCCATCCTAACCCAACCTAACCCAACCTAACCCAACCTAACCCAACCTAACCCAACCTAACCCAACCTAACCCAACCTACCCAACCTAACCCAACCTAACCCAACCTAACCCAACCTAACCCAACCTAACCCAACCTAACCCAACCTAACCCAACCTAACCCAACCTAACCCAACCTAACCCACCTAACCCAACCTAACCCAACCTACACCCAACCTAACCCAACCTAACCCAACCTAACCCAACCTAACCCAACCTAACCCAACCTAACCCAACCTAACCCAACCTAACCCAACCTAACCCAACCTAACCCAACCTAACCCAACCTAACCCAACCTAACCCAACCTAACCCAACCTAACCCAACCTAACCCAACCTAACCCAACCTAACCCAACCTAACCAACCTAACCCAACCTAACCCAACCTAACCCAACTAACCCAACCTAACCCAACCTAACCCAACCTAACCCACCTAACCCAACCTAACCCAACCTAACCAACCTAACCCAACCTAACCCAACCTAACCCAACCTAACCCAACCTAACCCAACCTAACCCAACCTAACCCAACCTAACCCAACCTAACCCAACCTAACCCAACCTAACCCAACCTAACCCACCTAACCCAACCTAACCCAACCTAACCCAACCTAACCCAACCTAACCCAACTACCCAACCTAACCCAACCTAACCCAACCTAACCCAACCTAACCCAACCTAACCCAACCTAACCCAACCTAACCCAACCTAACCCAACCTAACCCAACCTAACCCAACCTAACCCAACCTAACCCAACCTAACCCAACTAACCCAACCTAACCAACCTAACCCAACCTAACCAACCTAACCAACCTAACCCAACCTAACCCAACCTAACCCAACCTAACCCAACCCAACCCAACCTAACCCAACCTAACCCAACCTAACCCAACCTAACCCAACCTAACCCAACCTAACCCAACCTAACCCAACCTAACCCAACCTAACCCAACCTAACCCAACCTAACCCAACCTAACCCAACCTAACCCAACCTAACCCAACCTAACCCAACCTAACCCAACCTAACCCAACCTAACCCAACCTAACCCAACCTACCCAACCTAACCCAACCTAACCCAACCTAACCAACCTAACCCAACCTAACCCAAGCTAACCCAACCTAACCCAACCTAACCCAACCTACCCAACCTAACCCAACCTAACCCAACCTAACCCAACCTAACCCAACCTAACCCAACCTAACCCAACCTAACCCAACCTAACCCAACCTAACCCAACCTAACCCAACCTAACCCAACCTAACCCAACCTAACCCAACCTAACCCAACCTAACCCAACCTAACCCAACCTAACCCAACCTAACCCAACCTAACCCAACCTAACCCAACCTAACCCAACCTAACCCAACCTAACCCAACCTAACCCAACCTAACCCAACTAACCCAACCTAACCCAACCTAACCCAACCTAACCCAACCTAACCCAACCTAACCCAACCTAACCCAACCTAACCCAACCTAACCCAACCTAACCCAACCTAACCCAACCTAACCCAACCTAACCCAACCTAACCCAACCTAACCCAACCTAACCCAACCTAACCCAACCTAACCCAACCTAACCCAACCTAACCCAACCTAACCCAACCTAACCCAACCTAACCCAACCTAACCCAACCTAACCCAACCTAACCCAACCTAACCCAACCTAACCCAACCTAACCCAACCTAACCCAACCTAACCAACCTAACCCAACCTAACCCAACCTAACCCAACCTAACCCAACCCAACCCAACCTAACCCAACCTAACCCAACCTAACCCAACCTAACCAACCTAACCCAACCTAACCCAACCTAACCCAACCTAACCCAACCTAACCCAACCTAACCCAACCTAACCCAACCTAACCAACCTAACCCAACCTAATCCAACCTAACCCAACCTAACCCAACCTAACCCAACCTAACCCAACCAAACCCAACCTAACCCAACCTAACCCAACCTAACCCAACCTAACCCAACCTAACCCAACCTAACCCAACCTAACCCAACCTAACCCAACCTAACCTAACCTACCTAGTTGTTAATAAATATAGTAAAAATTTGTTAGGTTTATGTCCAGGGGGTAACCATTGTCCATAATCGTCGGAAATCGAGTTAGGATTAGGTATGCGACCATAAACATTGAGTGGCGCGTGAGTGTTTGGTCTTCAAATTTTTTTAGGGAAATTTTCAAAATCTTTTTTTTCCGCACTCTGGGCACCCTAATAAACCGTAATCTGGTCACCCTAATCCATCGCAATCAAAGAAAATCGAAGTGCCACAAATTTTTTTGTTGGTTTCTATTCTTCTTTTATATTATGTAGGACAAAATTATTAATTAAACTAAGTGACCTTATTAAGTAAGACAGCATGATGGTCAAATGACATTAGAAGGACATACACATATGATACCGGCCTGTAGACCGGTCCCGGTGGTCATATAATAATAAATATATACTTTCGCGATGAAAGACCAAAATTTAATTTAAAATTACTGTAAAGTCCGCAAAAAACATTAAATTTATCGAAATTTATAAAAACATAGATCAGTGTGTGTAACAATTCATCAAGATGTATGAAACTCGACCGTGACATGTCAAAAGTTTGGTTCGAAGAAACAAAAACAACTGGATAAAAATCGGTATGTAAGCATTTAAAAAAAAATCATTTTTAAGAAAATCAAATACTTTTTGTTAATTTTCATGCAATGCAAAAAAAAGTGCGGGGAAGTGACACTTTCTGAAGCAAAATATGTGAGGGTAAAATCGCAGAAAAAACTATCTATCGTGACGCTACTGAACTTTCTCGTGTTTTAGCAAAAAATATCCGTCAAGACGACTTACCCATGAAATGTTGTTTTTTTATGGATTTTTTTTCTTCTATTGCACAAAAAACAATTTCGGAACATGTTTGAACTCAAATAGTTACTTCTAAACTTGTTTTTAAACGTTTTAAGATTTCTTTTTGTAATATTCCCGCACCAAATTCAAAAAAATTCATTTCCGTACTTAGACAACATTGTCTATCAGTTTTCCCTGTATAAACCGACTAGCAGGTAGAATCACTCAAAATACGGCAGGTGGATTAAAGGTAGCCAGCTGCTTTTCTGTCGCACTTATGCCGTCAGTGTGAAAGAGATAAAAGTACCCATATATTATCTAGGGTATTATTAGCATGCAAAATCAGCCTATCTTTGTCCGTTTCACATGTTCAATAATGTCTATCTCTGTTTTTATTGTAAAAGAAATACCCGCCGTTAGAAACCAAATTCGATAGGGTCAATAAAAAATGCCTTGTCTTTCCGTCTCTAAAGCCCTTTCAGGGCTTTATACAACTCAATGCAATTAGCATATGATAGACATGAACCTCGGAACTCGTACTAGTAGTCCCTGAATATTGCGTACTAGACTAATTTAGCGCCATCTGCACTCAATGTTGCAAAGCTAGCTGGTTGCCACTCTATATGTGTCATATACTCATTGAATATAGTCAAATAATTGAAATTTAGAAAAATGCTATTTTTGAAAAACGCAGAGACCTATTACTCAAGTTTACAGTATGTGGGCGACACCTTAAGCCACAAATTTATTTTTTTATGGTAGAAACAGGTACAGTTAAGGGCCATCAAGTCACCGGAGGTCAAGCAAAAAAGCAGTTTTCGCCCTTCAAAGTTTTACCTAACAACGTTGGTATATCGAAAACGACTAAACCGATCCAATTTTAATTTTCCCAACTTTTTTTCACTTTTTCGTTTATGTAGACTTACACGTAACCACCATCAAAATAGAAAAGCAACAAATTTTAATACATATTTAAGGTTATGTTATTTAATGTTATAAGTCCACTCAAGAGCGCAAGCCCAAACGAATTTCCAGTTACGCCAAAACAAATCATATATAAAAAAAAAATTACATCACGTAGAGGCGTAAATTAATATACGCCGGTACGTGAAAGACACTTTAAACGTTTATGTACTTATCTCAAAATCTCATTTTTTGTCAGATACGCCACTACGTAAGGAGACCGACGATATCTTTGATCAGAACAATAAACAAAATATTTCACACGTGCTTAACTATGATAAGTATATTTATGTTACACTTTTAATTTTTGTCAAAAATAGGGTTTCAAAGTATTATTTATATTGACTTAAAAAAATCTTAAATTGACGCAATGAAAAATTCATTTGACGTCTGTAATTTTAAAAGATTACTTTGCAGGCTTTAAGTATTTGCACTTGAAATTATTTAAATAAACAGAAAGGTTTAATGTAAATTTGAAAACGAATTTTTCAATTGAGTTATTTGAATAAAATAATTGTATTGACGCACATTTATAATAGCGGTCGTGCCTAACTAACTTAACCTTCCTATTAGAAACGGCAAAAACTGGGGTCATTTGCATCCTGAATGTGGATTGCATCAATTTGATTATTTAAAATGGTATGAATTGAATGAATGAACTTTGCCATATTTTAAGGGGACATTAGCAATTATTCTGGCCTCTATTATAATGCTGAACCCAGACAGCACACTTCGTCCCAGGGACGTACATTTTATGTCCACTTTACGTCGATACGTCTCGAGACCAATAAAGCACGTACTATGTAGGTACGTACAACTGTGGACGTACATAGTACGTCCACTAGCTATATACATTTTACGTACCTTTTACGGCGGTACTTCTCGGGACCAAGAAGGTACATACTATTTAAATACAAATTTCTACATACATAGTACACACTATAGGTACGTACATTTTACGTACATTTTACGTTCGTGATTCTCGCGACCAATAAATTATGTAGTATGGACGTACAAATATACATGGTACGTGCATTCGGTACGTATATAGTGCGTACAAGTATGTACGTACATAGTACGAACATTAGGTAAGTACACAGCACGTACCTACATTTTACGTTCCTTTTAGAGATGCGCTTCCAAACATTTAACGACGGAATTTGCCAATAGATGGCGTACCCTAGTTAACATTTAGCGGCATTCTTAAAGATACACGGTAAAAAAATTGTCTTAGGTCAAAGCAAATTGCTTTGAAGTAAAATAATTTGTGCTTTCCTATTCACCAAGAGAATAGTTTCTTGATATAGCACAAAAAATGTCTTGCCTTTTATTTTAATGTGAAACAGAAATTGTTTTATTATAAGTTCATTATAAAGCAAAATATTACTTATATGAAGAAAAAATTTTTTGTTACAGAAGAAAAATAAGGTCTCATTTTAAGATTAAAGGCTGCGTTGAACTAAAAGGAATATTTTAATTCAAAACAAATTTTCTTAAAGTAAAAACAATTTATTGAAGAAAAGAAGGTGTTTTCGTTGTGGGCAAAAATTTTTACCGTGTACATTACTTAAATATTAAATTAAAGAAAACAAACTTCAAACCTATTGAGACTTCTAGCATCGAGGTAAAACTGGACGATCCACTCTAAAGTACGAATGTTCAGGACTTCAGGAACTCGGAATGGTTTAAGATGGTACCTAGTCCTAATCCTACACTTTTTTTATTTTAATTTGAGGTTCTATGTACCTACCATGTACGTCTAGGGTACGTACATTTTAGGTACTGTATACGTACAATGTACGTCTGAATTACGTACATTTTACATTAAACTGGACGTAGCACGTTCGTACCTAGTACGAGTTTTTTACGTACATAGTACGTACATTCGTCCAAAATACGTCGAATGTACGTACATAATACATACTTCAGTACGCCTATAGTACGTACAAATCGAAGGAAACTAATGGCTGAAGTTACGTTCCTACGACGTACATATTTGGACGTGAGTCCAAAAATGTACGTACTATCTACGTACATAGTACGTACTTGAGTTTTTCGGTTTACTTACGTAAGGTGCAAAGTCATGAATTTCGGTGACTTCCGGAAATTTCCTATTTTCTTTTCTTGCATACTTGAAGAAAAGTATGTACATATATGAGTATAGTATAGAGACATAATTCATCAGCGTCATCAGTGTGACGGACAAACGTGCTTTTTTATATGCTGCAGGATGATTATTTTCACTTACCGCTAACAACTAAAATTATTTTATGCACAGACTAAAGAGGTCACTTAAATCCCTAGTTTTAGGGGCTGAAGTGATTTTAATTCCTAGGGATTAAAAATTTTCTTATAAAGACATCCCGATTTAGAGTTAAATATCAAGCCTAACTACAAAATACTGCCAATCACTAGGATAACATTTTATGTCTAGAGTATCGTTAAATGCCAATAGTACGGAACGTTGTTAAATAGCGTTTAATTTTTTTTAAAAATATTTTTACTACACTAAAGTGCATAAAATAGTATATAAACCACGTGATTAAAGTTCCTTTTAATAACTCAGCGAGTTGTTGCGCTCCCTTCAGTCGATTTATAGAATTTTCGCCATGGGATTAAAAGTTTCAATTTAATCCCTAGGTTTACAATGTACTATTAGTGAAACCCCAATGAACTTAAAAGAAAATAATATACGTAAAAAATTTCAGTGACTTTGTCACAACTGTATTTTACAGTTTCTAGCATATGCAAATCCATTTTTTTTACAGTTTTCAGTACTTGAATTACAAATAATTACATTTTTTAATTTTAAGACTCTAAATGGATTACCGCCTCTAGCGAGTTAATATTTGGTTCTTTGAAGAAAACCAAAAACAATAGAATAGAATAGACTAGAATTGAATAGAAATGTGCTTTATTGTCATAAAAACGTTACAATTTGTTTTGTGGACAAAGCGATGACTTAAAACTAAATTGTAAAAATAAATAAATTTAATGTTCAAAACAAACTATTAATAAAAAATATCAAACGTCAGAGAAAAATAAATTAAAGCTAAAAAAAATTGCCTATATAGTAAAATAAGTACAATCACATCACGGAACTGTAAGTTTATGTTACAGTTCCGTGAATCACATACATAATAAAAATTGACCGGACTTCAATATAAATTAAATCACAGAGTTTTTCTTTGGAGTCGAACAAAATTTCATTTTTTTTTTAAATTTTTATTATTTTATTATCAGAAGCACACCTGGTATTTGATAAAAATACATTTTATAAGTCAGCTCAAAACCTGTCCCGATAATACTCGTCCAGATTATAATATCCTTTATTAAGAAGTAACGGCCTAACTCTTTTTTTTTTTTAATTTTGAGGTTCGATAATATTTTTATTCTTTGAACTAAATGGTTAAACATTTTGATACCATTGTAATACATTGATTTGTGCACTGGGTAGATTTTGGTATAGGAAGTTGTAAATCTTTATGCTGGACAGATCTTGTGTTATAGCCATTCGACAAACGAAGAAAATCATTCTGGTGCATAAAAATAAAAGAGACAGATTCTAGGATAAATAAAGATACTAGGGTGAGTATTTTTCTAGATATAAATAAGGGCCTACATGACTCCCGAAAGGAGGCATCACACAAATAACATATTGTCCTTTTTTGTAAAATATTGAACATCTGAAATAATTGGTTGTTCGTCGCACCCCAGAAGGCCATAGCGCAGATGCGATTCTATTAATGCATGATAAATTGTTTTACCAAAAGTAACTGCATAGCAACCAGAAGCCACTCTCCTGCTTAAAGGGCATATGTGCTTCTCATATTTTAAATTGGAGTCAATGGTTAATCCTAAAAATTTACTTTGGTTTTGCTGTGTGTGTGTGTTGAGTTTTATGGCCTGGAACTCGCCAACTGGCCAGCATCTTTTTGATTTTGCTGTGAAAAGATTATCGCCCACCCTAAGATTGTCTATGTTACACTTAAAACAAACTATATTGGTTTTATTTATTTATAATTTCTATATCCGCTGCAATAATACTCTTTAATCTATTAATATCAGTGGCATTCCACAAGATTGTCGTATCGTCAGCAAAAATTGTGAATTTTCCATGTATATTCAGTTTTGTTATATCAGTAAAAAAAGCAAAAATAAAACCGGCCCCAAAACTGAACCTTGGGGAACGGAATTCAATACATCCAGGTTTTGACGCTTTCGAATTAATTACTACTCGCTGGCTTCTAGTCAAAGTCAGCTAAGTTTTTTTAGGAGCTTTCTTTCTGCCCCAAACAAGTTTTGGTCGGACCCCGGAAATGAGGTTTACTCCTATACAACTTATTTTTGAGACGGGATAACTTTACTTATGGTACCTCATTTAAAAGCTTATAAAAAAAGAAAAATCACAAAATATTTTTTTGACATACGTCAAACCAAATGCCAAAAAATTATTTTTTAAATTTTTCACTTGTGGTAGCTTATTCGAAAGCTTATGGAAAAAGAAAAACAACGGTATAATTTTTTTTTTACATACGTCCATTAAAATGACAAAAAATTAAAATGTCTAAATTCGTGCTCGGATATAGTTTGCATTATGGATAACATTATACGCAATTGGGGCGGTCGTATTATAGAGCACTTCGGATAAGAAAGGGTTTGGACCATCCATAAATCAACCATATTAAAATGGATGGAGAATAGCTTCCAACAATACTGGATAGATATACCAGAACTGACGCACTCTAATGAGTTCATTAAAGGACCTTGAAGAAAGGAAGCCAGGAACGTCATTGGACTTACCAGACAGAAGATACGCATATTGACTGGCCTTTTTACGGGTCACTGCCGACTGAAAATACCTATGCACAGAATCTGTATGAAGGATAACCAAACAATCAAACAGAATGTCAGGCTACTTTACGTTTCCGTCAGAACGATTTCGGTAAACCTCAGATTGATTCAGAAGATTTGAACAGTGTCTTACCCAAACTCATAGCCGGTCTTTTTGGAGGATTCGGCATACAGTAATGCGAAACAACACAAAAGTGAGCCACAATAAAAAGAAATTTTAAATTAAAAAAAAATCATTTATTTGCGAAGGTATTAGATTAGGCTTAATTTATTACTATTATAATAATATAATAAATATTTTGTAAACTCTAGTGACGGTCTGTTTTTTTAAATTTTATTATTATTCAATCAAGTGTAAAATTAAATGCCATCACGTACGCACACTAATACCAAGATAATAATTACACACTAAAATTATATCTGCTAATACTTAAACCAACAATAACAATTAATTTCAGTGTTCACAAAAAGCTGAATATTCCAAAATAAATTTGTCTGCAACCACGCATATTAGCCAGTCACTTTCTACGTCAAAACTTTATCTTACGTGCGTCAGAGAATTTAGTAGATATTAAAAGAGAGCTTGCCGTCTAAATCGATCTAATAATGCCGCAGTAATGACCTTAGTTTGAATGGAACGAAAAAATTAAAAAACACAAGAGCAACGTTTTTTGTTTCAAATTTGTAGAATTGAGTAAAAACCAAAATTTCGGACTTCCATTGTCTTTATTTATTTTAAACACGACGTTTCGGTTAGTAAGTATCTCTAACTGTTTTCAATTGTAAACTAAACAATCTAGTCTATAGGCTACTACTTATACTACTTGGCGTGCAGTCAGGTGTGACGGCCCCCTTTTTAATCCTAAGACGTCTGGTATCCTTAAGGAATAGTTTCCATATGTTTGGTATGTCCGTGCTTGGTTGACTGAAAACTCCTTTATTCTGCATTATAAACGCAGCTTTAATAAACTTTTCGTTTCCTTATGCAAAACTTTAACTTCTGACCACTGAATCCTGCGATCATTTGACCAAGGATAACCCGGTAAACCGGATTTTACTTTTTAGATGTTCATAAACTGTAACCTGAAGAGGGCGTTTCATTTCACATACATATGATTTATCATGTTCTTGTCACACGATTAGACAGAAACATTCAAACCACTTTATATTAGGAAACTTCACACACAGGACAGTACCAAACAGTACCTAAATTTTATCTAATCATTCTGTTGCTAAAAAACAAGGAGTTTGTTTCTAAGAGCTGTAAATATTTGTAGTGATAATGAAGAATAAACCACAGAAATTAACAACATTAAAATGGAATTACAACACAATGGTTATTCCGAGCTTTAATAGACTCAAACATCTCTAAAATTAAAAAAAATAAAAACAAACCAAATGTAGCAAATTCTCAAAATAATAATTCGTTGGCTGTTATTAACATTCCATATGTTTAAGGGATTTCAGAAAACATAACACGAAAATCCAAACACTATAAAATAAAAACAGTATTTTAAACCAGAAAATCCCTCATATAGTAAGGAATGTATTTACCAAATCTCATGTGTGTGGTAAATCATATGTAGGTGATCCGAAACGCCCTCTTTAGGTTAGAGTAAATGAACATCTAAAAAGTACCCATTTAGGGGATATTAAAAAATCCGTATAGCGAATCATGGTATGGTGAAATGAACACTGAATTTGGGGGTCAGAAGCTAAACTTTTGCATAAGGAGTCCCATTGATGAAAACGAAAAATTATTGAGCCACTCCTTAATTAAAACAGGCGTCTTGGGATTAGAAAACGGGGTGGGCCGTCACACCTGATTGCACACCAAGTAGTATAAGTAGTAGCCTATAGACTAGATTGTTTAGTTCACACTTGAAAACGTTTAAAGATACTTACTAACCGAAGCGTCGTGTTTAAAATAAATAAAGACAATGGAAGTCCGAAATTTTGTTTCTAAGAGCAAAATTAGCTGAGATATTTTTATAATTGGTGATAATAATATAAAGATAAGTTGCTTAAGATAAGGAATTAAAGAATTTAAACTGGCAGTTGATGATGACTTTAAATGTTTCCGTCAATTGAAAATGTAAGAGATTACTATATTCTCCAAAGTAAAGTTAACAATAGCCTATATCAAGCAGAGGAGCTCATAGTAAGGTCACTCATCGTCAAGCAAGCTTTACAGGTAGCGAAGCCTAACTCTGATTTTCTATTTTTTGGTTATAATTTTTGACATGATTTCCTCGTTTTCGCATTGGCGGCTCCTTGTTTTTTCAAAAATGTGGTTTTAACACAGTCTAAAGACCTATTTAATAATAATACAGTTTAAAGATAGTTTGCAGCATAACTTTTTAATTCTAACTGCATAAATATATATAGTTTGGGTACCTTCATACTGTGTAAAACAACATCTTCAAAATAAAACAGAACCGCCAATGCGAAACCGAGGAAAACATGTCAAAAATAATAACCAAAAAATAGAAAGCCTGACGTTAGCTTCGCTACCTGTAAAGCTTGCTTGACGATAAGTGACCTTAACTCATAGCTCTGCCGAATTTTATTGATATCGGTTAAGTATTTTTTAATATTATCCATACCAAGAAAGGTTCCTTTATATTTCGGGTTATGCGTTTACCTCCGCATAAAAGGTAAGTTACTGGGTTTTCCTGCCTATCCTGATCATACTAAGTTTTATGTTTACCAACTTTCTGACAGAAGAAATATTGACACATATTACAATTTTATAAAATATTTTTATTAAATATTGACAAATATTACAATTTTATAAAATATTTTTAACACATGCAATCCTTATGTTGCGGGGGCAAAGGCATAACCCGGTACGTATTGATGATGATGAAACACACCTATGAAATACGAGTTTTGCAAATCAATTTAGATGTCCTTCGTAGTGCATGTGCATGAAGATCATTTATGTGTTTCCAAAAAAATTCGCTTGGCAGCAACGCAGGACGTGATTCGTCCTAAAAATCGGCCTGGGTGACAAATGAGATTACCAGCCTCGGCCTCGGCCTCGAATTCAATTAAATTTGAAATAGAAAATGATGTGCATTTATGAATGTTGGAAGGATTAGGTTAGGTAAAATACATAAATAGGGACAACAAGTAAAATCAGCGACCTTAAACACCCCAAACTTTTAAATTTAATACACATCGGTTTATAAATAAGAAAGTTCGCTATTTTGGATCCGCCATTTTATTTTTTTTTGGTCAACAGCGAGATGGCAAAAATTATTTCATTATTTAAAAATGTTATTTTTATTATTGCTTTGCCTCCATTGCCCCTCACTTCCCGGACGTCCTGGTTCCGCCACTGATGGCGAGTAGGCGTTGGCAAATTGTCTCATTCCTCCAGGTCTTTATTCAAAACGCAAAAAATCGATATCCAGCCATCAATATTTTTCCCCCTCCCCCAAATGAAGATCCACCCCTTCACATTATAGAAGGCAATGACTTAAATAATTTTTAGTTTAACACATGATGTGATTGACCTTAATTTCTTTCATATCTTTTTCTCATGTAAAGCAGTACCTATACCAATGTCGATGTCGTTGTCAAATCTGCATATTGTGGATATCATAGGAAAAGCCAATTTAAATTTACAAATCTAAATATTTTTTACTTTAAATGTAAAAGCAATTGAAACATTTCCGTAATTTAGATAAATCTCCACAGATAAAATAAATGTTTCATGTGCTTGCGTCAAGCTAAATAAATTAATGGACGTCAGTTCGCATTTTTTATGTTTTGATTGCAAATATTAAAAATCTTGATCGAGTTGGCTGCATGCCTATCAACCTTTATATTATACTGTGTGGAATAGCCAAATTGAATAAATTCGATAACGAATAAATGTTGGGTAAAACGCTTGGACAAGTCGATTTGTATTTGTAAATGCGCATTTTTTTCATAAAAAAATATAGGGTGTTTCATATGAGAGTGGTCAATACCAACTTTCTTATTTTAAATGCAACCCCCTGTACACTATTTAGTTTTTGGATTCCTCAGGGAATTCTAATAATGTCCTATACTTACCTAACTCTCACCATTTTTCAAATATTGACAGTTGAAAAACGAGAATTTCCAATTTCGGGGTGGAATATTTTGAAAACGGTTAGAACTCTGGAAAAACGGCTTTTTAATTATCTATCGATTGACACTAAACACGAACGCTTCCGGTTCAATCGGAATTTTCGATTTTCCAATAACTTTTTAATGGTTTTATATTGTAGTTTAGGCCTTTAAAGTTCCTCGTCAATAGGCGCATTTAAGTTCGGCTCTACTGTTGTTTAGACTTATAAGCTACATTTAATTCATTTAATATTCCAAGATTGTTTATTTAGATACATAAAATAAACAAATGATCAAAATTGCTTTTTTTAAATCATCAAGTATTCACGCGCTAATCATCACAAACTTTCTCACATTTTTGGATAAGTATGAGCTATGGAAAATATTTCAAGCTAAATTTAACTTGAATAATTATTCCCATCTAAACATATTGAGCATTTACATTTTTTATAAAAGTTTGGAAAAACAGATCGGTATTTTTAACTTAAGCTCTAAGATTAAACATACGTTTTTTTAATAAACAAAGGATGTGTTAATGGAAAGCAAAAATCTTAATCTACATAAGTAGCTTTAAATATATTTACATAAAAAATCGTTACTGATTTACATAGTTCTTTAATTGAAAATTGTCCCATAAAAGCTGCCATAAAAGTGGCACGCGCTACTTTAATCATAACAATCATTTTGAGATTTTCAAGAGACTGGGCAAGTTTTGAAAACTTTTGGGAAAGCAATAATTGAAAAGTTTGGGGAAACATTTAAGTATTTTACTCACGAATAAGTATTCCTAATGTCATTAAGTAAAATTATCAAACGCACCTAATCTAGTGATACGTGCTCACTTCCTTCTTGTAAGGTTTAACAGAGGCTATTGACAGTACCACTTGCACCCTTTGACACTTTAAATGAACTTGAATATGGTAAATTTTAATGAAGGAACTATACCAGTACTTCTGAATTCAAAATTCGCATAAGCAAATCAAATCATCGCCATAGTTGTAAATATATTATATTAAAACACTCCAACTGGCGCATTTAAGAAAATTTTTTATTGAGAAACTTATGTTTGTTTTTGTCTAAAACTGTGTAGGCAAAATAAACAACATTATGTTTTATCTTCTATTTACCTTTATACAAAAAGAACAGGAGTTAATCAATGCAAAAATCTCGAGTTTTGTTAATATGAGTTAAATCCGAGAGATGGCTCGGTATTTCCGTTTGGTGTACAGGTTAAGGGAAGTACCAGGAAATACCAGGAAATACTTGGAAAGTACTGCGAAATATTAGGAAACATTGGAAAATACTAGGAAACACTAGGAATGACCAGAAAATACCGGGACGTACTTGGGAAATACTAGGAAGTGCTGGGAAATACTAGGAAATACCATTGAAATTTAAAGAAATAATGATAATTACCAGGAAATACCGTAGGTTTGGTTGCATCTCAATAGAAGTTGTGTAAACATTGGTTTTATGTAATTTCTGAATAGCAATCGAAGATAGAAATTAGTTTTTTGTCTTTTTTCTCAAAATCGGTTAAAGATACGGGAAATTCCAATAGATCAAAAAATTTCTAAATAAAACAAGGAACTAATTATATATTTTTAAATCTGCCAGTGACTACTGCAAATAAGTTCTGGAGCAAAAAATAGGTCATGACCCCGTAAAAAACATCACCCTGTAGTTTTTTCCTAATATTTACCATGCTTAATGATGTATGCCTTGTAGCTCAATACATGTTCCAGATTTGCACTAAACAGAACTAACTAACACACTAAACTGCTAAGTTTACTGGTACGTACTAGTCTAGTCATCTAGCAGTTAAGTACAAAATTGATAGGTATACCTATAATGTACGACATGCTTCAACTTTTAGTTTTGATGCCCAAAGCGCACTTATACACGAAATTATACAGTTTTGTATTTTCATGAATCAAGTTACTGGGTAATTTTGTACTCAACTGCGGTAGTAGTTACAAGTATAATTACCATTGTGTATTTTTTTTTCCAAATTTTAGGTTTAATACCTTCTTCAGTCTTATAAAAAGCACTATACATTTACAATTCATTTAGCTTTACACAAAATGTACGTGTAGGTTTTCTACGGACGCGAATAGTGTTACCTTTCATTGAGTGAAGGTGGGGGAGGAGAGAGGGAGGAGGAAACTAGTAAAATGTTGTCGAAAAAAATCTTAAAGTATGTGTCGAAAGAAATTTTTGAAATCGCTCTATATTTGTGAAAGGTATAGCTACAACTATTACTAATAAAGAGGGAGGGGAGAAGAGAGGGAGGGGGAAGCTATTAAAATAATGTTGGAAAAAAGTTTTCAAGCGTGTGCAGAAAGAACTTTTGAAGCCGCTTTATATTTGTGAAAGATATAGATATAACTATTACTAATAAGGATGGCGGGGAGGAGAGAGGGAGAGGGGGGGACTAGTAAAATGGTGTTGGAAAAAAATTTAAATGCGTATGCAGAAAGAATTTTTGAAATCGCTCTATATTTGATAAAATTATGCGAATATGGTTTTTGATAGTTAGGAGCAGGGACAACTACAAAGTAACTGCAGCAAATTAGAGGACATTTGCAATGGGTAATCAAAGGAATTTTAATAAAATCACCTGAAGACTGCCATGTAGATTACTGTTTAAAAAAATATAGCCTATAGCACCTTCGTGACACAAACCTCCTTTCGCCGTGCTGCAGTTGGGTAAAAACAAACAAAAGATTTAAATTTTAACAACATGAATTTCGGAAACTAACTAAACATTTGCGGAACCATGTTTATACAAAGTTTTTTCCTTAAAATCTCTTAAAGAATTATCCTCTGAAGATTGGTGACATACTTTATTTACACCCTGTATTTGTGTATTTAAAAGATATGGATGTAAGAACTTTTAAAATCTTAAATCCCTCATTATTCCAGAAAACCTATTGTACTGCTTAAATCTAAATATCGTCAGTGAAAGGACGATATTTTTAGTAATAAAGTGGCCGATAGACTTTTTTTTTTTTTTTTAAGAAAAAGCAATATAATTTTATATTTTAACAATGTATGTAAGCTTTATGTATAATAAATTTGGTGTATTATTAACATCTTGTTTGAATGATGTATATTAGCATAAGACTAAAGCGTAATAGTTTTGCCCTTTGGCGTACAATCTGCTTCGCAAAGTCTGCTTAAACCTTGTAGATAGATAATTCGGTATGCACATCGGTAAACTTATGTTATTAAGCATAAAGTAAAGTGGGTGATTATTGGCTCATGCAGAATCGTAAGGAAATGCCGCTTCGGCCTAAATCAATACATCAACTTTGCACCTGATTTATTAATATTTGACGCAATTTTTTTTTATAACCGTGGTGGTCAGTTTATTATAGGATTATTATTCGCCCATTGAATAAAGACACAAAAAGATAGGGGAGGCTGGCACGTGTTAAAGTAGAAGCCAGTCCAGAAGTGTTAAGTTACAGGAACAGATGCAATTTTATCAAAATTTGCTCGTTTTTTGGAATAAGGTATTTGACTTCATCCCTTAAGGGTTTTTAGCAATAACGTAGAATTTAGGTTTTGTTACAATATTTTTGTTTAGGGTTGATTCATAAATATTTGTTTAATATAAATTTTAGACTTATACAGTTTTTCTAGGAAAATTGATGAAAATTGTAAAAATAAAATAGTATTTGGAACCCTGATCTAATTACGGCTTATTGGCCCGGAAATACAAAAAATCACAATTATTGTTAAACACTATTTTCTTAAATTTTTAAGAAAAAACAAAAAACTTTTTATTTGATTTGTTACACGATATATTTTTAAAATTATATTAAACTATTTCCGGTCACAAATTTTTTGACAGATATAGGGAAAATACGCTTCTCTTATTACCCCATTGCAAACAGTTTTTACAAACAAATAAGTAGAGCGAAAGAAAAGTTTTTCTAATGAAAGCAGTTTTTTAATATCTTGTAGGTATTTTATATTCGATTGATGAAGTCGGTCGAACGTAATTATTATTTTTTTAAATAATATAGGGCGGTATTAGATTGATATGTAGACGTCGATCTAATCACGGATCAAATTTCACGACAAAAAATAAAAAAAATTGTTTTTCGATTATTATAAGAAACATTTCATAAAATATACAAATCTTTTTCCGGTCCATAAATTTATTGACCGCTTTTGGAAAAATAGCCAATTAGAAAGTGTTTTCACTCAAAAGAAAGCAGTTTTCCAATAACTCATAGATTTGACTAATATCTTGTGAATGTCCATGATTCGCGCTCATGACGTATATATCTAATTACGCCATTACACTCGCCCCTCTGTGAGCTTTGCCTATGCAAACATTTCAGTTCTTGCTGACTGGCTATGTCGCTGTACAAAAACAACTACCTCTTTACCAGGCGTGTTAGCACTTTCATTTATTGGCTAGATACGTGACTTTAGTACGTGCAACAAAATCTGTAGCTAAGTTTATGTTGAAAGAGCAGAGGGTTAACATTCTCATAAAACCTCCCACCTGTTTAAAAAATAGTATGCTAACTTAAATATACTCTTGCAATAAAAAATGTTAACACCAAATTAATTTCTGAAAATATTGAATAATAGATTTTAATGGAACTTCCCAACAGGTACTTTCTACTCCTTTGAAAATAAGATTAAAAAGACTGCGCCTCCTAAGCCAACCTGATAGGTACTTTACTTTGGGGTAACGCGCTGAAATTTTGTACTAGTATTTTGGAGCCATGATGGCTAATAATTTAGGCTTTTAGTGGTGTGTACATCTTTGAGCCAAAGTTTAGTTAAATATTAACTCACTAGATACATATGCACAATGGACCCATAAGTTTCTAGCTGCATGAATGTCTAGTAGGGCCTGTCACAACTTAAATTTAATACAAAATATTGGACCGATAAAAAAATAGGTCGATGTGATCACAACTTTGTTCGACGGCAACCTTAATAATGTAGGCCCTTCTTCTCAAAATCGCCGCGAAATTAAAAAAATTAAAGCTGGTTGTAAATAAGAGTCAAAAGTATCATTCCTGTTTGTCTAGCGAGACGAATGCCCTTATAGCCGCTGTTTTGGAATTGACTGTACATGATCAAGTGATGTATATTTTTCGCTTAAATCAATCATGGCAAGTCGAATAAGACCATTCACAACTCCCACCCTTCTTTGTCGAATAGTTTTCTAATGTTTTTTTTTATAATTTTAAGTCCACAGTTAAACTTTTGTTATTGACTGTAAGCGAGGTATCACTATCGCATAAATGCTCCATGGCATAGCGAGCCGGATAAAACCATTCTTTAGCCTAACCGAACAATTAAACCTAAACATAATATATGTATTTTATATTAGATACAACATAGATATCTTTCAAAATTTATTTAAGCCATATCTGCCAGGTGTAGGCTTGTTTTAAAAAAAGTAATTATTAATATTTTACTCTTTTGTTATCAAGGAAATTCAGAAATTTTTTTGGCATTCACCCCACGACTCTCATGGAGTGTTGCTCTGCCTGCAAGATCACCGAATTCTCTTTTCCACTCTCCTTTACATCGAGCAGTTTACCAACACCCGTAGAAATTCCCATAGTTTTTCATGTCCATGCCACTGTCCATCAGACGCACGCATTTAGTCCCATTTAGAATAAGGACAGGTGATAGTAGCACTCAAGGCAGATCCTCGAAATTTGTCCAACATGAAATTCTGCATGCAAAGCCTGCTGTCGAAGAGTTTGTTGCGCCTGTAGGTGGAAATTTCTTATTGTTTTTATTTTTCTCAAGAGCAGTTTCTTCCTTGCCTGGTTTCAGTGGCGTATATAGAAAAAGTTTCGGGGTGGGCCCGAGACAGTTTTGGGGGGGGCCGAGACTTTATGAGGCTGTATTTTATGCTATTTTATGTTTGTATTCATGAAATATGTGGAAAATATCCAAAAAAATCTTAGCTTCGGGGGGGGGCTCGAACCCCCAGACACCCCCCGTATATACGCCACTGCCTGGTTTCCATTTTTGTTTAGTTTTCTGTCTTATAATTTAATCACTTGCCTCACTTTATCACAAGTGGTCTGTCCTAGAGCTAGAAAATATGTAGAAGTTGTGTTTGGAAGGGACTTAAATAATTTCAATGTAGTTCTTGGTCCCTTGGCAGTAAAAGCAGATACGGCTTCACCCCAAAAAAGGGATGATGTGTTAATGCAATTAAATCACTGTAAACTAAATCTACTGTGCTGATGAGCACGATTTTTACCCCAGGCCATTTGTGTACAGGGGAAAAATATGTGAACTGAAGTAAGAACGCTATTTAAATAAATGGCACTAAGAGAGATGAATAGTTTAGCGCTGTTGTCAAGTTAGCAATTCAAGAAAATGGTTTTCTTTTCGCGATCTAATGACGTTGCTCTTACCTGCTGAGTAGGCCAAAGACGACAAATTTCTTGGTCTTTATATGTACCGATTTATTCTCAACCAGAACTAGAAACCAATACTTTGAAAAGTAACTATTACATTACAAATTACTTTACAGGAATGTACTTAGAAAACTGTGTAATTAATTACAACAAAAAAATAACTTAATTATAAATTTCCTACTTGCAAATTAAAAAAAGTAGTTGACAATTATTTTTTTATTTATTTCTTTCACTTTTTCATAATTTACAAAATGTGAAAATGCTTAATTTAGGAGCCCTCTTCCTTCGTAATACATTCCGAACTTTCCCCTTAAATTCAGTACGCAACGTGGATTGCTTTAAATAATAAAAGTAAAATAACTTTTTACAAATAATAACAATCACTTTGGTAATTCAATTGCATTTTTGTAATTGCATTATAAATGGAAAATAATTTTTCAATTATTTTAAAAACTTATTTAATTTCAATTACCATAACACCGCATTTTCACTTATTGTTTTTTTTTTCAAGAGGAATGGCCCTCAATTTAATGGACAAAAATAAAATTTTGAAAGGAGTAGTAAAACGTGACAAACATTTTTTTCTGTAGACTGAAACCAGTAGAGGGGCAAGATGTTTAGGGCTGTCGTACATCCCTACCCCCAAAAATGTTGTCTCCTATTCTGTTTCCTGGATAGTGTATGGTGGCTTTTAGCAACTTGACTTCGTGAGCCGCCGCCAGGAGATCGAACACTTGATCGGCATTTAAGCGCGCCTTTAATAAAAGAGCAAGGTTATTGTTTAAAAAAAAATTATTAAAAAATTTAATTTTTCTCGACTTAATGTTTCCTGATTAAAGCTAAAATAACGAAATAAATAATAATGACTCTTTCTTCGTCTTTTAAAAGTAGACATCTTACTTTGATTGCTCCTGTTTAGTAATAAAAAACTATTTATGAATTTTGAGTCACAGCGGCAAACGCTCCTGAATATGCACGTCTTAGGTCCCTCACGGACTTCTTGCTTTCCATAAGTTCATCCTTTTTATACGCTTTTCATAAAGGCTAAACGTTCGAAGTCGAGCCCTGTATATGTCCTATTGCAGTTTGCCGATATATACAGCATGGTTAAAGACTTTAGGATTCATAGACTGCTTGCGTGCTTATTGTGTGTAAGAGAAAAGTAAAAGAGAGAAAGTTATACAGGGTGTTCCAAGTTATGTGTACACCCTTGCTAACTTTTTAAGTATTAAAGATAGAAAAAAGTTTAACTTGGCAAATTAGTATAATTTTTGATGCTCTTTAAAATACTAAAATAAAAAAAATAGAGCATTGCTGTTTCGAATTTTTTTCAAAAAACATTAAAGGAAAATTAAATAAATACCCTGTATTTTATAAATCTTTTGAATAGGTCTTTGAATTCTAAACAAAAATTGTCTTTTGCTTTTTTTTAAGTTAAAAATATCAAAGGTATTTTAAATTTAAAATTAATTATTGATATTTTATTTGGTAGAAAGACATCAGAAAAAAATATTGAAAGACGGGGTGCTCAATTAAAATGTGTTTTATGTTTTTTGAAAAACCTCAAAAACATGAAAACGCGATGTTCATTTTTTTTATTTAAGCATCTTAGAGAAGTGTCAAAAATTGTTCAAGTTATTTGTTGTGCCGTTTGAGGTCTAAATTTCCGATATTTTATGTACAACTACCCATTATCGATTTTCTTTTCGAACTGTCGAAAGAGAAGATCGCTATGCTTTTACATTAATAAAAGGAAATAATCGGTGTGATCAATTTCCTTCCTCTATTTTAACGCACAGAAGACAGGTACTGGCTGTGGCTCTAGATATCCCGAAACAATGGGCGTAAAAACGTGTAAACGTGTATCCTTTTTCTGACACTCTACATTTTGGAAGCACATGCAGTTCTTATCTTACATACAGCAATAATTTCCCATGAATCCTATAGTATTTAACCATGCTGCATATTATCTTAAATATTTTTGATAAGTCGAACCAGGTGAAAGGTAATTTTAACTCGTTAGCAGTACCGTCACTGTTACACCTATTCAAATGGTTTCAAAGAGAGAAGAAAAAGTCAGTGGACTATATGGACTAGCCATTAGGCACATTAAATACTGTAGCTAACTTCTCATTTATTTTTCTCAGAAATATTTTTATAAAGATATATTTGCCAAAAGTTCTTTCTACGTATATTTCTATTTTTGGAGATTAAAAGACCAAACGAAACATGTGAGTTTCTAAAAAAATATGGGCAGAAATGGAGCAGAATGTCGAAAATGAAGTTGTAGCTAATGACATAGTATATGACGCTTGTGTAGAACCTTTTTAAAATAGTTGCATACGAGAAAACGGCCCCTATAATCATACTCCGCAAGTTAACCATTTTTTGATTTTTTCATTTCGAGTTTCTAACCCCCCCTATTCCATAATGCTGTGCAGGCCTTTGCAATTTAATTTCTATCAAGAATAAACTAGAGTATTTTTTTGGTTTCAGCATTATAGTAGATGACTTCGACTCGGCGAAGGAAAGCAATAAATGTCAAAAATCAACTCCAACCCCCAGAATATACACGAGGTCGTATTCAGATGCATCGATAAAAAAAATGCTGGTAAGAAATTGTAGTTTACGTAAGTCATGTTATAATATTGCGAAGATGAATGTGAGACCCAAGCTAACGGCTAGTTTTTGTACATACATAGGGGAAAGGGGGCAATATGGGATACTTAATTTTATGCCTATAAAATTTAATTATTTTTCATTTGGAATTAAGTTGGCTAGATATGTTATCTTTATGTTTTAATTTTCAGTTTAAGCGACTTAGAACTCCATCATACTTTTGTTTTTATTTTTATAAAAGGATGACTTTGCCCCATTTCGCCCCGCATACTATATGTGGCAAAACGGGCGGAGCGGTTGTGTAATTTAGAAGTAATATTTTTGTAGGACGTTTCATTTATTAAAATACTAACCAAGATTAAAATACTTATTTAAAAAATAAAAAGTTGTAATAAAAAATACATTTATGATAATTAAATTTAGTATTTACAAAATTTATAATCACAGCGACCTAATCAGCAATGTCGACTCTCCTACAATACAACTTTCAGTAATAATACCAAAAAAAAAAAAATAGGTTACTAGGCAGCCTGTTTTGCCCCCATGAAAAAAACCCCGTTTTGCCCCAAAACCACCGGTTAAATTCAAACAATAATCATACACAGTAAAAGGCTAATTTTACGGCAACGCGTTTAATTATGAATAATATATAAACCCACTAATTGTCCAATTTTAACAAAATTTTGAAGTCTGTAAAAAATATACTTACCGTCACAAAATGCGCAAGCTATGCATACATCGCATCACCGCTAAAAAAGTGTCTCAACACAAAAAATACCATTAAGCTATTCACCGCTAGATGGCGGAAGTGACACTTTTATTTTGGGACAGGTAATTTGTCTTGGATCCTAAAACAGTGTCACATTTGGCTTTTTTTCTCAAAACTGTACTTTTTGAGTTGTGAAAGTTTTTTAGAGGGGGTGCGCATGTTGAGCAAAAACCAACTTAAGCTCAGCCGACCGGTAGATATATATTGCAGAGAGTTAAACCAGTCATGGCGATAAAACATCTGATTTTAACAGGTTATATTCTTGCGTAGTTTACCTAAAACTGCGATATCCTGTTTTACCCTCGTACCCCATTTTGCACCCCTTTCCCCTACATACTTTGCATTACCTATTTTTACAAAATTTAATGTTTTTAAAAGAATTACTACAAAACAAATAAATTCAAGTTTTTAAAAATGATAAATTTTATAGAATTAAAAAAAAAAATTTCATTTTTGCGCACTGTTTTTTTTAGTGTCTAATTACCAGGTTTGTTTTCGATTTTTCAATATTTTGATTTTTTTTTTGAATAAGGTATAATATTCGAAAAGTACGGTAAATTTAGCGCTTAGGAAATATTTCGTAGTTTTAGAAAAAATTTAAACATCATAACATAGCCACTATTGGTTTACATAAGCCAATGATAACCCTTGATTTTATATATAGATGATTCTACAAAAATGGTGCTGTGGAGTGGGAATGCATATTTTTCAAACACAGACTGCAAATGAAGAATAGTTTTAGTTATAAGATTTAAAACGAAGTGTTTTCTTTATGGAGCATTTGAGTTTAATATATAAAAAAAATTGCAAGTTTATAATTTTTTTTATTACAAAGCAAATACCTCATTCCTCTGGTGCAGTCCCAAACCAAATATTAAAAACTCAAATTAAAAAAAATATCCTAATAAATAATATTTAACCAAGTCTTAACTATTTATCAAAAAATTGATAAAACTTAAGTTTGCAGTCATATTTTTGAAAATCCGAATTTACATCTTTTCCGGAAAATTTTACAATTTTAAACGTGCTCCATTTTTACTAACACAATATTTGTACATACCATCGGTTAATTTCTAGAGAAAGAGATGGCCCTGGATATCTAATTTACTTGTGAGGGTGACAAGTTGTCACAGATAATGTCAACTTTAGTTTGGTTTAAGTTATAGATCTTTTTATTTTCGGCAGAAAATTAGTTTTTTTCGGAGAAATCAAAAAGTAACGCTTTAATTAAAAGTAGTCTAAATAGATTTTGATTTAAATTGGAAAACCATTAAAAAACTCATTCCTCTGGTACTCATCCCTCTGGAAATTTTATGCAATAATTCCTAAAATTTGGGAAAATAAATGTTTCTTAGCTTACACCTGATTAGTTACATAAATTTAAAAAAACAAAATTATTTACTGTGCTGTACTGTTATTTAAAGGCAATGACCAAAAATGATATCCATATAGCCCACTTTTGGTAGAATCATCCATATATTTATATTAAAATTTTAAAGTGAAAGTAATGAAAAATATTAAATCTAAAGTACTGAAACCATTATGACAGGATCGTTTTTCACATAAGTTTTTATCTGGGGGCACGGTAGTGCCCCGCCAAGTTCGCGCGGAAACTGCTGTACCATCTTTTCTTGAAACATTTCAGCCCATATTTGACCTATCTAAAACTCTACTTCGGAATAAGCTAGGAAACTCAAAATTTGCAGTCGTAGATCTTCATGGAGTTAGTAGCCTTTCCAAGTTTCATGGACTTCCATAACGTAGTAGAGTAGTTACGAAATTTCAAAAAACGTCGAAATTACCACTCACCCACTCTCGTATACATAATCAAAATTCTACTGTACTTCCAGACATGCTACAAAGCTGAAATTTGGCAGACTGAAATTATAACCAAACCTCTGGAAAAAATAAAAACAAAACAAAATTCAAATTTACTCCCCTCCCCTATACGTGTAAATTTATGTAAAAGTAACATTGCCCACTTCCAGAAGCGCTAAAGAACTAAGGTTTGACAGCCTGATGAGGAATATGATGAAAGTATAGAAAAAAATTAAAAACTTCACTTTGCTTCCCTCCCCTATAAATGTAAAGTCAAGTAAAATTAACATTGCCCACTTCGAGAAACGCTAGAGAGCTGAGCTTTGAAAAGCCGAAGGAACTATAATAAAACTGTAGGAAAAAATTGAAAAACACCAAAATTTTAATTTACGTCCCTCCCCTATAAATGTAAAGTTATATAAAAGTAACATTGCCACTTCCAGAAATACTGGAGAGCTGAGCTTTAGAAGGCTGATCGGAACTATAATAGAACCACAGGAAAAATTTTAAAAAACTCCAAATTTTTATTAAGGAATTGCAAAAGTTATGAACTATATTCCGCATATTTTACTACTTTGAAACTTAAATATTATGGTGGACGGGGCGCCGGCGGGGATCCCCGCCCTCCCGCCCGGGCCAATCCGGGCCTGGCGCGGGCTAGCGAGGTAATAAAAATTAAGGAACAGTGACACTTTTGGACAAGAAATTTTAACCAATTAATTTTTAAAAATTTTTTTTTAAAATAACACGAGATAAAATATTGTGGTTTTTTAGTTCCAAAGTTAATAAGGTTTTGTTTTTATTTTACTCTATTTTATTTTACTAAACACGTCAAGAAACCTCGAAATTGATATTTTTGGACTAAAATCTGGTATAAAAGAATTACACTCTAAGCTACTCTCAAAAAGGTTTATTTTTTCAAAAGCAGAGTGAAAGTCCTTACCTTCTTTAGAAGAGAAGACTTTCATTTCACAACTCGCTACTTTTGGTATAAAAAGATATTTTTCAATACCATTTCTTGGTGGGTTAAATTCATCTAACGTCGAACTAAACATATGCAATAAAATTAAATCCCAGTGTATAGTAATTTTAAAGAAAATATCCAAAGAAATACTCTGACAATATATGGGCCCCTAAGCTCACACTAGATACTATAGTTATAGTGTACGTGTGAGCTAATATAACTAAAAACTAAAATATATTTTATTCAACTCCAGACTAAATTACCTTTTATTTGATACCACACAAGCCATGTTTTGACTTAAACTCAAATTTTTGAAATCTACCCCCACCCTTAAAAAAACAAAAACTAAAATGTATTTTGTTAAAGTACGGACTCAATTACCTTTCGTTTGATATCACACACGCCATATATTCACTTAAACTCTAATTTTTAAAATATACCCCCACCCTTTTTTTTAAATAAATTAAAATGTATTTTGTTTAACTGCAGACTCAATTACCTTTCGTTTAATATAACACACGCCATATTTTCACATAAACTCTAATTTTTGAAATCTACCCCCACCCTTTTATTTGGTTTGTGTTCGGTGGATTTTGTTCATTTTTAAACGGGACCATCTCGACCCAAGACCCAGCCTAGGTACCAAATTTCATTAAAATCGGCCAAGCGGTTTTTGAGTTATGCGCGTTGGTCGTTACAGACAGACATACAGACACACAGACAGACAGACATACAGACAGACAGACAGACAGACAGACGGCGCAACAAAAAAGTTTCAAAATCATCTGAAACGCAAAGATATATAAAAATTTTTGAAATCGGAGCAACTTTTTTTTTCTCGAAAAAATTAGGATCACCATAGCTCACACTACTATAGTATAGTATATGTGTGAGCTAAAATAGTGAAATGAGTGGCTACATTTTTAGGACACTCCATAATAATAAAATTTGCTGAATGTGGGATGTAGGTATACTTTTAAAATTAAAAATATTGCTTTATCAAATATTGCACTCAAAATTAAATTAGTGACCCACTTAACGCGTCTGTATGTTAAGGTCGGTCGATATTCTGGATTTTCTGCAGAAATTTAATAATTCCACTTGCAAAAATATTTATTACTTCTGTCGAGCCATTATAGAAAAATTATGAGTCGAATATTTGGAAAACAGATGGAAAAATGTTATTTAAGTACCGGCGCATAAATACACAAGTATTTTGGGTCAACTGCGGCGCAAAAGCAATAAAATAATTTATTTGCCGAAATAAGGTAAATTAAGTCACACTTACATACGAAAGACTGAAATTTGTCTAATACATAACATCAAAGGATTCTTAAATGCGATGCCCACATTTATATAATCGGTCGCATAAGCCTGGCTACCTCATATACATAATATTCCAATACCCACGGTAATTGTTAATGCATGATGCAAACATAAGTCCTAGCGGTCCTTAAGAAAAAATGTCCTGATTGGTTGCTTTTAAACGCATATGCATATTATTTCCATACAGGGTGTTTCACGAACATCGAAACAGAGGCCTTTTTCGGTAATTGAGTTCGAATTTGGAGAAATCAGACACGTCGATTTTGTTTGCGAGAGGGACACTTTCTGGCTATCTTGAAATTTTTTTAGAACGAACCCCCTTGGAGGGGTATACTTTACCCCTATATTTTTAATAAGGAAAGTGGGTCTAGGGATACCTAGTTTTAAAGGCCTTTTGAATGTCCTACAACCGTGTAAAAATTTTAAAAATCTATTTATTAGTTTTTGAGATAATTGCCTTCAAACTTTCAAATTTAATATGGACTGATAAAATAAAAATTTAATCAGAATTTTATATTTTTTGGATTTAATTTTTATTTTATCATTCCATGTTAAATTAGAAAATTTAGAAGCAAATATCTCAAAAGCTAATCAATGGATCTTCGAAGTTTTAACACGGTTGTAAAGATATTCAAGAAAGCTTCAAAACAAGGTATCACTAGTCCTTCCTTATTCAAAATACAGGGTGAAAGTATAACCCTCGAAAGGGGTTCGTTCTACAAAAAGTTCAAGATCGAACAAAATCGACGTGTCCGAGAGTTTCTCCAAATTCGCACTCTAAATACCCAAAAAGAGCTCTGTTTCCGGGTTCGTGGAACACCCGATATATGTAGGACGTATTTGAAATAACAATATCAATGGACATAAGCCTATCTTTTTTGCGGTCCTTAATAAAATGTCCTAATTGGTTATACTTTGACCCATGCCTATTAGTTTATTCGTGTGGAATCACATGCTTTAAATTAGCTCCGAGCTGTCACGTGCTATGCGAAAAGAACCAACTGAACGTTTCTCGGTCGGATCGTAGGAGAAGCTTGGGCAATAAAGACATTGCCCAAGCTTCTCCTACGATCCAACCGAGAAACGTTCAGTCGGTACGAAACAGATTTTACTTCAAACGGGTAAAATTCACTAACTGTAAAGAGCGGGCGACTATGCTATTGGTCGGGACAAGTCATTTCGCATAACACGCGACTACTCAGAGTTTACTATTGGACAAAGCGTGTAATGTGCATGATTACATCGTTTAAGTACGAGAATAGAGCTCCTGGTATTTAGAGTATAATAATAGCATATGAATAAGGTAGTTAGGAGAAGACCCGTCCGAGTGTGTTCACAGGCTCGAGGAAGACCTGCTTAGCGCTTTGGGGCGTCAAATCAAACGCTCGAGCCTGTGAACCTTTTTCGTATGATAATACTAAAAGATTTTGTCCTCCAAAATTTAAATTTCCATTAACATTATACAAGATACAAAGACGATTTTCATTTAAATAATTCCCAAAAATTAATTGTCAAAAAATCAATTTTTTGTAAAGGCTTGTTAGAATTCAATAAATTAAAAAAACTCAATAAAAAATCAAAAGAAATTAAACACATTCAAAAAAAGTTTTAAAAAATATTTATTTTCAATGCAGTTTGTTTAATTATAGTATTATTCATTTGGATGTCGGTAGAATAAATTATTGTTTTACAGTTGAAAATATTACTCAGCCTATAAATATTTAAATAGCTAACAATTATAGTTTAGTTTAATTTACTTTACTATACTGTTAAAATTGTAGCATATTCTTACTTAATAAAGTTTTAAAGTTAATGTTAAAAAAATTTAAGGTATAATCAATATCAATGAATTGAAGTGGCACTTTTTATTTGAAATATACTTACAATTGGTCGAGGGGTGAAAAAACAGCTTTATTACAAGGTTTAATAGTATTTTATTTACTGAGAGATAAAAGTTGGACTTCCCATTCCAAGACTAAAAGTTTGTGGCTAGACCCGTAGCGCACTCCTTCAAATTAGGAAGAAATGAGAAATATTTCTCGAATGCACGCTTATGATTGTAGTTCAGGCAAGATTCGGGAAAATCCACTTTCTAGAAGCATTTTATATTACTTTTTGGCAAATGGGCAATTCCCCGCTGAATCCGATTATCCCTGTTGCCAACTCGAAATATTGACAGGGCCTGAGATATTCAAGATGGCGGCCAAAATGACGGCGGAATTTTAAATTGCCGCTGGAAAGCCCAATTTGTCACAGGTGTACATTCAAAATAAATATTTGTATAATGAAAAAATAATAACATATTATTTTTTTAAATGGCTGCAAAAACCTCCAAAAACCCCCCCAAAATCTGAAAGTTTGAGGTTTTTTCAAATTTTCTTAAAAACTAAGCTTCTAAGAGAAAAATGTATAATATACTTTATTGTAGACAATAAAATTCCCTTTTCAACATGGTATAACCTAATAAAGTTGGACTAATAACAAGCTCTCCAGCGGCGCCGGCGTCCGTTAATTGAAGAAATTAAAAAAAGTTGAAAAAATACCTATGTTTTTTCCAATATTTATTTAATTTTTTTTAAAACTAATATCTACAGAAATCCATCTATTACATTTTAGTATACTCAATAATATTTCCTTCAAAATGACGTATAACATGATTAAATCGGTTTTATAAATAAAACTTCAGGGGCATCCGTAAAATAAATTAATTTTGAAAAAACAGAAAATAAACCATTTTTGTTACAGGTTTTATCTTATTTTCTCAAAAGCTAAGCTTAACATGAAAAAACTTATTCTACACTTTTTTGTAGACAGGGAAATTCCCTTTTTAAAAATGTGAAACACGGTGGGGTTTGACTTATAGCAAACTCTCCAGCGACGTCCGTCAATGGGGGTGATTTCAACAAATCATTAAAAAAAACAAGTTTTTTATATGTTATATTCAATTTTCTTAAAAACCAAACTTTTTATCAAAAAATGTATTCTATACTTCGTCATAGCCAATAACATTTCCTTTAAACGATGTATAACAATGTGGAAGTTATTTTATATTTATCGCTCCAGTGGTGTTCTTAATTTAAAGAAATTATTTAAGATCAATCCAAACTAATCAATTTTGTGTCTTATTAGCTTTTCGGTGGATAAGAAAGAGCGGCGGATAAAAGGTCGAAAGTACAAAAGATCGAAAATACAAAAGGTCGAAAAAATAAGGTCGAAAGTACAAAAGGTCGAAAATACAAAAGGTCGAAATTACAAAAGGTCGAAAGTACAAAAGATCAAAAAACAAAAGGTCGAACGTTCAAAAGGTCGAAAGTACAAGAGGTCGAAAGTACAAAAGATCGAAAGTACAAAAAATCGAAAGTACGGCCGCGGGTCCACATCGACTGGACAGGTCAATTCGACTTGATACGGTAAATTTGTATTTTTAATATTTTGTTTTGTCGATTTTTTTTCGACCTTTTATACTAATGGGAAGCTAAGTTAGCCGCCTCCAGATGATTACCGCAGTGTGGGGCGGCGAAGCCAATGGATCAGTGATTTTTATTACTATGGGGCCTGTTCATAAATTGCATAAGTATAAGGCAAAAAAATATCAAACTCTTCCTAACAGGTTGACAGGTTGGTTGTTGATCCCAATGAGTACCTAATTATGATTATGCCCCCCCCCCCCAAACCGTTGCATAAGATTCACCACTTTATTTTTAGTTCCATATGCTTAAAAAAATAACCAAAAACACCCGTGTCAAAGTTACTACTGTTACTTTCTGCACAAAAATATTGCTTAGGGGGGGCCATGGCCCCTATGCTCCCTCCCTTTATAACCACCGGTGTTTTTTTGCTTTAAAGAACTTATTTAGATAAATCAAGATATCTAATCTAATCAAAAAACAGTTTATTTTAATTTGGAAACATTTTATTTTAGTAGGTATAAATTACGAACATTTTTGAAGTATTTATCATAACATTAACCTCACTTTGTAATATATCCTTTAAAAAGAAATTCTTATCCTCAGCAAAGAATAAAGGCACATTTTTTTCTGAAAATCTTAGTTAGAAGATATTTAAATATGCAAGAGAAACTGATTATTTCAGTTATTTTTGAAAATAAGTTTATATTAGTATGCCCCTGAAACCTTAAATATGGCAACAACCCGACATTTTAATAAAGTTTTTAAAAGAAAATGTTATGTTCTACAATAAAGTATACTACATATTTTTTCCTAGAAAGTGTAGTTTTTTAGAAAATTTTGAAAAACCTATAATAAACATGTTTTTTCTAAATAATCCCAATATACGTACGCCACTGAAGAGCTACTTTCCCAACCTTATTGACCAATACATCGTTGGAAAGAGAATTTTATTCTCCACAAAAAACTGTTCTTTGTAATTTTTGATAAAAAGGTTAGTTTTCGAGAAAATTGCTTAAAACTGATTTTCTCCGTCCTTGTCGATTTTTCGAGTTGGCAACAGAGATATTCGGATTCAGCGGGGTCAAATTAGGGGGAAATGGTCTGTTGCCAAAAAGTAATATGATTTGCTTCTAGACCGAAAACGGAAAGCCTTTTAAAATAATATGCTCTGACTATTGGTCTATGTACGTAATTTCACTCTCTTTTGAGACTAATTGCATAATTTTATCTGTAAAAAGTTTTCTTTATTCCTTCTTATATGAACTAGTTGAACAACTTTTCTCGAAAATAATGAAATTGGTTCATTGACATAGTTAATTCATTTCAGTATTGCAATGAATTAACTATGTCAACCAATCAGGTCTGTGTATTCAAGAGGGACATCTTGTTTTTTTAATATAAAGAATATGTACTCAGAGGGATAGAAATACAATTTTATACGCCATTTTTTGCACTTGAAGTTTTTTTCTCGGTTTTTTCTATTGTTTTGGAAATTTTATTTTTTACCTTGTTTTAAATTTTTTACGTTTTATATCAGATCTGTCTCTTTTTATACCGATTTTGACTTTTTCTTCATTATGAATCACCTTTTTCCAATTGTTTACTTTTGATCCCTGCTTCTTCACTTTTTATCCTTGAAAACAAAATAAAAGGCGCACTTTTCTTTTTTTTGGTTTCTAGGGTTTTTTTATTATTGATCAATCGCTTTTCATTTCTGATTTTAACTTTTTATCCAGTGATCTTTTTATCGGGGAGATAAAAAGTGACATGTTATAACTAAAATAAGAAATGGAAATTTAAAAAATAAAATATTTGTGGTTAAGCCTACGAAAGGTAAACGTAGCTCGTGGAGAATCACTCTTCTATCATTCATTTGTTTTAAGAACTGTTATATTTATTTAATTAAAATTTTTTAAAACTTATTTCTGATATAATCCCGGAAGTAATAGCGTAAAATAATTTTAAAGCGCCAATCGGAAAATACCGATTTACGCATCAAATAGATAATTAACCCATAATGCTATAATTTAAAACGAAATAATGGTGATTATTTTTTTAATTCAACTACTTACGTGTGTAAACAAAACTTATAGTGTTGCATATAAAAATTTTAATATGGTCAGGGGCGCGGTAAGCAAGGCATGCAAGTTCCCTCTCCAAGGGTCGCTGAAATTACCAAAATAGTACCAACTTGGTAAATAATATTTAACAGATGGATCGATTAATGTATTTTCTGATTTTTACCTTCCTAGCCCGCGTAGCTATGGCTAGAGAAAGTATTATTTTTGACGAACATTTTTTTTTGAGATAAGGGCGAAAATGTGTTATTTGGGTGTATTTTGACCTATCTTAGCAATATCATCGTGATGTCTGACTGTGTGTGTGTGTATGTGCACAGCCATATGTGTGTGTGTATATTTTTTCTGTCCGTAACACGATTGCTCCTGAACAGCTAAACCGATTTTCATAAAATTTAGCTGATTAGATTTTGGGCAAAATCCATTAGTTTTTTGACAAAAACTTCGTAAGAGCTTTAGTTTCTGAGATATTTACAAAAAACTGTTTTTATAGCTGATATATCATAACTTTACTTAAAGCGTGCGAATAGGCTAGCTAGGAAGGTATCAGATTCGTCATGGATCTATTTATTTATATACATAAATAAATATTAATTGCTATTAGTTATCAGTTTAGTAAATCTTTTTAAAAATATATTTATGGAATTGCATGGTTAACTAATTATTACCTTTCTAGCCCGCGTAGTAATGACTAAAGAAGGTATTGTTTTCGATAAAAAAAATTTTTGTGAGATAACCCCGAAAATGTGTTATTTGGGTGTATTTTGACCTATCCTAGCAATATTGTCGTAATGTCTGTATGTGTGTGTATGTGTATGTCTGTCCTTAACACGATAGCTCCTAAACCGCTAAACCGATTTTCATAAAATTTTCAGGTAAAATAGTGTTCGACACTCTAACGGGCTGATTTGGTCAAAATCCATTAAGGCTAATGACAGTTTTTTGACAATTAAAATTTTTTAAATATGTTTAAAAAAAGGACACAATGTCCGACGTGTGGTTTTGCAAATCACGAATCAAGTTCGCCGAACCACACATCGTTGGATGACGGCTTTAAGAACCACAAAGTTTAAAGTTGCCCAAATAATATCCAGTTTATCCACATTGCAAAAGTAATTTTTATTTATTGAAACAAAATGTATGGATTTATTTATAAGGATTGGTATTTTACAAACCTTTCCACAATAAAATCCAGTTAGGGCTGCTCGATTTAGATCCGAATTCGTGCAGACAAAATTACTTGAAATCTAAAAATAGGAAATACATTTCATCTGAGTATATATGTATGTGTAACGAAATGTCAGGAAATATTAGAGATATCTGGCTGATCATAATAATCAATAATAATAACAAAATAAAATGTACCGTCAGAAAAGTTGGCACAGTTTAAAAGGTTAAAGAATATAATATACCTATTAAAAATGTAAAAGTAAGGATAGTTAGTAAATTATTAGGGATAAAAAGTAAATGACAAAGTGAATGTCTACACTCGTCGCTCACTGAATGCAATGGATGCAATAAGAAGATCAATGAGAATATCTAGATTAGATCACATAAGAAATGAGATCATAAAAGAAAGAATGGGAATCGAGGGAAGCATAACGGATGACATCACTAAAAGGCAATTGATATGGTACGGGCATGTACAACGGATGAACGACGAAAGATTACCAAAACAGGTCCGAGAGTGGCAACCAGTAGGGCGTAGAAAAAGAGGACGTCCTAAACTAGAATGGCAACAGTCAATCCAAAGATCAATGAGTCAAAAGAATCTCCCAGAAGATGATTGTCAGGATCGAAGAAGGTGGAGAATAGGCGTCGGACAACGTAGAAAAACGTTCTAACCCGACATAGTAGTAGTACTAACCCTTAAATTTTATAGCATCCTAATGAAAATAAGTTAAAATATAAAATCCTTTATGCACGATTTTTTTGTGCAGTCAACAAAACTATAAAGTTTGTTTAAAAAGATTTAATAATTTATTAAAAAAATCGGAGTTTGTTACTACATTAATTAAATATTGTGCAGTAAAAATTAAATGAAGTCTATTTACAGGGTGTTTCACTTTATTTCTTTCCACCTTCCTAAACATTATTTTTCGTCATAAAGAAAAAATTAAAAAGCATTTGAATCAGCAAATTTTTTCCTCTGGTAACAGTATCAATTTTATTTTAACATTTATCATATACAGCGAGCAGGTAAAAATTATTGCATACAATTTTTACGATTTTAAGTTTTCAATTTCTGTCAAATCTGCTATATTTAAATAGTCGAATAAGTACTATGATAGAAAAATTTTAGACGTCAACATTTTTTTTTCATGCTGAATCGACTGTAAAATGGGTCTAAATATTTGAGTCAAAAAATCTCTAAATTTTTAATTTTTTTAAATAAAAATAATTTTAGACCCTTTTTGAATCAAATTAAATTGTTTTGTCAACTGCACAAAAAATCGAACATTTAGGCATATGAATAAGCTAGATAGCAGAAGCACCAACCACATACTAGAGCATTAAACTTGACACCCCGAAGTGCTCGGCAGTACTTCCTCTTTTCTTGAATGAGTTAGCATGCTCTTCAATGTTCAAAACAAAAAAAGAGGAAGAGGTGCTGAACGCTTCAAGAAGCGCCAGAAATATAGAGACTCATGTTACCTTTGTGTGTCAATTACTTGTTTAAGACAAAAAACATTATCACTACAAGATCTGCCTGCACGAAACCCACTTTGCTCTTCTTCTTCTTGTTCATGAAAATCATTCTCTATTAGATCCCTAAGAATCCTACCGTACAATCTACTTAGAGTGCTGGTGACTGAAATTCCTCTGTAATTGTTACAATCCAGCTTGTTTCCTTTTTTATGTATTGAGGATATAAATGCAATTTTCCAATCATTAGGTACTGGATGTCCGTTTATGCATTGATTGATAATATATATGAGATTTTCGAGTAGTTTGTCTGATCTATATTTGAGCATTTCAGCATATATTCCCCCAGGTCCGCTAGCTTTTCCGGATTTAAGCTTTTTTATACTATTCTTTATCATTTCTTTTTCGATGATTACTTCCTCTCATGTACTTCTATGTCTCTCCTCGGAGAGGCTGTTAGATATTCGGGTCTCGTCTCCTGCAGCAGTCGCTTGTAGTGTTCTGTCCATTGTTCTGGTTTGATGATCTGGATGTTTACTTTTTCTTTTGTTGGGTTTTTTACTGTAGAAATTAATTTCCATACTTCAGAGCTCTGCCTACCTCCTACGTGTGTATTTATATCGTGGCATTTGCGCTCAAACATTTCATTTTTTTCTGTGCGTATCAAACTTCTTAGCTGTCTTCTGATTTCCCTGTATATTTCTAGGTCTCTTTGCTCTTTAGTACTGAGCCATTTCAAGTATGTGCGTTTTTTCTCTTTGACCATTTCCTGTATTTTCTCCGTCCACCACATCTTCCTGTTATTTCTATTATCTTGGTATCCAACAGCTTCGTTGCTTGCTTCCTTCAAGCTTTTTATTATGTTTGTATATATCTCTTCAAATGAGTGATTTGTGTTAATTAATTTTTGATCTAATCGGTTCTGATACAATCTTTGAGTACTTTCGATTTCTAGACTTCTAAAGTTGTATTTTTAATTGTCTTCGATGCACTCTAGGTTTTAATTTTCTCTAATACTTTCGTCCTTATTTGTTTTTCTTAAAGGGAATAATATTTTTGCTTTTACCAGATGGTGGTCAGATCCACAGGTAACACCACGAAGTGCTCGCACATCATACCACTCCAATTGCGAGTGTTGTCCACCTATAGCATAATCAATGATTGATTTAAGATTTCTTGTTGGCTGAATCCAGGTATATCGATGAATATCCTTATGTTTAAAAAAACCATTATTTATTTTTAGGTTGTGGGTTTCACACAATTGCATCAGTCTTAAGCCATTATCATTTGTTACTTCCTCTCCAAATGGTCCTATCACTTTGGTCTGGGTTTGTCTACCAGTTCGGCTATTAAAATCCCCAAGCATAATTATTTCTCTGGTATTACCGATTTTCGTGATAGTCTCATCCAGTTGGTCAAAGAACATTTGTTTTGTAGCTACTCTTTCGTCATCTGATGGTGCGTAGACTGCTATTATGTTTATATTATGTCCAAGCATCTTCATGTTCACTCGAAGTATGTTTTCACTAATGCAATCGTAGTCTGTAATTTTATTCTTTAGATTTTTCTTTATTAACAAGGATACCCCTCTGGCTGCTCTGCTTTCTTTTGGGACTCCAGTGAATATATGGACAAAATTGCCGACACTATTCGTACCTGTTCCTTTCTTTTTTGTCTCTGTGAGTGCAATAATATCGATCTTACAATTCTGCACTTCAGTTGCAATAATGTCCAACTTTTGATTCACTCCCTGTACGTTCCATGTAGCTATATTCATAGTCCTTTGTCTTTGCTTTTTTCGTCTTCGAGAGTTTCCATCCATTGCTCCGAGGCTTTGTTTAGGTTTTTTGGTAATTGCTTTGTTTTACAAGTATTAGAGAACCAGTCTAATGCCTCAACCCCCTACTTGGAGGGCAGGATTTTTAGTCAAGGTTTTTCTCCTCTAGCCTTTGACGAGCCAACGCCATACTGTAAGGCAACAACTGTGGTCTTTTATACTATCCCTAAAAGAAAGAGTTGCCACCTACGCTTTGATCACCGTACCGATGTCCATTCTCTCCGCCTTTCATATCGATGTGGTCTTCTCCCGTAACCCTGGGAAAGGGACCCTATACAGGTGCTCTCCGGGTCGGAGAGTACCTGGAATCTACGGAGGGCAGGGGTCGATTCATTTCCCCTGATAGACATCTGACGAGGTCTACCCGTACCTAGTGGGCTAACAAATGTTTATATTATTTGTTTGGAAAGTTCTTGCTAACTGTGCAAGAAGTTCTCTCTAAACTGCCGAAATACTTGCAAGAGCCATGCCGCTTACTGTACCGCCGGCGCCGTAAAGAATAAAGTTGTTAAACAGCGTAACTCTAGTTCTATTGTTTACCGCGCTACATAAACTGAATTTACTGTACCGGAATAAAGACCATAAGCTGCGAAACCACGTAACTATAGTTTAATTGTTTACTGCTGTACAGTAACTGAGCTTACTGTGCTACTGTGCCACTTACAGGGCCGGTCGCTATTAAATACGCGGCTTTTGGTGAGTAATTTTTACCCAGTTACTTTTTCATTTACGTTGAGTTTGCTGTTTCAAATTTGCAAGATCTCTCTATCAAATATCGTGGCAGTTTAGTCTTTATTGTGTTTTTTACTTCATTCAATAAATCCTACGCTGAGCAGCGTCTAAATAAAGTCTGACCATATCTTAGTTAGTTAGCATTTTACAATGCACCGCCTGATGCCATTGAGGAAATTTAACTGATATAATATTGAAACCTAGACTTATAACATTCGCATTAAAAATTGGATTTTTATTATGTGTTTCATCTATTCTTTTAAGAACGCTTTTTATATGTCTAAATAGTATTAATGAAAAAAAAAATATATTAGGCCAGTGCAAATGCAAGGCCGCAGTTAGGGGGAACTAGAACTTTTACATTTGAACCATTTTTGACGATTCTTTTTATTATTTTACGTTTTTAAAATTTCTGCTAAACTATTTTATTCCCTTTTAATAAAATTTTTCTTCCGTGCTGCCATTTTGAGATAACGCCGAAAATGTGTTTTTGGGGTGTCTTTGGACATATCATAGCAATACCGGCGTGACGTCGCTGTGTGTGTGTGTGTGTGTGGGTGTGTATTTCTGCTCGTAACACGATAGCTCCTAAACGCTGAACTGATTTTCATGAAATTTTTTGGTTAAATAGATTTGGGCCAAAATCCAAGGCTAATGACAGTTAAAAAATTAATATACGATTTTTGGAATATAGTAGAATATATTTTTATTAATAATTTTTGCACAACCCCTATAGGTATGCAACCCTCTGATCTCGTACTCACGTACTCAAGAGTAAACGGTTGGAACGAGCAGGAGTTTCTGACGTATTGGACTGGAAAACCGACAGAAATTATGAATATTTCTTTTGATTAATTATACCTTTCTTCTTGACGCATGATGATCTTACAAGGATGGGATGAAAAGTTTCCGGCCTAACATAGAACGCAACACCATAGTGACTAAATAATAATTTATTTTCTTACATAGTCCCCTTGTAAGGTAATACATTTGGCCCAACGATGTTTAACTGATTTGATGTTATCACTGAAGTCTGATTTATCCAACTCGTCAAAATAGGCGTTTGTAGCTGCAATGACTTCTAAATTTGAGGAAAGTTTTTTCCAGCAAGAAATTTTTTTAGGTTTGGAAACAAATATAAAAGTCTGATGGGGCTAGGTCTGGCGAATAAGATGGACGATTCAACAGTTCAAAGCCCAGCTGATGGATTTTAGCCATTACAAGAGCGGACTTGTGGCAAGGTGCATTATTGTCCTGATGAAAGAAAATTTTCTTTTTTGCCAAACCAGGGCGTTTTTCGCTTATATTTTGCTTGAGCTGGTCCAGTAAGTCTCTGTAGTATTCTGAATTTGTTGTTCTTCCTTTTTCAAAATAATCTATAAGGAGTATCCCTTTAGCGTCCCAAAAGACCGTTGCCATGCCCTTTCCAGCAGACGGTACTGCCTTTGCCTTCTTTGGAACTGGTTCGTTCTTTGACGTCCATTGTTTGGACTGTTGCTTAGTTTCAGAGGTATAATGATGAGCCCATGTTTCATCAACCGTAATAAATCGGTGCAAAAAGTTCTCTGAATCACGTCTAAACAGTGCCAAATTCTCCTCTGAAATGGTTAGACGCACGAGCTTCACATAAAATATGGTGAACTCGCTCTTTTGATATGCCCACAACCTCAGCTACCTTTCCCAATCTTAATCTGTGATCTTTTAAAATTAGTTTGTGAATGGTTTGCACCATTTCTTCATAAGTTGACGTTTTTGGCCTGCCAGAACGCAGAGCATCGCCAGTGCTAGTACGACCACGGTTAAAGTCCGATACCCAGGTTTTAACTGTGGTATAGGAAGGAGCAGATTCCCTTAGTGTAGCATCTAGTTCAGCTTTACTTGTCTCGTTTTTTTCCATCTTTTAAAATTGCCACGCTGTATAAACTTTCAAAATAAGCAGGACACAAACTACTTGAAGCACTCACTTTAAACTTCGAGCGTATACTGATCACAAGGAAGGCTACACAAAAACATTGGAACAGGAAAGCAAATCGGGCCTGCTATAGGCTAGGCCAGAAACTTTTCATCCCATCCTCGTATATATGAGGTTAGTCGGGCAAAAACTGATGTTTAGCACTTTGCCTTTCCAGAGTAGGAAACAACAAAGCCATTCAAATCAACTTTGATTTCCCTTCCACAGCATTTGCATATTGGTCCTTAAGGCCGCTTGACATGGAGCAATAAACATGCAGTTGCATGCAAGATTACGATTCCGGATATGACACAAATATTTCTCATTCAGGGATACTAACATTGCATCCAGCTGCAAGTTTATTGCTCCATATCAGGCGGCCTTTAGGAATCAAATTTTCAACAAAAAAATCTGGACTTTATTTTTCAAGCCGTCACACTCTGGTTCAGATACCCACCGGAGCGGCAAAAAATTATTTAAACAGAAATTACCAATACATAACCCCACAAATATTGTGTGATAGAAAAAAAATCTGGTTCATCCATTGACTTCTATACCCTACGGGTAGACCCGGCATGGGCCAAAATTGCCATTATATCAAGCTTTTATCGCAATTGACCAAATACAAGTAAGAATTTAATGAGCAAAATAGGGATGAAAATAGAATTTCGGTTTGGTGAGTCCGGAAACATGCAACATCGCAAAAATATTCTATTTGCTTGTCTTGGATAAAAAAGGGCAGTGGCGGCGCAAAATAAAAATTTTGAATTCCACTAGAATTTTTTTATCAACAATTTTCTGTTTGAATAATAAATAATTCATGAATACTTACTTGTGTGTGTTTACAAAATTCTCTTCAGTAAAAAAAAAGAGTAAAAAGAATTTCTAAGCATGCTAAGTGCAGTGGATGTATTAAAATTATTGTTTTCATCTTAGAACTTTACAAATGTTGTACCTTCCAGGTAAAATATTTTCTTTCTTTGAACAAGGGTCTTCTTCAACTCTTCTTTTCTTGGGTGGACTACAAGTTATGCTCGAGTCAGATGAAATTTCGGAACTAAAAATTTCAATTCGAAATGGGACAACCGGGCGCCGGGCCAACTCGGCGCCGCCAACAGGGCGCCACGCCGGGCCTAATGGGCGCCGGGCCAACTCAGTGCCGGACTATTTTTTTTTCGATAAAATGTGCAGGTAAAAACAAAATAAATATGTTATTTATACAAAACTTTCAACATCTATTAAGTCGAGTGTTGAAATTTAATAGGTGTAGTGTTCTGCGACTTGAAACACCGCCAAGTTCCATATTCGATACATATCGATGCATAAATAAGAAAGTCCGCCATTTTGGATCCGCCACTTTAATTTTTTTAAGGTTGTTTTTCATCTGCACATTTTATCAAGAAAAAATATTTTAGTCCGGCGCCCAGTTGGCTCGGCATCAAGTTGGCCCGGCGCCCAGTTGGCCTGCCGCCCAGTTGGTGGCGCCGAGTTGGCGGCGCCCAGTTGTCCTAGACTGCAACACATTTCAGGGGTCTGGTACGTTTTACCACCTTTCTTAAAACTACGAAGTTTTTTGAAAAATGATAATTTTAGACCATTTTATAGTGATTTCTAAAAAAAAATTGCGGACTATCGTTGATTTTGTTAAAAAAATTGAAATTGAAACATTCTTAAAACCCCATTAAAACCCATACAAATTGCTACAAAAGAAGTATTTTCTCATTTCAAACTGAAACAAAACGGTCCCTGACGTCTATCAGCTGTCAACAAAAACTTGAAATAACTAAGGTCACTGATCCAAATCGGGTCAGTTTTTTTGGTTCTTTTATGAAAATGCCAAATTTTTAAAAAAGCATGAAATTCAAAACAAAATCAAGAAAATTATGATTCCTACATTTTTACAAATAAAAATTAGTTTAATTGAACATTATATCAATTTTTATTCCTTAAAACACTAAAAATTAATAATTATTTACTTTTTTAAAATTTATCGAAGGTCTAACTGAACAAAAGCAAACTGAACCCATCCGTATCGAAATGAACCAAATCAAACCGAATCTAACGGTTCGGTTTGGTTCGGATCGATTTGCTTAAACTGAACCGAACCTAACCGAATATAGCTAAACCTAACCTAAACAATCCTAGCGGAACCTAACCGAACATACTCAAACTGAACCAACCTAACCCAACCTAACCCAACCTAACCCAACCTAACATAACCTAACCCAACCTAACCCAACCTAACCCAACCTAACCCAACCTAACCCAACCTAACCCAACCTAACCCAACCTAACCCAACCTAACCCAACCTAACCCAACCTAACATAACCTAACCCAACCTAACCCAACCTAACCCAACCTAACCCAACCTAACCCAACCTAACCCAACCTAACCCAACCTAACCCAACCTAACCCAACCTAACCCAACCTAGCCCAACCTAACCCAACCTAACCCAACCTAACCCAACCTAACCCAACCTAACCCAACCTAACCCAACCTAACCCAACCTAACCCAACCTAACCCAACCCAACCCAACCCAACCCAACCCAACCCAACCCAACCCAACCCAACCCAACCTAACCCAACCTAACCCAACCTAACCCAACCTAACCCAACCTAACCCAACCTAACCCAACCTAACCCAACCCAACCTAACCCAACCTAACCCAACCTAACCCAACCTAACCCAACCTAACCCAACCTAACCCAACCTAACCTAACCCAACCTAACCCAACCTAACCCAACCTAACCCAACCTAACCCAACCTAACCCAACCTAACCCAACCCAACCCAACCTAACCCAACCTAACCCAACCTAACCCAACCTAACCCAACCCAGCCCAACCTAATCCAACCTAACCCAACCTAACCCAACCTAACCCAACCTAACCCAACCTAACCCAACCTAACCCAACCTAACCCAACCTAACCCAACCTAACCCAACCTAACCCAACCTAACCAAACCTAACCTACCTATTGTTAATAAATATAGTAAAAGTTGTTAGGTTTATGTCCAGGGGGTAACCATTGTCCATAATCGTCGGAAATCGAGTTAGGATTAGTGTATGCGACCATAAACATTGTGTGGCGAGTGAGTGTTTGGTCTTCAATTTTTTTAGGGAAATTTTTCAAAATCTTTTTTTGCGCACTCTGGGCACCCTAATAAACCGTAATCTGGTCACCCTAATCCATCGCAATCAAAGAAAATGGGTAATCGAAGTGTCACAAATTTTTTGTTGGTTTCTATTCTTCTTTTATATTATGTAGGACAAAATTATTAATTAAACTAAGTGACCTTATTAAGTAAGACAGCATGATAGTCAAATGACATTAGAAGGACATAAACATATGATACCGGTCTGTAGACCGGTCGCGGTGGTCATATAATAATAAATATATACTTTCGCGATGAAAGACCAAAGTTTAACTTAAAATTACTGTAAAGTCCGCAAAAAACATTAAATTTATCGAAATTTATAAAAACATAGATCAGTGTGTGTAACAATTCATCAAGATGTATGAAACTCGACCGTGACATGTCAAAAGTTTGGTTCGAAAAAACAAAAACAACTGGATAAAAATCGGTATGTAAGAATTTAAAAAGAAATCATTTTTAAGAAAATCAAATACTTTTTGTTAATTTTCATGCAATGCAAAAAAAAGTGCGGGGAAGTGACACTTTCTGAATCAAAATGTGTGAGAGTAAAATCGCACGGTCGCAGAAAAAACTATCTATCGTGACGCTACTGAACTTTCTCGTGTTTTAGGAAAAACTATCTGTCAAGACGACTTACCCATGAAATGTTGTTTTTTTATGGATTTTTTTTCTTCTTTTGCACAAAAAACAATTTTGGACCATGTTTAAACTCAAATAGTTACTTCTAAACTTGTTTTTAAACGTTTTAAGATTTCTTTTTGTATTATTCCCGCACAAAATTCAAAAAAAATCATTTCCGTACTTAGACAACATTGTCTATCAGTTTTCCCTGTATACACGGACTAACAGGTAGAATCACTCAAAATACGGCAGGTGGATTAAAGGTAGCCAGCTGCTTTTCTGTCGCACTTATGCCGTCAGTGTGAAAGAGATAAAAGTACCCTTATATTATCTAGGGTATTATTAGCATGCAAAATCACCATATCTTTGTCCGTTTCACATGTTCAATAATGTCTATCTCTGTTTTTATTGTAAAAGAAATACCCGACCATAGGAACCAAATTGGATAGGGTCAATAAAAAATGCCTTGTCTTTCCGTCTCTAACGCCCTTTTAGGGCGTTATACAACTCAATGGGTTCATCAAATCATATTAAAATATTTGGTTAATGTAAGAAGGGAGGGGCAGCAATAACCCTTAGAATGCTGAGAACTTTTGCAAAATATTAAAAAACTTCCAATATTAAAAAAAAACCTAACTGTGAAGTAGTAGTAGTAGTAGTAGTAGTGGGGGGGTTGACCCGCAGGTCTGACAAGTAGGCCAGAGTATGCCCTTTTTGCCATGCCCCAAGTCTGTCCCTTAACCCACTCTTTGCACTGCCCTTTGATGGTCAGGTGACTCATTGGGCCATACTGCTCTCTTTACAAAGTTCAGTAAGTCTGCCCATTTGAGCATGTGCAGTTCTTCCTCGCTCAGAGTTGGCGCTTCGAGTGCCTGTTGTCTCATCCTTGCGTAGGCCTCGCATTCTGCCACGAGGTGTCTTGATGTATCTTCTTTCTGTCCACAGGCTGGGCAGGTAGGGTCATTCTCGACTCCTATACGTGTCATGTGCCTCCTCAACCGGCTATGCCCGGTTAGAGTACCTATCAGCAGTCCGAGGTCTTTTTGTGTCCGTCCCAGCATCCAACTAATTCTGGTCGCTTTTGGACGGTCTACGAATTCTCTGGTCTGTCTGCAACCCGTTCTTGTTTCCCAGGAGTTTAATAGCGCGTCCTGGGCCCATTTGTTGAGTCCGCTTTGCACTTGTCTTTTTGTCACGCCCAAAAGTGGCTCCGGTCCTACATAGGCGGTTCCTGCCCCGAGTCGTGAGTTCATCCGCCTTCTCGTTGCCTGGTACCCCCGTATGTCCCGAAACCCAAACCAGCGTCACCCGTTTGCCATCGCTTAGGGTCTCCAGCGCCTCTGCGCATTCTTCCACCAAGCCGTCAGCAATCTTTTACAACTGCGAAACGTTTTGCCAATTTTTAGCTCACACTACTACTATATAAGTAGTGTGAGCTATGGTGATCCTAATTTTTTCGAGAAAAAAAAAGTTGCTCCGATTTCAAAATTTTTTATATATCTTTGCGTTTCAGATGATTTTGAAACTTTTGTTTTGCTGTCTGTCTGTCTCTCTGTCTGTCTGTCTGTAACGACCAACCCGCATAACTCAAAAACCGCTTGTCCGATTTTAATGAAATTTGGTACCTAAGTTGGGTCTTGGGCCGTGATGGTCCCATTTAAAAATGAACAAAATCCACCGAACGCAAGCCAAATAAAATATGGCGTGTGTGATATCAAACGAAAGGTAATTAAGTCTGAAGTTTAAAAAAATTAATTTTAGTTTATTTTTAAAAAAGGGTGGGGGAAGATTTAAAAAATTTGAGTTTAAGTCAAAACATGGCTTGTGTGGTATCAAACGAAAGGTAATTAAGTCTGGAGTTGAATAAAATATATTTCAGTTTTTGATTATGTTAGCTCACACTATAACTATAGTACCTAGTGTGAGCTTAGGTGCCCATAGATTGGCAGAGTATTTGATTTGTTTCCTTAATAATTTTACTTGCGACGCTAATTTTGCAATAGCTGGTTCACCTGTTATGCGGGCAAACCAGGGGCGTATTTTTACAATAAAATCAGGCATCTAAATGGAATAATGATCCCTTTAAGAATGATTAATAAGGAATAGGTCAAGTGGCATCTTGTTAAAAAAAATAATTATAAAACAATACGTCTTTACTAATATCGTTGTTTGATGTAAACTCCTTCAAACAACGCCAATATGCAGTATATTCAGCTAAGGTGGAACCATATTTAAAACTTTTTTACCCAACTGCAGCATGGCGAAAGGAAGGGTAATATTTTTCGATTAATATGAATGTTTGTGTTACGCTAGAGGCTAAACGGCTGAACCGATTTTGACAAAAAAGGTGTCGTTGAATTGCTACTGATCCTGAAGCTGCTATAGGCTATCTTTTTTAAACAAATCAACATGGCGGTCTTCAGACGCCATTTTATTACATGATGTAGGCTTTAAGGCTAAAAAATTTCTAAATTTCAGCCGATTTTACTGAAATTCCTTTGATCACCAATTGCAAATGTCCTCTCATTTGAGGTAGTTACTTTAAAGTCCTCCCTGCTCTCAGCCATCTCCCCTCCTGTCACTCCCCCCACCCTATTCCAAAACTTTTATCATATATAGGGCGATTTCAAAAATCCTATATAGAATAGCTAATCATCCACTTTTTAATTATTTTGAGGTTTTCGCATTAAAAACTATAAAAGATGAATTTTAGAATACATATCTACAAAAAAACGTGGATAAATTTAAAGAAGTCACTATTTACAAAAATAGCGTTATTACAAACTTTTTTTTACCAGATTTTTATATTCCCTATTCTAATTTTAGGGCAAAGTTCATACATACAATAAAATTATCTGCATGAACTTGAAAATTAAAACTTACTAAATTAACAGAAAGTTAAATTTTATACATTTAATTTTTTTATTATTATTATTTTTTAAATTTATCAAGATTAAATTTTTTTTAATTTATTACATGTAAATACTTTTTAATTTGACTGTTTGATTTATTAGTTTACCTATATTCAATATAAGAGGGGTTTGATATAAAAAGGTCGCACTTAAAAATAAAAAATATAACAATAATTTTTTAAAGATTTCTTAAACTTATGGCTTAACGCCCTTACTTTTGAATTCCTTTTTTATTTAATCACAGCAAGATTTTTTTACCAAACATTTACACCAGTATGTACTAAGATCTTTAAACTTAGCACTTAGACCAAGGTATTGTATTAAAGAATATCATAACAAAAACATTTCATGTAAAAAAATGCCAAGTACGCGAAAGTGGTATTCCGTAAAAAGAATTGAGATAAAAGTAAAGCCAAGGAAATGTTTTTTAAACTTTGCTATTCCAGTCAAACTTCTTTACGTTCAATTTAGCACTGTGCCTAAGAGTCATTTGCAGCCGTAATAGCCAAGTTTAGAAAAACATTTCCAAACCATTCATTTTGAAATTTGTATTGGAGAACTTGGCTTTACTTTTATCTCAACTCTTCTTACGGAATACCACTTTCGCGTACTTGGCATTTTTTACATGAAATGTTTTTGTTATGATTTCATTGCTTTTTTAAAGCATCTGGATAATATTTAAGTTTTAAAGTAGTGAAATTTACGGGATATTGTTCAAAACTTTTGCAATGCCTTATTAAAAATGTTGAGGTTTTTTTATATTTTCCTATGGTTTTATCATAGTTCCTATCAGCCTTCTAAAGCTCAGCTCTCTAGTGTTCCTGGAAATAGGCAATGTTAATTTTACATAACTTTACATTTTTAGGGGAGGAAAGTAAATTAAAATGTTGGTGTTTTTAAATTTTTTCCTATAGTTTTATGATAGTTCCTATTCCTATCAGTCTTCCAAAACTTAGCTCTCTAGCATTTCTAGAATTAGGCAAATCTTATTTACATAACTTTACATTTATAGGAGAGGGAAGTTAATTAAACTTTGGGTTTTTTTAATTTTCTTTTATAGTTTTATTATAGTTTCTATCGGCCTTCCAAAACTCAGCATTCGAACGTTTCTGGAAGTAGGCAATGTTACTTTTACACACCTATACATATATAGGGGAAGAAATTAAACTAGAATTTTGGGGTGTTTTAATTTTTTTCTATAGTTTTATCATAGTTACTATCGGCCTTCCAAAGCTCAGCTCTCTAGCGTGTCCGGATGTGGGCAATGTTACTTTTACATTACTTTACATTTATAGGGGAGAAAAGTAAATTATAATTTTGGGGTTTTTAATTTTTTTTCTATAGGTTTATCATAGTTCCCATCAGTCTGCCATTTCTGGAAATGGGCAATGTTACTTTTACATAACTTTACATGAATAGGAGAGGGGAGTAAATTAGAATTTTGGGGTTTTTCGATTTTTGGAGGGGTTTGGTCATAATTTCTATCAGTCTGCAAAATTTCAGCTTTGTAGCATGTCTGGAAGTACAGTAGAATTTTGATTATCTATACATCAGTGAGTGAGTGGCAATTTCGCCGTTATTTGAAATTTCGTACCTACTTTACCCCTTTATGGAATACGAGTGTGCAGTCTTAGATAGGTCAAATATCGGCTGAAATATTTCAAGAAAAGATGGTACGGCGAGGCACTGCCTTGCCCTCAGATGAACTTGACACCGACTAGTTTAAGTGAATTTTTTAATACCTACAGGACAAATTACTGCAAACATTTGGTTTACGCTAACGTGCAAAAGTACAATAGGCATTTCTTAGTGAGTTTTAACATACAAAAATTTAAATTAACTTTAAAAATAAAGAAAAATTTCAATTACACCTCCACCAAAACCAATGAACATCGGTTTAATCATCGCTAACTTGTATAAATCATTAACTTGTAAAATATAGCGGACAGCTGACAGACTTACACCATTTTTATTAGACATCTCATTGTACCATTTGGAGGTTTAAATATGCCTACTATTTTTAAACCAAAATATTACATTATTTTTATTTATTTTTAAGTTTTATGCGGACAAAATGACATTGTAAGAATAAAATAAATGGATCCATGACGGATCTGATACCTTCCTAGGTAGCCTATTAGCACACAGTGAAGCGTTCAAAATCAGCCTTGAAAACAGTTTTTTTTATAAATATCTCGGAAATCAAAGCTCCTACGAAGTTTTTAGTACGTTTATTGAGCAAAATGCAGTCTACTATATTCCAAAAACCGCATATTAAAATGTTAGCATTTTTTAAATCTAATCCGCCCGTAAGAGCGTCGTACACTATTTTACCTAAAAATTTGAGCTGAATCGGTTCAGCGATTTAGGAGCTATTGTGTTACGGACAGAAAAAAAATAGACGTACACACACACACAGACAGACATCCCGACGATATTGCTAGGATAGGTCAAAATACACCTAAATAACACATTTTCGTCGTTATCTGAAAAAAAACATTTCGTCGAAAACAATACTTTCTCTAGTCATTGCTGCGCGGGATAGGAAGGTAAAAAGGTGGCCTATATGATAAAGTATTTATGAACATTTATACAAATATTACACACTATTACATTCAAGGCAAAAAAATGAGTTAAACATTTAACCCAAATCCAGACCGAGTTTTAAGGACTTTAGTACTTAGTAGTATTTTAGACGCTATAGTAAATACTGTTGTTAAACTTCAACCAATTTTTATTCGGCTTTCATAATTTATCATAACAATACAGGGTATCCCGTAACTTAGGGACCATAGGCCAACAGGTAATAGAGGAGGTCATGTCTCATAAAAAAGTTCCTATAATGCATGGGTCAAAACTCTTTCTTTGTCGAGATACAGAGCATCAAAGGTGGCGATTTTTTAAACTTTTTTGATAATAACAATATAAATATGAAATTGGGTAAACTCGTGTATTAGAACAAGAACAATAAATTGAAATAAAAATAATTTTTGAAAAATTAGTCGGTCATTTTTTTTTTTTAACTATTTTTTGGTACACATTTTTATTAATGTCATAATTTTGAAATTTTTGGTAATGAAAAGCAGTCTCTGGCGAGACAGTTATAAAATCTTATTGATTTTATTTAAAAGAATAAATTATTTTTTATAATTAATATTTTTTATACATTTCTGATTATATTTTGACAACCTGTATCTTCTCAGCTTAAGTAATTTTATCCAAAAAAAAGAATACCACATTTTTGAATCACAATTAGCTGAGTATTCAGCTGGATGTGACAGATTTTCTTTTTTTTTCTAAAACCCTTTTTCCTCAACTCCTCTAAGTTTAAAAATAATATATCTTAAAAACAGATGTGTGTTGACCCATGTTATATAAGTTTTTCTCGGAAATAACCTCCTCTATCACCTGCTGCACTATGGCCCCTAAGTTATGGGAGACTCTGTATATAGGTCAATAGTCAATAGTATTCCGTAAAAAGAATTGAAATGAAAGTAAAAACAAGTTCTTCAATATAAATTTCAAAATGAAAGGTTCCTACTAGTTTGGAAATGTTTTTTGAAACTTGGCTATTACGGCTGCAAATGACGCTTAGGCACAGTGCGAAACTATACATAAAGAAGTTTGACTGTAATAGCAAAGTTTAAAAAACCCTTTATTTTGTTTGTGTCGGAGAACCTGGCTTTATTTGTAGCTCAATTCTTTTTACAGAATACCATTTTCGCGTACTTGTCCGTTTTTACATGAAATGTTTTTGTTATGATACTTCTTTTTTTTAAATACTATCATATAAACCAAAAAAAATATATTGATATATCCTACCCTACCCCTTTGAACCACATTACGACCATATACATATAATATTCCAATACCCACGGTAATTACCAATGCATGATGTGAACATAAGTCCTCGCGGTCCTTAAGAAAAAAATAAACTGATTGGTTGCTTTCAAACACATATAATACGTATTATTCCAATATCCACGGTACCTTACGATGAATGATGCAAACACATTTGATTTTGTATTCGTCACGTCAAATCATCGGCGTGCAATTAACCAAAACTCTACTATGGAAATTTGTTTTATTTCTGAATGATTGCATCAAACGCCAGTCATTGTGTAAGTGGGTAACAGGGAGTATTCCAATATTACGTATATGAGTTCGACCAGTGGCGGCTCGTGACATTATAAATTGGGGGGGCAGAAATTTATATTGAATAGAAAAGGAGATAAAGAACTTCCCTAAACAATTTTATTTTAGCATTTTACAAACAAGCCGATATTTGGTGTAGTTTTTAGTTTATTTGTTTATAGATTAAGTCTATACGCCCTTCTTTTACATGCGCAAAGTGCTCGGATTAGCACCAGTTACAGACTCATCATGGCCCCGTAGAGCAACCTCAAAAATCCCACAGAATTTTAAACAGTCTATTAACCTACCAATGTCTATTTTTTGCCACAGTTTCATTATATTCGGTAATGTTTTGCCTATAGGCACTATTCAATTAAAAATACTGTGTGTTGTCTAGTTTTGGGAGGGCACTGCCCCGTTGCTCTCCCTGTAGCAGCCGCCACTGAGTACGACATGCCCTCTCTGGAGTTAATTACAATTTCAATAATAATACTTGTCACTTGTTTCAGGAGGAAGCAGAGCACCGAAAACACGAATTTTGGAAGCTTCTAGACGAACACAACGCAGTGATTGAAAATCTCAAAAGGATAGAAAAGCTCGAGGCTAAAGTTATTTAAAAACCGAAGCAAACCATTTTGTATTATGTACGGTTAAAATAGAGATTTGTTATATAAAACGCAACGTACAGTGAATATCGATATCAGATATTACGACATATCGGTTCTAGCGACGACATATTAAGGTCCCGACCGAGTTTTATAATATTGTTTTGTTACTTTTTTTTCTATAACTACGCTCGGTTATAACGACCGAAATTATGCGGTCCGTTCAATGTCGTTATAATCCAAATTCACTGTATTTAGAAAAAAGGTTTACGTAAAACATCAAAGGGTTTTCATAAACAAGCTTAAAAGAAATCTTAAATAATTATAATTTATCGCATCGGTGATGCGTATTCAGCACGGTTATGAAGCACCGTATGAAAAGAATTATGTTCCTGTTCTTTTTCAAGATAAACCTGTGTTAAGATTTAATTATCTACCCTTAAAAAAGAAAATAAATGAAAGTAGCAATAATTCTTTTCATGGAAGGGAAAAATTAAAACAAGCGCCAGAAAGCTTCTTGACCACATAAAATTGACTTTATCCCAGACATGAAAGTTTTTTTTCATTAAAAATTATTTTTTATTAGATAACTTTAACTTAGCAGTTTTAATGATCAAAACGGGTCTATTTATGACTTATTAGGGACTTATTGCAATAAACTCAGGTAGTAATTGTGCCGGGCAATATTCTGACAATTTTGCATTATAAGAGCAACTATCTTCTTTCAAAATTAGGCCTTTGTGTATTATAAGAGCCGGGAATTAATAGTGCCGCTATGGATGGAGAAGAAAGGACTGATTTTATAAATTCGACTTTGGTATGTCAATTCTGAAAGACTAACTGTCAGTTGTTAATGGAAAAGTGTCAGAATGATGCCCGACACGATTACTGCCTGGCTTTATAGCAATAAGTCCCTATTACTTAATTTTGTAGTTTTAGTTTTTAACTAAATTTTATCCTGCCTTTTTAAGATCAAGAGCTAATTACGTATCTAATATGGACATACTAATATTGTATACATATTATGAATGAATGAATGAACCTATCGCAAATAAAACTAGGGAACACATGTGTATAATTAATTTATTTAATTTTAGTAGGTATTCACAAAAAATATTTGGAAAATTGCTAAGCGGGTTAGTCACGATACTGCGGGATTAAACGATCTTAACGTATCTATGGCTACCTACTCACTAGCTAATTGGCAGGGGCAATTTAGCGTCTCTATGTGTGACAGGTTCGGGGATGCTAAATTCGCCTGCAAATTGACTGGTCTGTAGGCCGCTTAACGAAATCCAAAGCTAACTGATCGTGTATATCTGTGCCTCCGACGAGATGGTTCGATTTGACCACATAGAGAATGAGTGAATTCTTGAAACAAATTCTTAAGGCGGGCTCAAACGACTCGTGTACTTGGCAAATACACAATTATTTGCGTATTTGGCAAGTATACGAGCTTTGCGAATTGCGATAGCAAGCAGGGCGCTCACACGACGTGTACAATTTACAAGTACGAGAGTATGTATGTATGAATGTACTTGGCAAGTGTACGAATAATCTTGAGGCCTTTGACTTGGCCCATTTTTACCGACCACAAATGGAAAATCAACGAGTGATAAATAATTGTATAAGCAGCACACTCACACGACATGGCAAGTATACGCAAGTAACAATTATTCGCCAAGTACACAAGTTGTTTGATCCCGGCTTTAAGCGGGGATCAAACGACTATATCATACCACTCCGCAGTACCGTGAGGCCCCCTTCATACTGGCACTTCACTTCCTCCAATTTAAAACAAAGTCTGAAATTTAGAAAGAGAGACCTCGTCGTGCTTTTATGTGTCTCCCTTTGCTTTACTATATCATTTGTTCCGCTCAATTTTGTGACGGCATTTCGGTTTAAATCAAAAGGGACGACATAACCGCGAGGTAACCATCTTCACTGGCTGGTGCCTTGGTCTCCTCGTGCTATATAGCACAAAATTATTCCCCTCGGTGACGATGAACTGCCGACACTGAATCAATAATAAATAGAGCACCTCTTGTGACTGTAAATGTAGTGGATTATACTAAATAATAGTTATAAAAAAAATTATTTTCCAGAAAAATTTTCAATTTTAGGGAAATCTTTTGTCCTTGCTTTTAACCTTTAAAAACTAAATTAATTTGAAACTTCGTTAATGCTTATTGCTTTTTGATATTTATCTAATGAACTTTTCTTTAAAGTTTTCTGAAGTTTGAACCTTCATCTAGGCTATTTTAATAAGTTAACTTTTATGATACTATAAACTTAATTATCTATTTTTTAATCAAATAATTAAGACCTTGTTATTAAACCCAACAAAAAAGTTACAAAATAATGTTATTGTGTATTCGGTTACTCCTCGACTGCAGTCGATGTTAAATGATGGCGTCACAAAATTCAATGAGAATTTCTCGGAGTAATCTTCATTCGATTGTGGGAAATCCTTGATTTAATTATTTCACAGCATAACTGCAAAAACTAATTACCAACTTATTAAAAACTTTCTTTTGTTTTTATCCGACTTCTTGATTTAAGTCTATAGAAAGTCACGAGCAGCTGAGTCTCCATCCGATTTCGGAGCAATAGTTTTCGTAAGCCGAGGGGTTCTCCGTGTTAAGTTGAAAAAGCAAATTAGTTTTCCGCTCTAGACAAGCAAAAACGGAAAGCACTATTAAATACTTTTAAATGAAATACATTTTGGCCTTATAAAGGCCGTTAAAAATATTTATAAAGATTTACCTATAATCTTTAAAAAATCAATTTAATCACAAAAACTGCTCATTTCATTTCCTAATACTGCTTTAGATTATTAAATAACACAAAAATAAAGTTCACTCCAACGTTAAGCCAAAGTTGCCAGTGATGAAATGTTATAATTACTATTACAACTATTTAGTTTTAAGAATTAGTTTAAGTTTATAGTCAATACCTGTACGAATATGTATTATTTTACTAATAAAATATGAATGTTTACTTATAGCGTTTAAAGAATTATAGGTCAAGATTTAGCTCAACGAAGGATACGAACTTTTTTTGTCATACTTATACCCAGTAAAAAATCTAATATCCAAAATATTTAATTTTTCTTATTCAATATGGTGATCAAAAATGTCTGTAACGAAACGACTTTATTGTAACAAAATATAGAAATAGGCAATAAGGCCACTCTACTTAGCCGTTTAGTTGTACAGGGTGATTTTTTTAGGAATGGACCTCAACATAAATTTGTAAATTTTATGTATTTTTCTTAGAAAGATGAAGCGAAAATTTAATTAAATGATGGTTTAGTGACCATTTTTCGTATGTGATACTTTTTTTAACCGCTGTCACTTTTTACAAATTAGTCATTTTTTTTGTGAAACACCCCGTATATTTTTTATTTTAAGATTTGTATTTTTCTTCCGGTGCCTTATGAGCCGGTGCCTTATGGGCTGGTGCCTTAAAAGCCGGTGCCTTATGGGTCGGTGCCTTATGGGGCGTTACTGGTCAACAAATATGCCTCAACTCCTTAGAATTAAAGTAAACTAGCAACCAACGATAAGTGTTACGTATGAGCATTAGTGACTACATAACTAATTAATTCCGTATAATCGTGATGATATTTCTTAAGAAGATTGTATGTATGATAAAAAAAGGAAAAAAGTTGCATGCGTAATTTTAAAGGAACTTTATTATTATCGGCTGACGAACTAACTAAAATACGAACATTTTTTCCAGTCAAAATAAGAAATTCTAATAGACTAACAGTCTTTCTCAGCAGTGGTGGATTAAGGGGAGGGCTTTAAGCTCCGGGAGTTAGAATTAGATGGGTGACGGGCTGATAGAAAGAGAGAGAGAGAGAAATACCTATTATAGAAGTAATTTTGAGAATACTGTGCTAAGAAATGCATAAAAATCCTATTTTATGCATTAACAGTGGTCTTCTTGAAGAGTTAGAATTTAATTTAGCATCACTCCAAAAAAAAATGATTTGCAAATGATACCGGAGTATTTTTTTATCTTGGACATAGAGTCAAGAAGTCAGTAATTTTTTTTACAGAAATAAAACTTACTTTTAAAGTCTGATTAAAAAACTAGACATGGATGAACCGCAGTTTTTTAGAAAATGTACCTTGTGCCAGTGTTTTTACAAAAACCACCTTATTTTTAAAAAAATTGCGCCTGCGGAACATTTTATCTTCCGCAGACGATAAATCTCAAAGCTCAGGTCTATTCAGGGACTGCAAAAAAAAATTTTTGGTGTTTGGTGCGAAAATCCTAGATCCACAACCGATCTTGGGTACAACTTTTTGGTACAACACCAAGGCTGATAATTTATATTTATTAGGAATTTAACTCGTTTTAATAAAAAATATGGGCCGGTCGCCTATTTTTTTTCCAGGCCGGTTTACAGTTCACCATCCACCCATGTGGCAAAAACATATGAATAAAAATCAAACAAGTTTCGTGGCTAATCGGGCAAAAAGGAGTTTTTGTTTCTCTCATATTTTTCCGTGGGTAGCCTGAAAGCGTAACCTCACGGGGGTTTAAGACCTAATGGACACTTAATAAGAGTTGACAGTTAACTGTTTCGTCCTTATGGGACTCCTCAGAACACTGCTGGTCAATGTGACAAATCTTGCGAAGTTAATTAGATGGTTTTGTCTCAAATCAAATGTAAATAGTGAGAAAACTATCGCAAGAAGCGCCATCCACCGAGATACGAGAAAAACAAAAAACAAAAGCAGGCCAAAAACTGCTATACAATACCGATCAATGAAAATATCGAATGCGAATAAAAGAAAACAAACTATAGACGGTGACCTACGACAGCTCTTTGTCTTTCAGGCTGGATCAACGCATATTGCATTTTTACCCGTCATCAAGTGTTGACGATTTGAGGTTGGTAGAGCTGCGGGACTGTAAGCGCTGGCCGTTTTATAAAATCTGGGTGCAAAAATCCTTAAAAGGACGATGTAAAAATATTAATTTTTCCGAGCCACACAAAGACAATATAGAGGATTGGCACTCACCTTTTCAGCTGTTTCCGTCGTCCAGAGGAGCTCCTCTCGCTGGCCCAGTCATTGCAGTCGATCCACACTAGAATCACTTGTTTGTGTAATGGTTTAGTTTGATTTTCTATGAATGTTATTGGATTTTTTGGTTAATAGAATTTATCACCATGCTGCGTGGTGATCTCGATAGAATACGACAGACGAATCTTTTTTGGTTACGCCTTTTTGCGCAGATTCATTTTTCGTAGATGGCGCTGGCGTTTTGCTTGTGCCAATCAAATTGAAATTGTGTGGGTTTTCCGAATACGGGAATTTGGCGCAAAATTTGAATTTAAAATTAAAGTTGCACGAACATTTTCCGCCCACTTAAAACGAAGTTTTACATTGAGATTAATTGAATAAACAAATGGCTATATAAAAAAAATATAAGTTAATTCAAAACCTTAAAGGGTAGGTTATTAAAATCCGTTTTAGGTTTATAGATCAAAAAGAAAAAAAATGAAAAAAAAATATATATATATATATTCTAGATAACGACACACGAAACAAAAGAAGTTGCTTGGGAGTTTAGTGCGCATCTAAAGGTAGTGGGCACAACTTGACCACGGGACGAGTGAAAAGTCCGTGTTGTGTTTTAACAGTAGCAACTCGAATGTGATTATCCCGACCAGGATGTACAGATACTATTCTACCCAGCAACCAGTGTAATGGCGGCCTAGTTTCATCCTTAATTAATACAAGCGTATCTAGCTTGATTTCAACCGAAGGGTCCGACCATTTAGAACGCTGTTGTAAAGTATTTAAGTACTCGAGTTTCCAACGCTTCCAGAAATCGGCATGAATTCGTTGGATAAGTTGCCAACGCTTAAGGGTATTAACCTTAAGGGTAGAAAGGTCAGGATCAGGACACGAATTAAAGGGTTCCATTGTGAGGAAATGACCCGGAGTCAAAGACGTAAGATCGTTTGGGTCAGAGCTTTGCTCACAAAGGGGTCGAGAATTGAGTAATGCCTCTATTTGGGCGAGGAGAGTATAGAGCTCTTCGAAGGTTAGTATCTGGTCACCGATGACCCGATACAAATGTGTTTTTATAGATTTGACTCCTGCTTCTGCTAGACCATTTAGGTGGGGGGCTCCCGGACTATTTAGACACCATTTGATTTTTAAGCTCTCAGAAGCTAATTTCGAAAGATTATGGAGCTCCTTAATAGCCCCAACAAAGTTTGAGCCTCTATCACTTGTGATTTGGACACAAGTGCCACGTCTAGCGACAAAGCGTCGTAAAGCAGCGATGCACGCCTCTGTGGTTAAATCCGAAACAAGCTCGATATGGATTGCCTTGACAGAAGTATCGACAAAGACTGCGATATATGATTTACCAACTTGTGCTCCACGACGTCTCTGACCTACAAAGGTTTTGATTGGGCCTGCATAGTCTAAGCAAACGTGTGAAAAACATTTTAATTGTGACGTTCTAAAAGAAGGTAAATCCGACATGTACGGAGTATACGGTTTTGGTTTTAAGCGAAAGCAGGGAATACATTGCAATAAAACCCTCTGAATAGCTCGACGTGATGACATAATCCAAAACTTTTGACGAATTAAGTATTGGACTGTGTTTATTCCGGGATGTAAATTTTCGTTATGAGTTTGAATAATGATCAATTGGGTTAATCTATGAGATTTCGGCAATAATAAGGGATGTTTTGCCTCAAAGGAGAGTTGAGAATGCCGTAAGCGTCCGCCCACTCTAAGGAAACCCAATTCGTCCAAAAAGGGCGCGAGTTTGCGAAACGGCTTAGGTAATAGCTGAGTATTTTGAATTTTTTGAATGATATCCGAAAAACACTCTTCTTGGACCCTTTTAACTAAAACAAGTAGAGCCTTGTGTAGTTCAAAAGCGGAAAAAACGCCGGATAAAAGGTCCACTGAGTTTTTTCGATTGTGAATAAGTCTTAAAAAATGACAAATGATTTTTTGAATGGTATTTAAATTGAATATTTTATCGATTAATCTATCAAAAAAGTTTTGATTTTGAATTTCTGCCGTCAGCACCACTGAATTTTCCGGTTTTTCTTCTTTGAGAACCTCGTCTGGAACTCCCAAAGAACGTTCATTTATAAACCTTTGAATTTGCCACTCCGTAGTGGGCAAGGTAATCCATGGAGGGCCGTGAAACCAAAGAGGGTGATTTATTAAGTTATTAGGCGACAACCCTCTGCTAGCGCAGTCGGCAGGGTTCTCGAGTGAAGTAATGTGATACCATGGGACTTCGGGGATTGTTTCTTGAATACGACTTACGCGGTTTGCCACAAAGGTCTTCCACTTGTGAGGTGAAGATGTGACCCAATGAAGCGTGACCTGTGAGTCCGAGAACGCAAGAATTTCATCGATTACGAGTAATGATGAATAGGTGCGAATAACTAGTTCGAGTAAATCAGCTAATAGAGTAGCTCCAAGTAGTTCCAAACGTGGGATTGAAATAGTGTGTAAGGGAGCAACCCTTGACTTGCCCATGACTAGAGCAGTTTTGATAATTTTATTTGGTAATTCGACGCGAACGTATACGCAAGAGCGTATCCTAGCTCGGATGCATCGCAGAAACCTAGGAATTGACATCGTTGAATATTATTCGAAAAAATATGTCTAGGTATACAAAGATTCGAAAGAGTGGTTAATTGATTATTGAATTGATTCCAAAGAGTTTTGATTGGATCGGGGGGTATTTCATCCCAATCAGTTTTGCATAACCAAAGTTTTTGCATAATCACTTTGGCTAAAAATGAAACAGGCGATAAGAAACCTATAGGATCCCAAATTTTAGCGATAGCTGATAAAATATTCCTTTTGGTGCAAGGTTTTTCACAAGGGGTACAAGAATAGGTAAAAGTATCTGTAGAAGGGTGCCATTGAAGGCCCAACACCTTAATCGATGTTGAAGAATCGTCTTCAAAGGTAACAGGGATCTGACAATCAGCGGGCGACAAATGTGAAAGAAGTTTCGGATTATTTGATGCCCATTTTCTTAATTCAAATTTTCCCAATTTAAGCAACGCTATGAGATCCTTTTGAAGTGATAAAGCACCTTCTAGAGAGTTAGCTCCACAGCAAATATCGTCCATGAAAATGTTATTCAAAAGGACCTGGGATGCTTCAGGATAATTCTTAGCCTCCAGGATGGCTAGTTCTCTAAGAGTTCTAATAGCTAAATAGGGACTTGAACTAACACCAAACGTCACTGTATTAAGCCTGTATTCCTGCAGGGGTTCATTGGGATCAAATCGCCAAAGTAGCCTTTGGTAGTCCCGATGAATTGGATTAATTTGAATTTGTAAAAAGTGCTGTTTTATATCAGTCAAAAATACGATAGAATAAAATCTGAATTTTAATAGAATTTCGGAAATATCGGCTTGTAATTTTGGTCCTATTAAAAGAGTTTCGTTCATGCTTAGGCCTTTCGAACCCTTAATCGAGGGGTTAAAAACCACCCGGAGTTTAGTCATTGATTTGTCAAGACGAAGGACTCCGTGATGTGGTAAATAAGAACATAACTGAGGTCTAGGTTCGGATCTTGGAATTAAAGACATGTGCCCGTTTTTGAGATATTCTCTCATAAAATCCGAGTACATGCTATAGAAATTTGAATTTTTTATTAAGCGAGATTCAAGAGACAAAAATTGACGATAGGCCACTGAATATGTGTCTCCTAGGTCAGGAGGGTCAATGTGACGAAAAGGCAAATTTACAGTAAATCGGCCCGAAATATCTCTAGTGGTAGTTTTTTGGAAAATCTCTTCACATCTTTTTTCTTCGGGTGAGAGAAACGTTTTTGACTTAATTGATTCTAGTTCCCAAAATCTGCGAATATTAAAGTCGAGAGACTGCTCACAGGAAGTAAACTAAGAATTGACTTGAGGTGAAATATTTATGTTTTGAGTTTGGCCCATCAAGACCCACCCAAAAACTGTCTCAAAAGCGGAGGGTTGGCCGTGAGATCCTGGAATTCGTCCTGATTGGACGATTTCTGTGTAAAGTTGTGCACCTAAGAGTAAGTCAATTGGACCAGGGTTGTAAAATTGGTTATCTGCAAGCTTTAGATTTGAAATATGACTCCAATTGGATGAATCTACCTGTATTGAGGGCATATTCGAACAGAGTTTCGGTAAAACGAAGACTTGAATAGAAAAGGTAGGCTCTTGTTGGCCTAGGGCTCGAATAGTGCAAGTAGAAATGCCGTTAGTGGCCGATGAAGATTGATTTAGTCCCAGAACAGGGATCGAAATTTTGTTTCTTGGCAAGCCTAACCTGTTAAGACAAGCTTCGCTTATCAGGTTAGCTTGGCTACCGCTGTCCAGAAGTGCTCGGACAGGTTGGTAGTTACCCCGACTATCCAGTACCTCTAATTTTATAGTCGCTAGAAGCACTGTCGTCCGGGGCGTCAAGGTGGATAACGAAGAGTATTGATTTGTAGATGTATTTGAATTCGAATTGATTTGAATTGAATTTGAACTGGGTTGAACAAAACTAGGGTTCTGTTGGCTAAGAATTGAATTTGAATTCTGGTACGATAAGTTTGTGCCTGTGCTTGGCACGGCCACTTGATTTGGATTAAAACTTTGATTTAAGTTCGAATTTTGATTTGAATTTTGGCTTGAATTAACAAAGGATTGACTTGAATTCTGACGGATTGAATCTGTCCTTTGCGATAGATGAATAAGACTATGGTGCCTATGTCGACATACCCTGCAGTTGTAGGTACTACTGCAGTCCATTACTTGATGATTTGAACGTAAACAGTTGATACATAACGATTGTTGTTTTACATAAGTAAAACGATCTGAAGGAGATTTGGAGATAAAAACACCACACTGCGAGAGTGGATGAAAAGAATTATTGCATAATTTGCACTTATAGGGTTGTTGGTTTTGTCGAAATTGAATATTGGATTGTTTATTTGATACTTGTGAGTGCGTATGCGCTAAAAAATTTGATGGAGGGCTTGATTTGTACTGATTATTTGAATAAGAATTATATTTTTGGTTACTAGAATTCGAATAATTTGGTTTTTGCTGTTTTGAAGTCGAAGGTTGCATATGCGTATTTTGGGGAGATAGCTGTACTGTTTCAAGAGCACGGCATTGGTTAATAAGAAACTGAATTAGGTTTTGATATGTTGGAATCTCGGTAGTACTATACTTTAATTCGAAAGCGGTTCTTGTGGTTTGATCGATTTTTGATAATAAAATTGAAAATAAACAAAAACACCACGACGTTACTGGAAATTCAAGATTTGCGAGCGCCGCAATATTCTCGGAAAAGGTATCTACCAAGACTCTAAGATCCTTTGCTGACTGGTTTCCCTTTAAAGAATTTGCATAGTAGATTGAGTTCCAGTAGGTACTGGCTAAAAGTCTTTTATTTTGATAGCGATCTGTTAATACCTTCCAGGCGATTGCGTAATTACTTGCCGTTAATTTTATAGAACTTAAAATATTAAGTGGTTCGCCCTCAAGGAAGGTTAGCAAATGTTGAAATTTCCTTATATCGGAATAATTAGAGTTTTCGTGAACCAAACAAGAATAAACATCGTAAAAGGTTGGCCACTTTTTTACGTTTCCATTAAAGCAAGGTACCTTTAAAGGGCCCAGATCATCGCTACGTGAATAGTGTGAAGTTGCGGGGGTAAAATTTGAATGAACTGAATCGGAGCATAAACTCGAAAAAAGAACTTTAGCTTGGTGGTAGAATAGATCCGTATCTTTCCTAATTTTGTCCTGTACTTCGAATTCATCATCGTCGTCGTCTTTCAAGAGACCTATGATGTCATTATGAATGTTTTTAAATTGTTCATAGTGATCATCTAACGATTCGTAAAACGCCTTAAAAATTGGCAAGGAAGAACTATATGATTTAGCTTTTGTTCCCAAGTTATACGTTTCCGTAATACGAGATATTGAAACTTTGCGTTGATTCTCAAGCTTTTTTAACGACATATTGTTAATTAAAAAAATAAAAAATATTTAAAAGGAATAAAACTAACACTTGACCCCTATTGACTTTAATCAGTCCAAAAGAGTTCAACAAGCATATATTTTATTATCGATTTCTCGAATAAACGCAAAACTTATCAACAGCTGTTATCCTAGGTCGCGATTTTTCTCCCAAAATAAATGCACACAAAACAACTTGTACCTACTACCGCTTCTCTTATTATTTACAGGTAAATACTAATTCTACTAGATGTGTTTGTTTACCTGTTAAATAAGAATAAAGCATTTAACTCACAAGCACTTTTGTTGGTTTGAATAACTATAACATATTATTTAAACAAATAACTATTATTTAATCAAATTTCGATTTTTGAATCAAAACAAACGACGTACCAAGTGCCAATTTCGGCTGCAATGAAATGTGGGTGGAGCAACCGTTAAGCCACGCAAGGGGGGACGGAACCTCCTTTCTAAACTGGACACGGCAACGAACGAACCAAAATGGCGAGGCGAAAAAATCTAATATTTTTAGCAAACAAATTTTAAAAAACTATCTGGGTCGTGGGACCAGAAAATGTTGACGATTTGAGGTTGGTAGAGCTGCGGGACTGTAAGCGCTGGCCGTTTTATAAAATCTGGGTGCAAAAATCCTTAAAAGGACGATGTAAAAATATTAATTTTTCCGAGCCACACAAAGACAATATAGAGGATTGGCACTCACCTTTTCAGCTGTTTCCGTCGTCCAGAGGAGCTCCTCTCGCTGGCCCAGTCATTGCAGTCGATCCACACTAGAATCACTTGTTTGTGTATTGGTTTAGTTTGATTTTCTAAGAATGTTATTGGATTTTTTGGTAAATAGAATTTATCACCATGCTGCGTGGTGATCTCGATAGAATACGACAGACGAATCTTTTTTGGTTACGCCTTTTTGCGCAGATTCATTTTTCGTAGATGGCGCTGGCGTTTTGCTTGTGCCAATCAAATTGAAATTGTGTGGGTTTTCCAAATACGGGAATTTGGCGCAAAATTTGAATTTAAAATTAAAGTTGCACGAACATCAAGACAGTGAGCGTCAATCAACGGAATTTTTAAGCCAAATAATACTAACAAACGTGGAATTTCGTACCCGTGAATTTCAAAATCAAACAAGTTTCGTGGCTAATCGGGCAAAAATGAGTTTTTGTTTCTCCGTCTAATTAACTTCGCAAGATTTGTCACATTGACCAGCAGTGTTCTGAGGAGTCCCATAAGGACGAAACAGTTAACTGTCAATACTTATTAGGTGTCCATTAGATCTTGGACCCCCGTGAGGTTAAGCTTTCAGGCTACCCACGGAAAAATATGAGAGAAACAAAAACATCTTTTTGCCCAATTAGCCACGAAACTTGTTTGATTTTTATTCATATGGTTTTGCCACATGGGTGGATGGTTAACTGTAAACCGGCCTGGAAAAAAAATAGGCGACTGGCCCATATTTTTTATTAAAACGAGTTAAATTCCTAATAAATATAAATTATCAGCCTTGGTGCTGTACCAAAAAGTTGTACCCACGGAAAAATATGAGAGAAACAAAAACTCCTTTTTGCCCGATTAGCCACGAAACTTGTTTGATTTTTAAATTCACGGGTACGTAATTCCACGTTTGTTCATATGAATAAAGTAGTAAGATCAAATAAATGTGGAATGTATAGGAATTAACTCGTACCACATGTCGTACATATAGTGACAGCTATTAAAAAAGTGGCATATGTGAATCTTGAATTAATGTATTAATGTACGGTAGTGGTGGTTAGCACACTTAAAGAATTTAACCTGGCACCTAGGCCGACTTTCTGGGCCCGTTGTGAATATATATAATATGTAAATCTTTCTACGAAAAATAATAACAAAATTATTGCGAGGTGCGTTTATAAAAATCACCCTGTACCTACAATAGGATTTTAAAACGTTTGCAAACTTGGGTGCTCCAGCCAGACAAAAAACAGTAAGCTTACTTATAACAAAAAATATTTTGCTTGAGAATAAACCCGACAATATCGGTACAAATATAAAAAACTATCAAAATTTAGAATTCGAATAAATCAAAAAAATGATGTGTTTTACATTTTTTAGATAACTTTTTCCAGAAATTCTAGAAATTGTTTAATTTCTAAACTAGTCTAAACATAATAAAAACAAAAGACTGTATTTTGTAATTTTTTGGATTTGTGCACTGGGTAAAAATATAAGTTTTACAAATGAATATGTAAAAATTCAATAATACTGTGTATTGAAAAAATATCATATTAAAATTAAATAGATAGTATAATTAAAATTTGTATAAAAACAATGTGTTTATTTTTTCTAACTGATCATTTTTTTAATAGTATAGTCATAGATTTTGGTATATTAGCCCAGCTAAATTAGACTTTATCTGCGGAATTTGTGTTAGAATTACGTGTTTCACTATGTATACTCTAAACATTATTGTGGTCACCATTCCATTTCAGGGGTTTATACAACTCAATGGTGGTCACCATTCATTTCTTATGAATGTTATGATTGATATATTTTTGTCAGTTTAGATAGTCAATAAACATTTTCGTTAAAGTTGTCACTGTGTTCAGTTTACTCTACAGGATATTCTTACGAATAACTTATTTTCAAGTTGTTATGGGCCTCTAACGCAGATAATTCAATCTAAAGAAGATTTTGAAGTACAAATCCCCACATTTTTCAGTAAAAATATTTGCTATTTTTGAAGAAAGTCCAGCAACAACAACCAATGAGTTCTTAAGGTACTTTACCGTCCATGGAAAAGCTAAAAGGTTTGTCCAACTATTCTAGAACTGGAAATTTCTTAAGCAAATTTATCTGATGCATGATGATTTATGGGAATGCATTGAAACTGATGAGCAAGGTAACGTTAAAATTAAAGATCCTAAAAAGGAACAAAAAGAAATAGCTAAGATTTGTTTAATGGTAGAACCATGCACTCTTGTACATGTCAAAAATGTGAAAAGTGCCAAGCAAGCCTGGGATAATTTAAAAATTGCTTATGAAGACAAAGGTCTTTCTAGACGTTTAACGTTATTGAAAATGTTGTGTAACATGAAATTGAACTCTTTTAATTCTAGGAATAAATACGTTACTCAGATTATGTCCGTCACACAGCAGCTTGATGATATTAATGCTCCTCTCGATGATGAATTTGTTGCAGTTATTCTTTTGAATGGTTTGTCAACAGACTACAACCCCATGGTCATGGCACTGGAACATTCCAATGTTAAACTAACCAGTGATTTAGTCAAAGGCAAACTTCTACAAGAAAATTCTACACAAGATCTTGAGTAAACAGAAGAATCAACTCTTTTATTAGACAAAAGTCAAAACAAAAAGCTGACAACATGTAGCTATTGTAAAAAACAAGGGCATATTAAGTTTTGCCTTAGTCACAAAACTGATCTCACTTAGGAGCAACAGCTCACATGACAAATCGCAAAGATTGGGTAATTAACTACGAAGAAGTGCCTCAACAAGGACTAAGAGTAGCTAACAATCAGAAACTTTATACAAATGGCAAGGGAGACATCCGAGTTTCTGAAAATCCACGCTTGACAGCGATTTCTGAAGTAATCTGCATTCCAACTTTATCTGCAGATCTTTTATCAGTCAGCAAAATGACAGAAAAAGGTTTAAAAGTAGAGTTTTTAAAAGAAAAATGCAGAATAATTGGTTCAAATGGAGTTTTGATGGCTGAAGCAACAAAATCAAAAGGTATTTACAAGATAGACTTAAAAATCAATGAAAAATGGAAGATATGCCGGCTGAAACTTGTTTTCCGTATCTGACATAAGGTCACACGATCTATGGCACAAACGGCTTGCTCATTTAAATAAAGTTTTAACGAGAATACTGAAACAAGTTATGGCTACAGGTGTTGATTTTTCTAAGTCTGATGTAAAAACTTGTGAAACCTGCAGCAGCAGCCATTTCCTAAGAAATCTTTTAATAGAGCCAAAGAAAAGTTGGAACTTATACACACCGATCTATGTGGACCAATAGATGTTTCTTCTCATGTTGGTAACCGATACCTTCTGACATTTATTGATGACTACACACGAAAAACATTTGGATATTTCCTTAAAAGCAAAGATCAAGTTTTTGAATGTTTTAAAGATTTCAAAGCACTTGTTGAAAAGGAAACTAACCTGAAAATTAAATGTATTCGATCAGATAATGGCGGTGAGTAAATCACAAGATCTTCATCAAATTTCTTGACACAAAATAGAATCAAACATCAAACAACGATACTATATACAGCGCAAACCGTACAATTATAGAGAAAGTCAGAGCAATGCTTTCAGATGCAAATCTGCCAAGAGAATATTGGGGAGGAGCTGCTAACACGGCAATTTACCTCAAAAATCGATCCCCTACAAAAGCATTAGACAAATGTACTCCACAAGAAAAATGGTGTGGAATAAAAGCTAGCCTTCAGCACCTCAGAATTTTTGGTTGTAAACCTTTTTTGCACGTACCTGATGTTAAAAGGAAAAACTTAGATCCAAAAGGCAAGAAATTACTTTTTGTTGGATATTGGAAAACACAAAAGGATATAGACTAATTTATCCCAAAAAACCAAAGGTTTTAATCAACGGAAGAGATGTTGTATTTCTAGAAAATCAAACCTATTTTAAAAATACAAAAATTCCAATCATTCATGAAGTTTATATTCTAATTTGAAGAAACAGCTTCTGTCAAAATTTGAGATAAGAGATATGGGAGCTGTGAACACCATTTTGGGACTAAGAATCAGACGAGAAAACAATGGCATTTGTGTTGATCAGAAAAGTTACATAGAGATCATTTTAGAAAAATTCAACATGTCAAATTGTAAACCAGTCCTTACCAGAACATAGTTGGTTCCCTAATGTACCTTGTCGTTTGTACCAGGCCAGACATTGCTTACGCAACAAGTTTTCTAAGCCAGTTCAACCCGTGCTACAATTCAGAATATTTTGCAGCAGCAAAAAGGATTTTAAGGTACCTAAAAGGGACGAGTGATTACTGCCAGCGGCGTAGCGTGGGGGGGGGGCGGGGGGGGGGGGGGGGGTTCGTCGCCCCCCCCGCCCCGAGGGTAGTGGCGCCCCATAGGTGGCCAAAGCGCCTTCAGCTTTATTAAGTCGGGCCGGTAACGGCCAATTACTAACGACATGAAGACCTTTTTTTTTTTTTTTGGTCGCAAGATTCGTGAGAGGCGCCCTTGTGACATATCGGCCGCCCCCTCACACATGATGACCTTTTTTTTTTTTTGTTTGGTCGCAAGATTTGTGAGAGGCGCCCTTTTGACCTTTTTGTTTTTTTTTGTCACAAGATTTTTCATCAGTTTTCAGAGGCGCCCTTTTTAGCTGTCGCCCCCCCCCCCCCGCCCTTTCGGGCACGCTACGCCGCTGATTACTGCCTATTCTTCACCAAAGATCAAAAAGATTTAGAAGGCTTCGTGGATGCCAATTGAGAAGGGGACATAGTAGACAGAAAATCTTATACAGGCTACGTTTTTAAGATAAGTAGAGCTGCAGTTTCTTGGGAAAGTAAGAAACAAAGAACTGTAGCATTATCAGGTGCAGAAGCTGAGTACATGGGCGAGTCTGAAGCTACGAAAGAAGCTATTTTTCTCCAAAGTTTATTGAAGCTGGTAGACGAAGAAAGTGTGTTCCACTTTTTAATGATAGTCAATTAGCAGAAAAATTGGCTTTGAACCAAAGATATCATAGTAGAGTCAAACCTATTGACATTCGTCACCACTTTATCAGAGAAGCTATTCAGTCAGAACAAGTTTAGCTTAAGTATTTTCCTACAGATCAAATGGTAGCAGATGTCCTGACAAAAAGTTTAGGAAGACCGAAGCATGAAGTTTTTTGTAAAGAACTTGGTCTAGTTGTGAAACAATATTTAAGGGCTGGTGTTGGAATTACATGTTTCACTATGTATACTCTAAACATTATTGTGGTTACCATTCATTTCTTATGAATGTTATGATTGATATATTTTTGTCAGTTTAGATAGTCAATCACAATTTTATTTAAAGTTCTTACGAATAACTTATTTCCAAGTATTTGATTATATACATTTTTTTCGTACCATTACCCGTTTCGGAGATATGGTGTGAAAAAAGGAGAGCGTATTTTTAAAGGTTTTTTCTTCTTTTATATACTAAATAAAAAAAAAATACAATAACGTATAATAAAGACCTATAAAATATGATATTATTTAGTAGTCTCTGTACTGTCCATTCTGAGATACGAACGTCAAATCGATTGCGTTACACCATTATAAAACAAACCAAAATTACTAGGTTTAATCTAATTTTCTCAAAAACTATGTATTTTAGAAAAACTGCATTCTCTTATCTTGCAAACTATGGGTCACCTAATAAGATAAAAGTTAAAATTTATTCTATCTTTATGTTGGCTCAAAAATGTTATGTAACAAAATAGTAAAATCCCCCCCCCACCATTTAATAATTTGTCACACTTTCGGGAAGCCCCCCCTCCCAACGGATGCCTGTGGTACCTATCAACTATGCATTTTAATTTTAAATCTTAGATCCAAGAAAAAAACCGCATTTTTTAAACAAAAAACGCGTGCTTAATCAGCCTCGTATGCAAGAAAAACTGTATCTAAAAATGGGTTTTACCCTGTTTCCTGAAACCGGTTTTCTAGGCAACCAATTTCAGAGGTTAAATCACAAATAAAATCTGATTCTTATGAAGAAAGTCAATCTCTAGTCATAATCTAATCATAAAAAAAATGATATTGTGGTAAGAAAATAACTTTTAAAATATTTACGTACTATTTCCCAATGAACCCACTGCTGTTTTTGTAGTTTTAAGGCACATGCTTAACGTCGTCCATCAACTTTTTTTATTTTTTATTTTAGCTCACACATATACTATAATATAGTAGTGTGAGCTATGGTGATCCTAATTTTTTCGAGAAAAAAAAAGTTGCTCCGATTTCAAAAACTTTTATATATCTTTGCGTTTCAGATGATTTTGAAACTTTTTTGTTGCGCCGTCTGTCTGTCTGTCTGTCTGTATGTCTGTCTGTCTGTCTGTCTGTCTGTCTGTCTGTCTGTCTGTCTGTGTGTCTGTATGTCTGTCTGTAACGACCAACGCGCATAACTCAAAAACCGCTTGGCCGATTTTAATGAAATTTGGTACCTAGGCTTGGTCTTGGGTCGAGATGGTCCCGTTTAAAAATGAACAAAATCCACCAAACACAAACCAATTAAAAGGGTGGGGTTAGATTTCAAAAATTAGAGTTTATGTGAAAATATGGCGTGTGTGATATTAAACGAAAGGTAATTGAGTCTGCAGTTAAATAAAATACATTTTAATTTATTTAAAAAAAAAGAGTGGGGGTATATTTTAAAAATTAGAGTTTAAGTGAAAATATGGCATATGTGATATCAAACGAAATGTAATTGAGGCCGGACTTTAAAAAAATACATTTTAGTTTTTGTTTTTTTTGTAAGGGTGGGGGTAGATTTCAAAAATTTGAGTTTAAGTCAAAACATGGCTTGTGTGGTATCAAACAAAAGGTAATTTAGTCTGGAGTTGAATAAAATATATTTCAGTTTTTAGTTATATTAGCTCACAGGTACACTATAACTATAGTACCTAGTCTGAGCTTGGGGGCCCATATATTGGCAGAGTATTTCTGTTGTCCTACAGCTGCAAAATGAATTACGTTATGTAAAGTTGGAAAAGAAGAATTAATAAAAATTGTCTTTTTTTCTTCAGTATAATTTGAAAGTGTCTCTAAAACCGGTTCGTTACCTTTACCCAGTATCTTTTTTTTATAATTGCGAAACTTTTTTAGATTACAGCAAACTATAAACCTATATTTAGTTAAACCGCTTCTAAACATAAACCATTGTTGACTGGAAAGACCCCAACAAACTTAAAAGCCTGGTTAATGAACTTTTTAATTCTAAAGCGAACACTGTTAACAACGCTGTTTTTTCGTAAATAAATAATTTTCAATTTTCAGCTTCACTTTTTTGCTTTGAAAACCAGTATAGATAGCATAGCATAGCTGAAATAAAATAAAAGCATATTGTTTGCTAATAAAGCTGTTTTTCCGATTGGGTTAGAAAAAATGTCGACTTTAAATGGAAAGCTGCCTCCAACGGGTTAATATTTGGTTTCTAAGGAAAAGCAAAAATAAGTCATTTGAGTTTTGTACGGGCTTTCTTTCTGAAGCAAAATATTTTTATCGGACACTCGAAGAGGAGTAAAATCACATAAAACTTTTTTTTCAGATCGGATGACCCGACTTGTGGTCCTCGCCCTAGCTTATGAAAAAATAAAAATAACGAAAAATTAATAATTATTTTTTGATTATTTTATTTTTGGTACCTTATTTGAAAGCTTAAAAAAATACTAGTATAGCCAAGTTTAGAAAAACATTTCCAAACTAGTAAGAAACATTCATTTTGAAATTTGTATTGGAGAACTTGGCTTTACTTTTATCTCAATTCTTTTTACAGCATACCACTTTCGCGTACTTGGCTCTTTTAAAGGATTTGGATAATATTTAAGTTCTATTGTAGTAAAATATGCGAAATATTGTTGAAAACTTTTGCAATGCCTTATTAAAAATTTTGAGGTTTTTTTTATATTTTCCAATAGTTTTATCATAGTTCCTATCAGCCTTCCAAAGCTCAGCTCTCTAGCCTTCCTGGAAGTGGAGAATGTTAATTTACATAACTTTACATTTATAGGGGAGGGAAGTTAATTAAAATTAGGGGTTTTTTAATTTTCTTTTATAGTTTTATCATATCGGCCTTTCAAAGCTCAGCTCTCGAGCGTTTCTGGAAGTGGGCAAAGTTACTTTTACACAACTTTACATTTATAGGGGAAGGAAGCATATTAATATTTTGGGATTTTAAAATTTTTTCCTATAGTTTTATCATAGTTCCTATCAGCCTGCCATTTCTGGAAGTGGACAATGTTACTTTTGTATAACTTTACATGTATGGGGGAGGGGAGTTAATTAGAATTTTGGGGTTTTTTGATTTTTTCCAAGGGTTTGGTCATAATTTCTATCAGTCTGTAAAAAGTACACTAGAATTTTGATGATCTATATATGAGTGAGTGAGTGAGTGGCAATTTCGACGTTTTTTGAAATTTCGTAACTACTTTATGGAAGTCCATGAAACTTGGAGGAGTTGTTAACTGTATGAAGATCTACGACTGTGCAAAGATTTGTAGCTCATTCCAAAGTTGAGTTTTAGATAGGTCAAATATGGGCTGAAATATTTCAAGAAAAGATGTTACGGCAGCGCGAAATTGGCGAGGCACTGCCGTGCCCTCAGATTTTTTATCCTTCAGCGAATTGAAGCTCTCGCTAGGCATAGGCTACATATTTTTCGCCATGGGATAAAAAGTACCACTTTAGTCCATGGGTTTATATTGGACTAGTATCTTAAGAAATAAATAACGAATAGTTTAAAAAAGCTACTAAAGCATTTATTAATGTATTTTTTGCTACTGTGCATTTATCGCTGTTTTCTCTTGAAAAGATTCCTCTTTATATCATTTTTAACATATGAGGGAAATATTCAGAATAACAGCCTAAAGTAACTTTCATTAGTAAGTTCTTCTAGGCATAGGAATTTCCTTTTAAACCTTTTTGCCTAAACATACAATGGACCAATTAAATGAGTATTGTTAATTGACGGTTGTAGAAAATGCTTGATTTATTCACGAAAGAGTCGACTGTCCAAATTAAAATATAGTATCTGCATCGCCGGTTCATCCTATAGGCACTCTAGGCACTAGCCCAGGGCCCGCAGCCTCAAGGAACTCTCCAGGTAAGGTGAATAAATTAAGAAATTACATCCCATTTACTGGAAGAATGAATTTTCCAAAAATCATTAAAATCTGAAAGATTGTTGCCAAATCTCAACTGTTTTGTTAATTTTATATTAACTGTCCCACTGCTGAAAATTCCTAGGGACTTTTTTGACTCTGGATTCTAATTCGGTGCCGAAAAATAAAAATTTAAAATCTGTCGTACGGATCTTGACATTCACTTCTTTGGTTGGCTTGTGTAATAATTGTTCTGTGAAATTTACAAGATTTTTAGTCCTTGCACATGAGAGTTTAGTTTCACATATTGAATACTTGTGCAGTCTGTAAATTCCAGTAATTAAACCCCGCTGTATCTTTCATTGCGCATCTTTGTGAAAGAGTAGGTGGCCCGTCTTACCACTAGCACCGGCCCGGTAGGCCCTTAAACCAGCGAGTATCTGATTGAAAATTATTTTCGGAGAAAGAATTTGTTATGAATGACATCTTAAAAACTTTTAAAGAGGTAATTCACCATACTGCTGGGTCATACATAAAACGGCGTTTCGCCATTTTTCCTAATCTCAGATCAGAGTGATTTGATTTCATTAACGTCTGTCCACACACAAATAAAAAAAAGACTCAACTGGCCGTGTTGGACAGCAGCAGTCAGACCTGTCTCTGTGCAGTTACATTATGCGATTTTGTGGAAGGCACGGGCATACACTATTAAATATTAAAGAAATATTAGGAATATTTATTATAAGAAAAATATTTAATGTAAAAAAAGCCTAGTACGCGAAAGTGGTATTCCGTAAAAAGAGTTGAGATAAAATTAAAGACAAATTCTTGCAAGGCTTGTTTGGAAATGTTTTTTTTAAACTTTGCTATTACAGCCAAATTTATTTCCATTCAATTTATCAGTGTACCTAAGAGTCGTTTGCAGTCATAATAGACAAGTTTAAAAAAACATTTCAAAACTAGTAAGAACTCTTCATTTTGAAATTTGTATTGGAGAACTTGGCTTTACTTTTATCTCAACTCTTTTTACGGAATACCATTTTCGCGAACTTGGCTTTTTTTGACATGAAATGTTTTTTTATGATTTTACTTCTTTTTTAAAGGATTTGGGTAATATTTAAGTTTTAAAGTAGTCTGCGGAATATTGTTCAAAACTTTTGCAATGCCTATTTAAAAAATTTTAAGGTTTTTTAATTTTTTCCTATGGATTTTTTCCTTTAGCGTTTCTGGAAGTGGGCAATGTTACTTTTATCAACTTTACATTTATAGGGGAGAAAAGTTAATTAAAATTTTGCGGTTTTTAAATTTTTCCCATAGTTTTATCATAGTTGCTATCAGTCTGCCAAAGCTTAGCTCTCTGGCGTTTCGGGAAGTGGGCAATGTTACTTTTATATAATGTTACATTTATAGGGGAGGAAAGTAAATTAAAATTTTGATGTTTTTAAATTTTTTCATATAGTTTTATCATAGTCCCTATCAGTCTGCCAAAGCCTTTCTGGAAGTGGGCAATGTCACTTTTACATAACTTTACATGTATAGGGAAGGGGAGTAAATTATAATATTAGGTTTATTTTTATTAAATTATAATTAAGGATTTGGTCATAATTTATATCAGTCTGGCAAATTTCAGCTTTGTAGCATGTCTGGAAGTACAGTAGAATTTTGATGATCTATACATGAGTGAGCGAGTGATTGAGTGAGTGGCAATTTCGACGTTTTTTGAAATTTCGTAACTACTATACTACTCTATGGAAGTCCATGAAACTTAAAGCGGTTGTTAAATTTATGAAGATCTACGACTTTGCAAAGTTTGAGTTTCGTAGCTCATTGCAAAGTAGAGTGTCAGATAGGTCAAATATGGGCTGAGATGTTGCGCGAACTTGGCGGGGCACTGTCGTGTCCCCAGATTCATACACCATCAAATTGCATTCGATTTGATTGAATACGACCCCTCAGCATCGTGAGTAGCCCCCTTACAAAGAATTTTCAATTAAAATGTTGGACAACGTAATTTTTAATTTTTATTTGGGCAGTCACAGTGTTTTGTTTACTTTGCCCAACTTTTTTTAGAATATTTTAACTACGGCACTACCTGAATACAACTGATCGTACCTAGTGCAGTCGCCCACTTTTTTAATGTCACCTAATATTTGCTTAAATTTGTCTGGAAAGACAGGAATTTCAACATACTTACTTACATATAGCTACTGACGAAAATCTTTTATTAAATCGTGATACTTATTGCAAATCATACGGTGTTGCCAAAACAACGCACTCGACAAATGTTGGAAAAACAGGATGAGATTAAAAAAGTGGGCAACTGTACATCAATGAAAACGTTGTTAACCAAGTATTTTGTGAATTATACTGGGATTTTACCTTTATCTAAGATCAATCGCCCACTGTACTTTGTAAAGTTTATAAATGATCAACACAAGTTGTTTTAAGGTTAGATTTATAAAGTCAAATACGAAAAGTGCAGGAAATACTAAAGAGGTAGTACTAACAATAGAAACAACATTTAGGACTTCCATTTTTAAAAACAACGACATTTAAAAAAGCATTATTAGCATTAAAAACAGCAACAGTCCGCCTAAGGGGTCTCTTTCTAACATATTTTTTCAAAAACAAAACTTGCTTGACCTCTTTCCCGGGATCCTAGTGGATGTGAAACTAAACCAAACCAAACCCAACCAAAACATTTTTTCTAAAAATTACTTTTCTAAATTAGCTTTCCGATCTTCATTTTGGGAGGTTGAAATCGGGGTTATTCTAACCTTTGTCAATTGAGCGCAAACGTATCCTAACCTGTGACTTGTCGACATTTTTTTTTTTGGAAAAAGGTAAGTGGTATCTGGATTGGTTAGGATACGTTTTCGACAGAGGGTCGGGTAAATTTGGAAAGTGTTTGACGTATGTCATTTTTGACATCAGATTCTGAAGACTTAGGAAAAGGCGCTGACTCGTGACGTAGGTTGACATTAGCACCCCGACATAAATTGTAATTTTGGAACATACTCATTTGCATCTCTTTTTAAAGCACAGCTTATTTTTTATTGCTGTCCAACCCATAGCGCTGCACAGTGGGCTCCCGAATCTGATTTTTGACCAAAATTAGAAAAATAGGTTTTGTCACAATATTTTGTTTTGAAATGAGAAAGAAGTAATTATCAATCAAACTGGCGAATCCAAAATGGCGAAGTTTCCTACTTATGAACCGGTAAGTATGAAATTTAGTGATAATAGTCGCTAAATATGATTTTTGACTTAAATTTAAAAAACTTATTTACCAATAGGTTTCAAATTTGGAACCTTGGCGTGTCTAAAGTCGTTGAGTATAATTATGAAATCAAACTTAAAAATTAAATGACGAATCCAAAAGGGCAAAGTTTTCTATTTATTTGTAAAATTGGAACTTTGGGGTGTATAAAGCCGATAGTTAAGAATTCTCACTCAAACCTAGAAAAAATATCATGGCGGATCCGAAATGCAGAACTTTTACATTTATTAACCGATATGTATTAAATCTGGAACTCTGCGGTGTTTAACGTCGCTTATTATTATTTTTTACTCAAACAAAAAAAACTTGCACGGCGGACCCAAAATCTTTATCCTATACACTATCCTATATTTATAAACCGATTTGTGTCAAACCTAGTACTTTAGTTAAGGTTAAAGCTCACCGTGTAATGTGCAACAAAGCTGCGTTGAAAAGGATGAGAAGTTTACATAACTAACTAACATAAGCTAAAATCAAACTAAAAATCAAAAATATTAAAAAAAGTTAAACGGTATTATCTTTGGCTCTACCAAAAACTAGAAAATAATACGAACGTAACCCTGACTTTGTAGCGGATAAGAACCTGCAAGTTTAATGACTGCATAATCAAATAAAAATGATTTTTCTAGAAAAATCCATTGTCTGACCTGTCTATACATTAAAATTGGACTCAAAATGTACGGGTAGAAAGTCTAATTAGGCGAAAGGGGGGCAAAATGGGATACTTAATTTTATAGGCTTATTTCTCCTATTAAATGGTCACCATTGCGTTCGTCATTTGGAATTAAGTTGGCTAGATACGTTATCTTTATGTTCTAGTTTTTAGTTTAAACGATTTAGAACTCCATCATAGTTTTATTTTTGTAAAAAGTTGCTTTTGGTAAAACGGGGTGCCTATGTGGCGAAACGGGCGGGCCGGTTGTGTAATTTAGAATCAATATTTTTGTAAGACCAGTCTTATTTATTAAAATACTAAACAAGTTAAAAATACTTATTTAAAAAATAAAAAGTTGTAATATATTGTAAATACATTTATAATCATAAAATTTAGTAATTACAGAATTTATAAAGAATTACTCCTACACGAATTTTACGTCAATTTTTTACAAAGAGAACATAAAATACGAGTTTCAGTGATGTTGTTATCAAAAAACAAAAATGTTTTTTGGGCAAAATGGGTTGTAGGTTACTAGGTATAACAAGGTACCCCATTTTGTTCCCATGGAAAAACCCCGTTCTGGCCCAAGCGCCAAACAAAAATCATACATAGTAAAGGACTAATCTTACGGGTGATGCGTTTAATTATGAATAATACATAAACCCGCTAATCGTTTAATGTAAACAAAATTTTAAAAAGTCAGTAAAAAATGTATTTACCGTGACAAAATGCGCAAGCTATTTCTACAATAAACAGCGCACAACATCAACTGTTGAGCAAAAACTAACTGAAGCTCAGCTGACCGGCACCAATCATATTGCAGAGAATTGAACCAGTCATAAGGATAAAAGATCTGATACTAAGAGGTTTTATTTTTGCGCAATTTGCTTAAAACTGCGATATCCCGTTTTACCTGCGTACCCCATTTTGCCTCCATTTCCCCTACCTCTTTTTACAAGATTTATTTTATGTGAATTTTATACAACATAAAATATTGTCGTAAAATGGCTTAAAATCTGGATCAAACCGCCATACAAATATGGTACTTTAACGCGTTCATTTAAAAGGAAAAATGACACTTCTAAAAAATAACTGAAAATTACGTCAATTAGTCATTCTTTTTTCAAGGCCTGCTGCACTATCTACTCTTTTTGGTAAAGAGGTTTAGAAGTTTCAGTATGTTTTTAATTTAACGCTTTTTGGTCAAAAATTAGATCCGCGAGCCCACTGTGTGCATTAGAAAATTCATTGACGTTGATTGTCAAAATGGCACAACTGTTTTAGACTGGATGCGCCAGTCCCACTACTTTGAGTTAAAAAGAGAGAGTAAGAAGCTGGATGATAATGTATGAGTTTAGTAAATAAAACGAGTAGACCAATGTTTAGTTATTAAACTCATGTGTGTTTAATATTATTAAGTGCCCTTACTAATACATTAGTTTAAAAAGAGATGGTAAATAATCGGACAATAATGTGTAAGTTCAGTCAATGACACGATTAGATTAGTTGGTGGTACGTTCCGGAATCATATTTTGCGTCGGGGTGCCGTGCTACGTCACAGTCAGCGCCTTATTCAACTTTACTTAGAGATAGCTATTGAGTAAAATATAGTGAATCACCTGGTACGTGACATATGTAAACTTTTTGACATTTTTAAAAAATCTTTGTTTTTTTAACGAGATTTCTTCTTTTGTCTGGTTTTTTTCGTCAACCTCCAAAAAAACAAATGCGTTTTCTTTACTTTTTCCGCCGCCATCTTTAAACAGCAAATAAAATGTATTTTTTTTATACATTATCATTTAAAACTAGCTTAGGGAATTATAAAAGTACATTTTGTGATACAAAATTTACCCGACCAAAAAAATACAGTTGTTTTTATATTTTTAACGCCACTATTTTTGATTATATTGGATATGTCATTTATTATGAAATTTATAAAATCAGATTTACCCCTTATTTAGTATATATTGATATATTACACGGCAACACTAGTTTTGTCAAACAAGAATGAAAATAAAATATGTTTTTATTTGGCCGTATGTACAATCATACCCTTGGAACGGATAGCTGCGGCACCTGTAGGGTATCACTGATCCTAACACATGTCATAACAAACAATGGGAATTTTGTGAGGGCTTCTAGTACAAGGAAGGGCTAAGGAGCCCCTGAGTGACTTGTAATGTTTCTTGGTTGGTTAACCGATGACGCGCCATGCGCCGGAAGTGGAAGCCTAAATTAACGATTTGCAGGATGTTTCAAACTCTAAGATGACATTTGTTTCAATTACCGTTCTTATTAACTTTGCAGTTAGCATGAGCACAAAATGTCTTGCGGGCATAGGTACAGGGTTGACCCTGCACATAGACCGTCAACAAAAAAAAAACAAACGATCACGATAGCTCACACTACTATAGTATAGTAGTAGTGTGAGCTAACAGTTTTTGATAACAACAATAGACACTTTCATGCGCCGCAGGCAAAAATCTTGAGTTTTTATTAGCAAAAACATTACTTTTTACTCATTTTTTGTATATTCAAAAAATTCTCGGGGGGGGGGGGGGGAGGGGCAAGTGCCCCTAGTGCCCCCCCCCCCTGGATCCGCCACTGACATGTTTGTTATAACAGGATAAAATAAGGGCTTGTAGTTTATGTTGAACCCCACAATTTGACAATATTTTAAACGTTATTAAAAGTCAGACATCTGCGAATAACGAAATATTTAAAAAGTCGAAAAGTAGGATTAGAAAAAGATAGATAGCATTTTCTGCAAAACGTGCTTGCTCTAAAAAAAATATTTGATATTTTTACCTTAATTATTTGCATACAGTACCGGCTAAAACTGGAGAAACCACCTAAAATTGTATATAAATCTGATCCTGTATCAACTATCAAAGAACAAGTGCTACATTTGAAAACTCGTCTGGTCCTTAGTTTACATGATTCGGCGATTTTCGATGAAAAATCATTAAATACACATTATAGTGCTTTTTGTCGATATTCAAAAAAAAGCTAAAAAAACGTTTTTTATATTATATTTTAGATTCTAAAAAATGCTAACAAAAGCAAAACGGATTTATTTAATTATGTGCTGCGGAATTGGAAATGTATCGTATCAGTAGGCAATTTAGTGTTGTGATACAAACAATTTTGTTTACATAACATTTTGCTTTACTGAATAAATACGATAACACCCTGTACTTCTAATCAAATATATTAATATCTTTTTTTTTATTTTTTATTTGTCAAACACACTATGTTTATTGTATTACAATCTAGTCAGTAAGACTAATTAGCAATTTTGTTTTAACTTAATTTACTAGAAAAGTCAGATTTAAACTTAGGGTTCACTCAACAGTTCTCCCCGCTTTGTTTAGTCTGTAACTCACAATTGTGTTGTGTTTCACTTAGTTTACTATAGTCCTTGCCATACGCAGTTACACTTTTGTGACTTTGACATGAAATAAACATATTTCCTAACCCGAAATATATTAAAAAGTAAATATGTCATGTTGGTATAAAATTAAAGGTAAAACTGTCATTGTCTCTGGATAAAAGGATGCTGACTGTAGGTTGACAAAAAAAACGCACAGATAAAAACAACTCAAAGACATGCCATTTTTCTGACTTTTTTTGTTGCTCTCAGTATGCATATGATAAATAAAGAAGTTGGAAATGTCACAAAAGTGTAACTGCCTATGGCAAGGACTATAGCTCAAACGGCTTCACCCTTTTTAGTCTTCGAACTAGCATAGTATTGTCTAGAAGCTGAATTGCTTCCACATTCACATGCCGATGGAGTCTATCTTCATGGCTTTTTGCGTACTTTTTTATAGTCTCTGCTACAGTTTCAATTTTTAGATCTCGATGAAGGTCACTATTTCGAACGTACCAAGGTGCATTCACAATGTTTCTTAATACTTTATTTTGAAATCTCTGTACAACTAGAATGTTACTCTCTTTAGCACAACCCCATAGTTGAATACCATATGTCCATACTGGTTTCAGTATTTGTCTATAAAGCATTAACTTATTATGAATAGTTAAATTAGACTTCCTTCCAATTAGCCAGTTCATTTTTCTATACCTTATCTCAAGTTCATCTTTTTTTTTTCGTAACATGTGCTTTCCAGCGCAATTTGGCATCAATTGTCATACCTAGATATTTTGCCTGATTAGAATATGGTACTGGAATGTTGTTAATTGTTATTTGTATGTGATTTATATTTTTGTTTGTAAAATCAACATGAATTGATTTGGTTTCATTTAATTTTATTCGCCACTTTGTGGCCCAACTGTGAACTTGGGTGACTGCATCCTGAAGTTTTTCTATGCATTTTTCAATAGATTTTTCTACCGTCAATAAACCAGTATCATCGGCAAATGTTGCTAAGTGACAATTTTCTGGCTTTGGGATATCACAAGTGAATAATAAGTATAGATAAGGGCCTAGTACGCTACCCTGAGGCACGCCTGCTTGAATTTCTCATAAATTTGAGTATGAGTCTTCCTGTTTTACTCTAAAATGTCTATCAGATATGTATGATTCCAAAATATCCGAATATTGTTTTGGCAGAAACCGTTTTAGTTTAAAATTAAGGCCTTCATTCCACACTTTGTCAAATGCTTGTGCTACATCTAGAAAAACTGCAGAACAAACTTTTCCCTCCTCTAGTGCTTTTTCTATTATATTAGTAATTCTGTGTACTTGATCTATCGTGGAATGCTTGTCTCGAAAACCAAATTGATGAGATGGAATAATTTCTTGTCTTTCTATGATGGGTTTTATTATTTTAAGCAATAATTTTTCATAGAGCTTGGATATAATTGGCAGCAAAGATATTGGCCTGTAAGATGACACATCATGGAGTGGTTATCCCGGTTTTGGAATCATGATAACTTCTACAACTTTCCACAGTTTAGGTACATACCTAAGCCTAAAAGACGCATTAATTAAGTTGCATAGTTTTACGATAGCTTTTCTGGGGAGTTGTTTTATGACTACCCCGTTAATAAGATCATACCCTGGGGCTTTTTTCGAATTAATATTTTTAATTTCTGTTAATATTTCTTTTGGTGATGTAACCTTAATATGGTCCTCGATTTGATGGGGTTCATTTAAATGAAAGTGTTCATCTGGTGCTTCGTGGGGCTGAAATGTTTTTTCTAAATGACTTGCAAAAATATCTGCTTTTTCTTCGTTACTCCTTGCCCACTGGTTGTTAGATTTTCGTATGGGTGGAATTTGGATAATTGGTCTTTTAAAATCTTTGGTTGCTTTCCAAAGGGAATAGTCGGTATTTTTATCATCTGTAAGTTCATTAAGAAAATGGTTAATAGATTCATTTTTTATTACTAGAATTTCTCGCCTAATGCGCTGCGTCAAGTTGTTGAGATTTGTTTTGTCCCGAGGATCACGGCTTTGCTGCCACTTTCATCTTAGTTTCCTTTTTTCCAATATAAGGTCTCTAATTTCCTTTGGATAGATTTTTCCCTTAAAAATTCTCTTTGGTTTTGGACTGTTTTCCCAAGCTGCTTGTTGAATATTTCTAACAAAATATTCAACTTCTTTATCGATTTGGTCTGGCGTTTGCTATGTTACTGATAGGTTTATTTTTTCTGACAGACTTTGTTTAAAACTAATCCAGTCAGTCAGTTTATTAACTAGTGAGATATTTGCTTCTTTCTTTATTATGTTTTTTTAAGAGTTATAATAATAGGTGAATGATCTGAGTGTAAATCAAAACTTTCTTCTATATCTACAAAACTTAAAGATATATTTTTTACTATAAAAAAATCAATTAAATCTGGAATTTTTCCTGGATCTGTTGGATAGTATGTGGGCTTACCAATATTAATATCTTCATCTCAATTTTTTGACTAGCAGAATTTTTTATAAAAAGTGATGTTTTTCGTGAAATTAAAAATAATGATTTATCTCCACTTATTAATTACATGTTTCGTAATTTGATAACACCTTGTACACTCGTGCTCATAAAACTCCCGTACACGAAAACTTGTAATAAGAAATCATTAGTAATAGGTTACTTACTTTTGTTGCTAGCTATGTTTATAGTGTTATTACCAAATGACATTTAAATAATTTACTCGGACATTTTGGATGTCATAAAAAAAATTTAAATACCAAGACATTTTAGCTGGATTTTCAGTAACTTACACTTAAAATTATCAATTCAATTTTCCGTGTACGGGATTTTTATGAGCACGAGTGTACATCTAAAAATGAAAAATAAAGAATTTTTTCTTCTTGTCAAATCCATCCGGGGGTCAAATCCATCCGGGGACACAATGTATAGACTATTTTTTGTCCAATTGTTGTGAAATTTTTAGGACATAAGTATATTATACCTTTTACATCTCTTTCAAATGGTACTTGCCATTATTGCGTAAAGTTACACAGAAAAAAGTTTAATTTTTAGCTTTTTCTTAAACTTTGCAAAAATGCAATAAAAGATTTTGTATCACCGAAACACGTGAACTAAGAAGGGGAATGAAGTTTTCAAATGTATGACTTGTTCTTTAATAGTTGGTACAGAATCAGATTTATATACAATTTTAGGTGGTTTCTCCACTTTTGGCCCGTACACTCGTGCTTATAAAAATCCCTTACATGGAAAATTGAATCGATAATTTTAGTGTAAGTTACTGAAAATCCAGCTAAGATCTCTTGGCATTTTTAGTTGTTTTATGACATCCAAAAGGTTTGAGTTAATTTTTTAAATGTAATTTGCTACTAACAATATAAACTTAGTTAACAACAAAATACAAGTAACCTATTACAGATTTCCTTGTACATGATTTTTATGAGCACGAGTGTACCTTGCATCTAGTTTAGCTTATAAAGATCACTAGTTAAAAAAAAAGGTCACACATCAACTTTAAAAATGTAAGCTTCATCCCTAAGGCAGTTCGTACGTTAGAAATACCGTGATTTATAAGTAAGTGAGTCTCGTAGGACACATTTTCTTTTACGTTATACTGGATTAAAATAAATGACCTCAGCAGGCTAGGATTTAACGAATAAATTTAGATTTAATTTAATCCATGCAGGAGGTCAGTTCTTACCAGGCTGGCAAAAAACTTTGTAATAAATAACTTTGTACAGGGTCCACCTTCAAATGGCAACCAAATTTTAACACTTAAAATTTTGCAGGTCTCGTAAAAATTAAATAATCTGCAATAAAAAGTTGAGATGTAAATTATATGATGAAAAAAATTTGTGATTAAAAGGTCGAGGGTCTCAAAACTTCTAGGAAATTTCATTTGCATTTTTAGGCATTTATGTTGGTTAGGAGCATTTTGGGAGAGCTGATTCCCCAGACATGTTTTTGTGAGCAGATAGTTCCTATTAATAGGCATACCTGGGTATGCGTATTTGAGAATGACATATGTATTTATTTTAACCGTACTTCAGTTGGAATGTTTGCAAATAACAAATCATAGGGTTGCGATATTTTGACTAAATTAATGGATCCATTATGGATAATAATATGGTAACTTCCAAATCCATTAGACCACTCCAAGTGAAGTCTTCGCTATAGCCACCTTGAAAATAGTTTTTTTACATATGCCAGAAATGGAAGCTCCTGCAAAGTTTTAGTTATAACATATATTATTGGAAAAAACGTGTTCTACTATATTCCTAAAACCGCATATTGATGCGGTGCTCCGTAATAGTTAGCAATTTTTTAATTTATAAACTGTTAAAAAACATCGTTAGAATTAATAGGTTTTGACCAAAATTTAACCAGCTCTGTACAGTATTATATACTATTTTACCTAAAATTTTGATAAAAATCGGTGCAGAAGTTTAGGAGCTATCGTGGGCCGGACAGACATAAAACAATATAAAACAATTTATCAGTATAGAAGCGCACACCATGGTGCATTAAGTAAGCCAGAACTAGACACAGGGCTGATTGTCTTTAAAATATTGAAGTTGGAATGACGGTTCATGGATATTTGATCTTTTTTAAATAAAGCCGTTTTTGAGATTGTTTTTACTTTATTCTGGCAGAACAATTTTTTTTAAATGTATAGTAAGCCATAATTTTTCATAGCCGCTTCATAAGCTCACACAAAACTTAAGTTTAAAGCAGAAGCGAATGTGAGAATCACATATGACAAAGTCAAATACATGTCAAATATAACAGTTGGCATGTGGTACATGGCGGGTAATTTGAATTCAAATTAAGGAATGCTAAATCTTGAAGATTTTAACCTTTTAATCATGTTGCTTCCTTACAAACCTTTGGTGGAATATCGGGATGGTGTCTGAGAATATTTCACTGAAATTTTGCGGAAATCTGTAGTGCCATTTTGAAAATATCATAAAAAAACGTCTGACCTCCCATAAGACCCAATGTAAAATTCAGCCCCGGGAGAACAGCTGATTTTTTCAGGGTCGTGGCCTCTATTTTTGTGTGGCCTTGCTAGACGTTCTGTTTGTTTAAAATTAATTATTTTGAAAATTGGTTGTCTGAAACGACCCTTATTAAAATGTAGAAAAAAAAACTACCTGATGTCAAAATTGACGTTTAAGAAAATTATATTTCAATTTGCTGAAAAACGGACATAAAATGTTGACTGAACACTTATCAGGCCCGTATGTCAAATATACCAAATCAATATGAAATGTCAGAGCTCGTAATGATTATTTTTAAGATAGCTGAAAGAACAATCGTCTGGAATTGAACAGGCTCCCGCATAAAACAAAAAGTTTTAGGAATCATTATTTTCAAAATTATTTGTGCTACAAACTCATATACGTAATATTCCAATACCCACGGTAATTTCCAGTTCTTGATGAAAACATTAAGAAATGGCAATATCAAATGTACATAAGAGTGTCCTTCTTGTAGAATTTAGTATAAAATGTCCTGATTGGTTATTTTTAAACACATGCTTTAATTTACTCATGCATATTATTTTATTGGTGTATATCGTCCCCACACATTTGACCCGTGTCGTCACATTGATTTATCGGCGCACAGTGGCCAAAAACCCTATCTATGTAAATGTACAACTACAACTTTAAATAACGATATAGAGATTTTTTTTAAAGAGTTTAATCGCAAGTAAGTTTTTTTTCAAATAAGGCAATTTCATTTGTGGCGCCTTTTGGAAGGCTTCACATCGTCTCCTGGATCAATAAATAATATGACAGCTTTGACCAACGTCAAAAATGATGAAAAGGTTAATAGGCTAAAGAGGGCACTAAACTGAGAGATTCTCGTAAGACCTATTAACGGCAATAATCTCTATATGCAAAGTGAGGCAAAAATATTGATATTTTTTGTAGAGAGAGCACGCTGCGCAGGAGGTGCTACTGACAACATTGACAAACACTTTAATGACAAATCACAAATGACAATCTCCTTGAAGTATTAAGTTCACAGAATACCACAGGTGATTAGAACTAGAGAGAGAAAGATTGCAATGCTTAGCATTTATTGTATGTTGTCACTCTAAAAAAACTGTTAAATTTTTGTCTCAGTGTCTCATATAGCCGTGGTCGTTCCAGTTACTTCGTATATAATTCATTAAGTTGCGGGTAGTATAATTTTTACATATAGATAATATTCAAAAAGTACTTACTATACAGGGTGTCCCAGATAAAAGTAACTACATGCGGTCTTATGAGAATTTTGGAAATGATAAGACATATTATAATTCTGGTTAAATGGAAAAAACTGACTATATTCTGAGCCCAATCAGGTGCTGTATTAAAATTTAAAATAACCACAAGGGTTTTTCCAAATATCAAGCAAAAACTAAAAACTGCTTTTAATAAAAATAATTTATTTATTGCTTGATTTTTTAAAAGTCTTTATAGATATTTTTATTTTTGAAATAGACTGGGCTCGGAACAGCGCCAATGTTTACCCAATAATCCAAATTTGTGTGTATTACTGTTTTCAAAATTCTCATAAGAAACCGTGTAATAACTTTTATCTGGGATACATGGTATACCACAACTATTTTTTAAAGTTTCTAAACAAGTAACGATAACTTTCAATGTGTTATGCAAAGTTTATATAGAAAAGAAATATCGAGTGTGCACAAATCTATCTTTCACATGGACTGCCTAGGCTTATCGGGGTAAATAATGTGTTTGCGCTTGCCTTAAGTTAAAAACGGGGTGATTGGAAAGTGACAAAGACAGAGTAATAAATAAACTTGTCACAAAAAATTATATTAAAAAATAAATATATATCACGTGACTGTCCCAAACCTATTTTGGTTTCACTTCTTATATCATACTAATAAATATAATTTTGGCTTTCTTATTTGTTCTGCACTTAAATCTTATTTACACTCTGTATACAGTGGCGGATCCAGAATTTCCCGGGGTCAGGGGTCAATGTGGCAGCAAACATCAAAAACATTTTTTTTAGTGGTTTTTGATAGAAATTGAGATGTGAAATTTAGTAGCTAAATAAGAATAATAGCGCCGCAGGCGAAATTTAAAAAAAAATAAGTAGAATTTTTGACAAATTTTAAATAAATGATGCTGCTAAACTAAAAAATAAATTATATGTTTGGGTGGTGACCCTTCGTCGCATGTCTAGGATCCGCCGCGTTCGTCGCGTCATGGCATCACTCTTTGCTACTTAAAAAAATACTCTGCCAATATATGGGCCCCTAAGCTCACACTAGGTACTATAGTTATAGTTTACGTGTGAGCTAATATAACTAAAAACTGAAATATATTTTATTCAACTCCAGACTAAATTACCTTTTGTTTGATACCACACAAGCCATGTTTTGACTTAAACTCAAATTTTAAAAATCTACCCCCACCCTTAAAAAAAGCAAAAACTAAAATGTATTTTGTTAAACTCCGGACTCAATTACCTTTCTTTTGATATCACACACTCCATATTTTCACTTAAACTCTAATTTTTGAAATATACCCCCACCCTTTTTTTAAAATAAATTAAAATGTATTTTGTTTAACTCCAGACTCAATTACCTTTCGTTTGATATCACACAAGCCATATTTTCATATAAACTCTAATTTTTGAAATCTACCCCCACCCTTTTATTTGGTTTGTGTTCGGTGGATTTTGTTCATTTTTAAATGGGACCATCTCGACCCAAGACCCAGCCCAGGTACCAAATTTCATTAAAATCGGCTAAGCGGTTTTTGAGTTATGCGCGTTGGTCGTTACAGACAGACATACAGACAGACAGACAGACATACAGACAGACAGACAGACGGCGCAACAAAAAAGTTTCAAAATCGTCTGAAACGCAAAGATATATAAAAATTTTTGAAATCGGAGCAACTTTTTTTTTCTCGAAAAAATTAGGATCACCATAGCTCACACTACTACAGTATAGTATATGTGTGAGCTAAAACTATGCGTCCGATTGACATTTTTCTAAAACCGTTGTGATCCCTGATCTTTGATACACAAAGTTTATAGAAGGTGTTTTTTTGATTAAGCAAAGGGTTCTCGAGTTATAACAAGTTATAAATTATTGTAAATACGCGTTTTCAGGGCGAGCACTTGTTTAATAGGGAACTCTTTCTGATAGAAATATTACTATATGCTTTTGGTGGAATCATGAGCACAGTTTATATATTTAAAAAATGCAAAAAAAAATTTTTCTAAATTTTTGGAAAAATTACCCCCACCACCTCCTGCACACGACGATTTTTGGACGACCAATCGATTTTGCATTCTTAGGGTGTAGGAAATGATTTAAATTGTATCTTACATTTTAGCAATGAAGTGCACACGAAAATCGGTTCTAGAAGCCTTTAACGCGCTTTAAAACTCTAATAGTCATATACGTAAATTACTTATATGCTAATAGTAGGTAACGCATTTCTGGCATAGACCACTGTGCCTTGCGCTTTCACTTCGCCTCCAGAGCCGTTTTAGCTCTCGTCACGCCCGAGGAAAACTATAAAAATAGTGTTTTGAGGAAAGAAACCTATTCCGCACTAGTGCGAAAAACAAACACCATGACAAAAAATTAAAAACAAACGTGTCAGACAAAACAATATACGTTGTCAAAATTTAATATAAATAAATACTTGTAAAATTTTGTTTCACTTAATTGCTGGCCCGGCCATCTAAGCGCGTTGTTCGGCCATCTGCAATTACATACGGCAAAGTAATATTGTTGTACTTGTTAAATTTACTATTTTCTACTAGGATGTGGAAAACTTCACCTTTCTGCGCGCAAGAAGTTAGTTTTTAGGGAGTAACTGACAGAATAATTAAATAGTCTGCTATAATTTTTAATAAAATAAAGAGAAACTATATAATATGTGTTTAAACCATTTTGCGAAAAGATGATTTTGCATATTGGGTGTACCGGACCCGCACCACTTGGAGACCTTGGAGCAACGCGGTAATAAGACAACTTCAATATTTATTTACATTTCAATTTCGTCTAATTTGACATGTTTATTTATAAATTACATTAAATTTTTTGAAAAAAAAAGGTACTCATAGGTAAAATATTGTACCTAACACAGGCGGAAAGTGTCTCTACTTACCGCCGTTCGATAAAGGTACTTTACCGGACCCACACCATTTGGAAACCTTAGCAACGCGGTAATAAGAAAACTTCAATATTTGTTTACATTTCAATTTCGTCTAATTTGACATGTTTATTTATAAATTACATTAAATTTACAAAAAAAGATACTCATAGGTAAAATATTTATTTTAGGTAGAATTTTTTACGTTGTCATTAGATTATATAGAAAATCGTAAAATTAATTGTTTGAGTTTTAGCACTTCTATTGTAAACTAACACAGCACCATTTTAAAGACAATAGTGTATCTGTAGCGTAATATAAAATTTTGAATCTAATAATTACAACAAATTTAATTCTATAAACTTTTTTATATTCTTTATGGAATTTTTAAAACATAATTAAAAAACTATTCTTCAAGGGAATACCCATAGTCTAGTGACGGCGCTGATTCGTTCGGGCGTGGCCGTTTTCGTATAAGTGTAAAGGACAGACTTATGCAATTTTCGTATTGTCATCCTTTAATGTGATACTCAAAATCCACTTATAGAGTAAATAGCTAACCGGGTGTATTGGAATATTACGTATATGTACAAACTAAGGTAGGTGAGAAGTATAAGGTACACCTTATTTTCACTAAAAAATAATGTTAAAACTAAAGTACAAACCAATATTGCAATGGTAAGTTCTAATGCTTTATAGAGCAAATCAACTAACCTTACATTTTTTAAACACAGAAATATTTAAAAAGTATTTTATTGTAAATTGGGCTTTAATATCGGCTACTTGACGATAATAAGACCCACCAATATAAGGAAATGGGTACAATACTTTAAATAAGGCCTGAAAATAACTCCCATTAAACAGCATTACAAAATGTTTTCTGAAAACGTATGGATTACATTGCAATAGTTAGATAGAGAAGGTATTGTTTTAAACGATTTTTGTTGAGATAACGCCAAAAATGTGTTATTTTGAAGTATTTTGACGTATCCTAATAATCTCCTCGTGATGTCTATCTGTGAGCGAGTGTGTGTAATTTCCAATAAACAGAATCAAGCCAGACTGAAAATCACAAAGGTTAAATTTGGCGCTCTAGTTATAAATTATAGTTTTAGTTTTACTCGTCTACTGCTCTTCTAGATTCTTTCGTATTTTTGTAGATGGCGCTCCTTGTAGAGTATATGGTTTGGTTTTCTCACTAGAAACGTAATATGAAAGACAAAAAGGTGTACTTAAAAAGGGTGTCACATTGACCAAGCAGTGTTCTGAGTAGTCCCATAACGACGAAACAGTTGACTGTCAACACTTATTAGGTGTGGTGTGCATGAGATTTTGGACGCCTGTAAGTTCAAGCTTTCGAGTTACCCACGGAAAAATGCGAGACAAACAAAAACCCCTATTTTTTCCCGCTTAGCCACAAAAACTTGTTTGTATTAAGTGATAGGTTAATAAACCAAGTAGTGATAAAAAAAAACATTTTATGCAAGTCAAAATTCCTTGATTACTTATTGTTTTTTTTTTTAATAAAAATTCGTTATTGAATCTAGACTTTGGCTGTAGCGTTGTTGTGACAATGAGGGAATTTTAAAACGTTTATTATTTTGAAAATTGTGATGGTCGTTATGGTTACTTTCCGTTATCTTAATTAACGATAACCACAAAATCATGTCAGTGGAAAAAAAGTTTTTGGAATGCTTTTGGTGCTTAACGAAAATACATATTATTATATTTGTCAGCGTTAGGTGACTTCAATCATCATGCAACATATAGACAAGCACGTGTGTCCGTGATCCCCGTTATATAAACGGGCCACGATCTACCACTATTTTGACGTCATAGATGTAGGCTGCAGGTTTGTTTGATGGTTACGTCTTTAAAATAGCGAAGTTGGAATGACTGTTAAATGATTAATTCTTTAGGAAATACATACAAGGTGACAAATTAAAAAGGATCCACCTGGATTTTTTCGAAAATTATCAAGAAATTAAAAAAAACGGCGAAACACGTCAATTTTGTTTGCAAGGAGGACACTTTTTGACTATCTTGAAATTTTTGTAGCACGAACCCCCTTCGAGAGGTATACTTAACCCCTATATTTTGAATAGGGAAAGTGGGTCTAGTGATACCTTGTTTTGAAGCTCTCTTGAATAGCTTTACAACCGTGTAAAATCCATCGATTAGTTTTTGAGATATTTGCTTTCAAATGTCCAAATTTAACATGGAATAATAAAATAAAAATTAAATCCGAAAAATATAAAATTCTAATTGAATTTTTATATTATCAGTCCATGTTAAATATGAAAGTTTGAAGGCAATTATCGCAAAAACTATTGGATAGATTTTTGAAATTTTTACACGGTTGTAAGGACATTCAAAAGGCCTCCAAAACAAGGTATCACTAGACCCATTTTCCCTATTCAAAATATAGGGGTAAAGTATACCCCTCGAAGGGAGTCCGTGCTGCTACAAAAATTTCAAGATAGCCAAAAAGTGTCCCCCTTGCAAACAAAATCGACGTATTTCGCCGTTTTTTTAATTTTCTGATAATTTTCGAGAAAATCCAGGTTGATTCTTTTTAAATTGTCACCTTGTATTGCTAATTTTAAAATTATTTTAATATTATCCCTAAAAATATATTAGCCGCTTCATTAGCTCACAAAAAATATAATTTTAAAGCCGAAGCAAATGTGTTTATTTTGGCTTTATTAATAATTAATGAAACCAACCTAACCAATATAATTCGACTAAACATTTTTAGGCAGCTCAAAATCGATTGTAACCTAAACGTGTCAACTGATCCTAAACGTAACCTAACCCGTGACACGCCCCATGTGACACGCCCCTTAGACGCGGTTTTTTTTCGTGCGCTTTTAGTTCCACGTCGTTTTGTCCTTTAACGAGGTTTTGGACCGGCGCGCTGTTTGGTCCAGCGCGATTTTTATTGGCACGGTTTTGTCCGTAAATCTAGTTATTTCCATGTCAGCTTACACAAATCACACCAAAAAAAAATGTTAATTTTTAATAACACTGCTATTTTTAGTATTTAAATAAACTTTATTTATTTAAGAAAAGGTCCGATGGCAATACAGCCCAAACAAAAAATATATTTCTATCTCTACCCCCACCCTCTCCTTCCCCCAATAGAAAAATGAGTTTCCAAACAACGATCAGCGATTTCATTATAATCTAGAAAAAACTCTTCTGTTCTGTTATTGAACAAATATTTTCATTTAATAGAGTAGATAGCTGAGACTAAATAGTAGAAAATAAATTGGTAAACATTTTTTTTTAAGTCACAAGCTTTTATAAAATGCACTAAAAATTAAAAAATAGTTTTCTAACATTCTAATATTATCATAATAATAAAAGCGATGACAGCAAATCAAAGCATAAGTTAATCTAAAGTTGTGATCTAAACACTTAAAGAATATTCAACATAGCAGGTCATCAAAGATATGTTTGATGTGCCGCAATGTTATGCCATTGCCATACCTATGTCAGAGAAATGCTGGGGTATCTTAGATCGGGTGGGGTGGGTTTGGTACCTCTGCATTTTTCTGCTAGATTGATTCTTGCAAATAGTCATATTTAATTGATACGGATATCTTATCGTGCTAACATCGTCAAGATTTCCGTCAGTCGGCCATCGCTTTTATTATTATGATAATATTAGAATGTTAGAAAATTAGTTTTTAATTTTTAGTGCATTTTATAAAAGCTTGTGACTTAAAAAAAAAAATTTACCAATTTATTTTAAATATGTCATAGGTGCATATTTTCTAGTTAAGGCCATAGACAGATTTTTTGGGTAACTGTACAAAAGGACGATACTAATAAAGAAACGTCTTCTTAATTATCAGACTCCTTTCTGTTTATTAAAGATAAAGAAATCACGACTTGCATATACGCAGCCTCACTAATAGCGATAATAATATCAGATAACCATTTCAAAATATCCCTTATAATAAAGCATATTTTTTAAACTAAAATATACTAAGTTCTTAAACTTAGATTTAAATCTGTTTAGTAAATACTGCTGTTAAAATTTAACTCCTCTTTCAATTTCTCTTGTAACCGAAATACTAATAGCATTTTCATGCTTTACTTTTTAGCTGCCAGGCTTGTTGTTGACTGTGCTGTTACTAAGTTTTGTGTTCATTTTGAATATGTCTCCGAGGGCAAAATGCCGACGAAATAGAATTGTTTATTTTAGCAAGTTTCTATCTTTACCCACGAGCAGCCGCGCAAGCGGTGAATACAACGCAAATTTTAATTTTTTGCTATTTAAATAATTTCAGAATACCACACGCCTTTAGGCACTTAGATATTTGTTTGACAACATGTCAGTTAAAATTCCACTTTGATGCCCATGGAAATTTAATAGGCGCGCTCCCGCCAGATGGTTTATGTACTTTTGCATTATAAGTTTGAAAAAAGCTCCAAAATTTATTTAATATTTATTCAAAATCTATGGTAAAAATACCCCGACGCATTTTGAGCCTATCGCTCTTTTTCAAGGAGAGTGAATAAATCTAAAAACAAAGCAAAACTTAAGAAATTATTGTGACTAAAAAATAGTGTAGTAATTGTAGTGTAAGTGTAAAATTTAAAAAAAATTTTGGTTTTTTTTTAACAGATTTTTTATTGATGACCATCAGATCAATGTCGTTGCTCAAACTGAATAAAACCTTAAATTGTACAAGATTTTTAAATGACTTTTGGCTGTTTGAATTGGTAATGTATTAAACTATGAAAGAAAGGGTTAGAAGGTGGAGGTGTGCCTGGGGGGGGTTTAACGGGTTAGTTATATGTATTCTATTTAAAAGTTTTATTATGTGAGACGCTTCTCTAAAATGATTAAAAGTACTGGATTATTTAGAAATTTAATATTTCGTTAAGCATCTAATCAAGCAATCTTAATGCTAAGTCATATTAGGTAAAAAAACCCTGAAACTTGTAAAAAAATAGGTTCAAGGTGGATTTTTGCATAATTATTCCTTAACATCTGGGACACATCCCCAGGTCTCTAAAAACCGGTATTTTGTGATTTTCTCGAAAAGTAATAACTTTTTTAAAAAAAGTGAAGAGAGAAAAAATACGCACAATCATTCGGTCTATGCATAAAATTACAAAAAAAACGTAACCTGACATTTTAAAAAACATTTTTAGAAAAAAACCATTTTTTTTTATTTTTTTTTACTCTGTAGTAAACTTAGTAAATGTAAAATTTTAATACTTTATAACATTAAGCTTGATCCCCACTTGCACAAAACACCATGTACTTAAATTTAGTTTTTGTTTCTAAAAAGTTAAACAACTTTAAGTAAAGCTTATGCCAATGGTCAAAAATATCTGGACTGCCAGTGGGACATGGAAAACAATTTTTTTAAATAAATTTAAGCACTGTATGATAAAAAAAAGCGCACATAAAAAAAAGTTGAACTTTAATCTTATAATCTTTTAAAATCAAATTAACATTTTTTTGGTGTGATTTGTGTAAGCTGACATAGAAATAACTAGATTTACGGACAAAACCGTGCCAATAAAAATCGCGCTGGACCAAACAGCGCGCCGGTCCAAAACCTCGTTTAAGGACAAAACCACGTGGGACTAAAAGCGCACGAAAAAAAAACCGCGTCTGAGGGGCGTGTCACATGGGGCGTGTCACGGGTTAGGTTACGTTTAGGATCAGTTGACACGTTTAGGTTACAATCGATTTTGAGCTGCCTAAAAATGTTTAGTCGAATTATATGGGTTAGGTTGGTTTCATTAATTATTAATAATGCGAAAATAAACACATTTGCTTCGGCTTTAAAATTATATTTTGTGTGAGCTAATGAAGCGGCTCAGAAAAATTAAGAATTTCTGTAAATTAAAAAAATATATTTTTAGGGATAATATAAAAATAATTTTAAAATTAGCAATACAAGGTGACAATTTAAAAAGAATCAACCTGGATTTTCTCGAAAATTATCAGGAAATTAAAAAAACGGCGAAACACGTCGATTTTGTTTGCAAGGGGGACACTTTTTGGCTATCTTGAAATTTTTGTAGCAGCACGGACTCCCTTCGAGGGGTATACTTTACCCCTATATTTTGAATAGGGAAAGTGGGTCTAGTGATACCTAGTGATAAAAAAAGTTCAACTTCTGGGTATGAACCGAACCGAAACAACTTTAAAATATGCGCAAATGTTCACACTTTTCTTACACTCGAAATTCCAGTCACACTGCTATTCATTGCAAAAATAGTGTTTCACTAAAGTTTATTGGGATAAAGAGGTTTAAACAAAATAAGGGTTAAAAATTATAAACATGAGTACATAAAGTTTTACCGAACAGACGTTGTATCATGATTTTTCCCAAACTATATATGAATACTAAAAGCTTTAGTTTCAAAGATATCTACAAAAAATAATTTATCCATGTATGTTATATATAGCCTGTTTTTTGACATCTTTGAGAAAAATCTTGACATAAAAAATTGAAAACTTCATATTAATACGAGTATTTGTTAAAATGTTCTGTAAGTACCTCTGTTTATAATTTTATGGTAGAGATCATTACCCTGATGTTCCATTTATATAGTTTTACCCCGTTGTCACATTTAAGTTTAGTCGAACACTATTTTTTCTAAAAAGTTTTAAAATTACGTTAATATCTGTTAAGCTGCAATTTCAAATAAAATAAAAGTGTGTGCATTTGCGTGTATTTTAACACTGTTTCTAAGTACTTTAAGTATTTTTAATATTACGCTTTTTTGTGTCGTACAGTTCTCAATTGTATTAAAATTAAATTTTCAAAATCCCAATGGTGGTCCGACTAGTAATAACTACTTTCCTAACCTTTACTTAAAGTTGTTTAATTAAAAAAAAACAACACAAAAACTGAATTTTAGCAAATGGTGTTTGATGCAAGTGGGGATCAAGCTTAATATTATGAAGTAATAACATTTTAAAACAAGTTACCTACGGAGGGAGAAAAAAAAAAATTTTTTTAAATATATTTTTTTAAATGTTTGGTTAGGTTTTTCTTAATTTTATAGTATAGACCAAATAATTTTGCGTATTTTTTCACTCATTAGTTTTCGAGAAAATCACAAAAAGCATTTGGGGCCTTACTACAGCGTGAAACTGTATAACCATCTACCGGGAGCTATAAGATCTATTTCAGATGTCTCTAAATTCCGAAAACAACTTAAAAATATCTTGGTTGAACAAACGTTTTATAAAATAGATGAATTCTTTGGCTTCTCTTTTTAGAACTTAAATCAGATGACGTTCATCGTGCTTCAAACAAATGGTTATATATCCAATTCTTATACTTGTTTATAAGAATCATTAACTACCTATTTTATATAATGTTGACCTAAATTGTGTGTTTTTTCTTTGTAATTTTTTTCTTGTAAAAATTTTTTGTTTGTATAATATCGTTTTTTTTTCATTTTATCATTGCTTAAATTTACTATTTTAAACTATATTTTTTTTAAATTTATATTTTATCCATTTTAACATCAGTGTTTGTGTGTGTATGTAGTACGTATCTTTTTTAACTAAATTTGTTGTTATTATGCCGTCATTTTACCTCCTTTTTCTAAAATTTTGTTTACCAATTATTATTTATTATTCCTTACAATATTATTCTGTTTAAAACACATAGTAATAAGTATTGTTTAATTAAACTATTTTATATTGCATATTGGTAATGAGTAACCAAATAGGATTAGATTAGAAATAGGTACTTTCGTTTTGTCAATAAGGATCACTTGTATCTTTGGATAATAAAGCATGTTTACTACTACTACTACTATATCAAGCGAAGTACAAGGATTTTGGCGGATAATATGTGGGGATGTGTCCCAGATGCCAAGAAATAATTATACAAAAATGCAACTTGCACCTATTTTTTTCCAGGTGAATTCCTAATATGACTGGACTACTTTCTTGCTATTGTGGAGGATCTTAAAGTCGAGTTTTACTAAAAATATTGGTCCTCAAGAAAAACTCCAGCAATGTCGTAAACCATTCACATAATCACATAAAGGAGTGGTTCTATTGGTGTGGAGGGTAGTAAAGAGGGTTAATATTCTCCCCACAAAAGCTCGAAAACTTATGTAAGGTACAAAGGTTTACAGATAAGTTAAAAGCTGAAAAAAATACTTAGCATATATAGAACTTACCCTAGAGATAGAACCAACATTTGGTGCATCCTCAAGAATTTTTTATTTGCAATTTCCTTTGTAAACCCAATTTCGTAGATCATAATTACATTAATCTCGACGATTTTTGGGCAGGGGCGAGCCTGCCTTTACGCCTACAAATAATTGATATAATTTTATTCATTTTTAGTGTTTAGTTCCCCTTGTATGACTAAAATAATTATTTTTTAATTTTCAGGTAGGTATTTATTTTCCTAATAATTTTTGAACCCCAACCTAAACGTAAGCAGTTATGCAACTTTTAATATTAAAAAAATTGTAAGAAATAGAGGCTCCCTGAAATCGGAAGTACCAGGGGCCGCAAACTGATAAAAGATATTCTTGTTAAGTTCAGTTCAATTAAAAACAGCAAATAAAAACTAACTTGGTTGTTGCTGCCAGTTTGGTCTCTACCCTGGAAAATTCTTAGTAAAATGCTAAGGCTTATAATGTATATTTCGTACCAGCGGCGTAGTGAGGGTTTCATGCGCCCGGGGCAAGGCTAAAGTTTGGCGCCCACCATTTTTTACAAACATGTTTTAAAATCAATGTAAGAGGCGCCTTTCGGCGCCCCCTGACTTTGGCGCCCGGGGTAGGTGCCCCGGTCGCCCTGCCCTACTACGCCGCTGTTCGCACTCTCAGAACGAAAATGACATTACTCCCAATAAAATAAGAACTTCAAATAAACATGTTTACCTAAAATTAATTTTTTTGAATTGTGTCTGTCTAAGGGTGTAATTTATTAGGATTAACCAGAGTCATTTTAGTTAGTTTTGCCTTTGTGTGAAATATTGGCCGATGGCCTATTTTGCCCCGGCCGGCTTACAACCCAACCACCCTCTGAATTATACACATCACAATAATATGGCTCGATATATTTGACCAGACTATAGTCCTTGCCATAGGCAGTTTATCATATTATGCATACTGAGAGCAACAAAAAAAATCTGAAAAATGGCATGCCTTTAAGTTGTTTTTCTGTGCATTTTTTTTGTCAACCTACAGTCAGCATCTTTTTATCCAGAGACCAGTGGCGCAGCCAGGAATATGACTTGGGGGGGGGGCTGATGCCTCTTGGGGGGGGGGGGGGCGAGACCTCATCATGTCGTATTTTATACTATTTTATCTTTTTATTGGCGGGCCACAGGCCCCCCCCCCTGGTGCGCCCATGCAGAGACAATGACAGGTTTACCTTTAATTTTATGCTATTTCCATACGGTGCCTATTTTGGCCTAAGAGTCCCAAAATTTCAAGAAAACTAAAAACTTGGAACTTATTAAAATATTGAATATTAGATGGGAAAAATAGCAAAAGCGGTACATTTTCAAAGTCAACAAATAAATTATTTGCTTATATTTTGTTTGTTCCCTGACATGTTTAATCATTCTTGGGTATTGGGAGTAAAAGAAAACAACCAGTTTTTCGTTTGGTGAAATTTCCTAATGGGATAAATGCTTTAATTAAATTAAAATTATTTAGAATTACTGTGATTATTACGATTTTTAAATGAACTAAGTTTGATTTCCAACACAATCATTACACCTTCAAATGATTGCTGTAGCGACCTTGGGTCCTTATGCCGAAGAAGCCTTCATAATGAAGCTCAGTCTCTGAAACGCGTCGGCTTAACTGACCATAAAAAAAGAATTTAAGAACCTGATAAACATTTTTTTCCCTTTCACAAATCATGATGCCTCTTTTGCACTAAAAACTAGATGGGAAAACATTGATGCATAATCGCGGATCGGCCATAAAAGTTTTTTTTACTTTGTAAACATTAACGAAAAAGTTACATTTTGCTGTCTACGGGTACTCCTAGTAGAATTTCGTAGTTTTTTGAGCATTCCTCGAGAACCTTTAAAAAGTGCTGTGGATATAACTTGTTAATTTTTTGTATCGCAAAAACCCGAAGAAATAGGATGTTAAGATATATATTTTTACAGAAAAATAACGTTTTTCACCAATTTAAAGAACAGGATTTATCGACAACTAGCAGGTAAATTTTTTTTTAGTTTCTTTGAAATTTTCAAGCTACAACATTTTATGTTAAATATAATTTTTTCAGCTAATCGGTGGGTCATAAATTTTAATTTTATTTAATCAGTCGATCTGGTTCAAAATAAATTAAAAACCCAAAAATAATAAAATTAAATTATGAAAAACAAAGTTTCATTCAATGTTTGTTAAATTTTAAGAAAAAGTGTAGTTGAAAAATTACCATTGAATTAATAATACATTATAAATCTGGAGACTGAAGTGTTACTTTTAATCTGAAGGTGAAGAGCTTTTAGCGGCTTTGTTTTGCTGAGGGATCAAAAGTCATTTCAGTCACGTGGTTTGTATAGTATTTTTATTTGTTAATTAAAATGTATTTTAAAAATTAATTTTACACTTTTTATCAAAACAAATTTTGAAACGAAAATTGGGTATATTTTAAATAATGTAGCAAATTATGAATATTTTAATTATTTATAAAATATACTTTATATAGTAGGGCAGTCCCTAATACTGATCATTGGATTTAGAATATATTAATTATAATTATTTATCTAACTTATAACTCCATAATATATATTTATTTTAAGAATATAATTTCCTGTAGTAAATTTTGTTAAAATATCTTTATTTTTTTGATCCCATAAACATTTAATTTATAACACACTGGAACCATGCTTAATGTGCAAATTCACTCCTTTTACAACCAACACATCGGATCCACTCAAAACAGCCAAACTTTCAACCATACTTCGACTGCCTTTTAGTAATAATTTGGGCGGTTCGGTGAGGAGCAATCGAGAACCGTGAAAGCAAATTTTTTGACTTCCGCCACTAGAATGTAAACCAGTACTTTCTGGTTTAGCAATTGGCACCAGTAGGTATTCTCCCTCCGATTTAATGCAATATTGATCTCTTTGGACGTGGTTTATAAAACTAGCAGGTTCGCCAACCGTGGCAGCGATACTCGGAGGAATTTGATCTCTGTCGGAGATTTGATGGCTGCGATATGTAAATCCTAAAGTAGACAAGAAGTCATCTACTACTCGTCTTACTGCTGCACGTAGCTCTGCATTGCGATACCCGTAGATCCACGGATTGATGGCACTGCTGGATAGGATTGGTAATGCCAAGTAGATCGATGTCCAGCTGCTGAGGATATGCGTTCCATAAAATACGTCTATTAGCATGCATATCTGCAATTAAAGGTAAACATTGTTTTAAATTTTTGAAGATTTCTTAGCCTAATGCTAGTTGCCAGCACATTGATATTAAAATTATAATGACAATGACACCACTCACGATTCGCCAAAAAATATGAATTAATAAATTAATTGTCCAAATTAATTTTTGGTACAAGTATATTCTTCACACATTAGATTAAAAAAAAAAAACAAAATTAATATTTTTACAGGTTCTTTTGTTTTACTGGGGAAAAATTAATAAATGGATTCATGATGGATCTGATACCTTCCTAGCTAGCGTATTAGTACACTTCAAGTGAATTTTATGATATATCAGCCTTGAAAACAGTTTTTTGTAAATATCTCAGAAACTAAAGCTCCTACGAAGTTTTTGATCATAACACAAATTATTAAGAAAAATACTACTACTACTACATTCCGAAAACCGCATATTGATGCAAATAGTTACGTTAAATAGTAAGCATTTTTAAAAAAAATTAGTTTCAACTAGTCCTTAGCAATGACGGATTTTAACGAAAATCTAATCAGCTCGTTACAGTGTCGGACACTATTTTACCTGAAAATTTTATGCAAATTAGTTCAGCGATTTAGGACCAATCATGTTACGGACAGACATACACATCACACAAACATCACGACGATATTGCTAAAGCTACGTTTACATTTGGAGAGTGTACTGGCGGAAAGTACTGGCAGCCACTAAACTTGTCATGTGTAAACTACAAGAAAGTACACGTGCTACTCTCCCGCAAGTGCTTTCCAAGAGTTAACGGGCCGGCTAGTTTAGTAGCTGCCAGTACTTTCCGCCAGTAAACTCTCCAAATCTAAACGTAGCTTAAGACAGGTCAAAATACACCGAAATAACACATTTTCGTCAAAAATAATACCTTCCTAGCCATTGCTGCGCGTGCTAGGAAAGAAGGTAAAAATTGACAAAAAAACTTCATAAAATATCTATTTAGAAAATTTAATTTTATTTAAAAATCTAGATATAACTACTATTTTATAAAGTGGCGGCTGTCAATAATTCCTTTAAACATTTTGGATTGCTGTGATCTACAGGGTGATCAGTTACGTTTTTACTCAGTGCATAGGTTTTTCCGCTAATATTTATCATACGATCAATCGTCAGAATCTGATGCTAAAATTGACATATGTCAATCCCTGACCAACTTTTTTAAATGAATTTAATTTTTTTTAGTTAAAAGATTTGTTTTTATTAACATTTTTAGATTCCTTATCCTTTTTTATTTCAAAAGTTTAGAATATGTCTCTGCTATTAAAACATTTTGTGTGAGATAACGCATTTACATTTGTGAATAAGTAATGGGTTTATCCATAAAAATTTAAAAAAAAAATAAAATAAAAAAGGATCAGCCTGACAATACAAAAAAAAAGCACTGATGCTGCAGTGTTAGGTACTTTAGTTTATAATAAAAAGCATTTTATTTGCGTAGTAATTTTTTTGGTTTATTTTGTAGCTGGAAAAATGAATAAATTGTCTATTGTCTATCTGGAATATTTTTTTTATCTAATTGATTTTTATATGCTATGTGTTATTAATATTTCATTGGTTTATTAGTGCAAGTTTTACATTATTTTTACCAAAACATGAAATAAATAAGAGAATTGGATCGAAATGGCGAAATAATGTATTATAGGTACATACCTCAGAAAATGACCTAGAATTATTCTTTTTTTTTAAATATTTTTAAAGAAAAATTAATTCAATAATGTAAATAGTACAGTGTTCCGTTTAAAAAATTTAATATTTTACAAAGAATTGACAATTTGACTTATTAAATAAGCATTAAGGAAAGGAAAGAAAAATAATTTATCAAGCCTTCTAATGTACAATTTCGTTTTGTTGCTTGTGTCTACACTATTTTTTAGTCATAATTAGTTCTTAAGTTTTGCTTTGTTTTTAGATTTATTGACTCCCCTTCAAAACGCGTCGGGGTACCATAGACTTTGAATAAAAATTTTAAATTTGATTTTGTGAAGAATTGGATTTCTTTTTCAAACCCATAATGGAGAGGTAATTGAGTCTGGAGGTAAATAAAATATATTTCAGTCTTTATTTTAATTAGCTCACACTTACACAATAACTATAGTACCTAGTGTGAGCTTAGGTGCCCACAGATTGAGAGGGTATACAGATTGACAGAGTATTTTTAAAAAGAACGCCACAAATTTATTATTTAAGTGTATTTTGACCTATCGTAGCAATATCGTCATGATGTCTGTCTGTGTCTGTGTGTATGTGTATTTCTGTCTGTAACACGATAGCTCCTAAACCGCTAAACCGATTTTTATAAAAAAATTTGGTAAAATAGTTTTTGACACTCTGATTTTGGTTAAAATCCATTAATGCTAATAACAGTTTTTTGACAATAAATAAATTTAAAAAATTCAATCTTTTGTAGTAGATTGATTTTTGGTGAATAATTTGTGTTAAAACTTCGGTTAAAACCAAAAACTTGCTTTAGTTTCTGAGATATTAAAAAAAAACTGTTTTCATGACACATATAATACTTGAAGTGTGCTAACAGGCTAGCTAGGAAGGGGACAGATCCATCATGGATCCATTTATTTATATTTCTAAATATACACGGTACGAACACCGAAACAGAGGCCTTTTTGGGTATTTAAATTGCGAATTTTGAGAAACACTTGGACACGTCAATTTTGTTTGCGAGGGAGACACTTTTTGGCTATCTTGAAATTTTTGTAGCACGAACCCCCTTCGAGGGTTATACCTTACCCCTATATTTCAAATAGGGAAAGTGAGTCTAGTGATACCTTGTTTTGAAGGCCTTTTGGATGTCCTTACAACCGTGTAAAAATTTCAAAAATCCATTCATTAGTTTTTGAGATAATTGCTTGAAAACTTTCAAATTTAACATGGACTGATAAAATAAGAATTTATTTCGAATTTTATTATTTTTCGTACTTAATTTTTATTGTATCATTCCATGTTAAATTTAAAAATTTGAAAGCAAATATCTCAAAAACTAATCGATGCATTTTTGAAATTTTTACACGGTTGTAAAGATATTCAAGAGAGCTTCAAAACAAGGTATCACTAAACCCACTTTCACTATTCAAAATATAGGGGTAAAATATACCCCTCGAAGGGGGTTCGTGCTACGAAAACTTCAAGATAGCCAAAAAGTGTCCTCGCAAACAAAATCGACGCGTCCGAGCGTTTCTCCAAATTCGCACTTTAAATACCAAAAAAGGCATCTGTCCATCCTTATAAAAACAAAAACACTCGTTAAAAAATTTTAATTTTGTCATTTTTTTAAAATGTGCAAGTAATATATTTACAAAAAAATTAGTTTGAGCACACAGACAATTTTTTCGTCAATTTTGATTTTTTTGGCGAACCGTGTGTAACAGACGAAAACAAAACGGGGCTGTTTTTGGGTATAACATGTAAATTTCTGGAAAAAAGCTCTAACGCGTCGATTTTAAATTAAAAGTAGGACACTTTCTGGCGTGATCAGCATTGTTGGGAAACCAACCTTCTTCGAAGGTGAATTTTGTGATTGGTATTTAAATAGGAAAGGTGTTTTAAAGGACTTTTCTTTACAAATACGTATTTATTTTGAAAATGTCTCGAATAGTTTTTGCAGTCAAATTGAAGAAAAAAAAAAATATGGAAAATTTTATTTTGCCCTGAAAAACAATCTTGCAGAAACTTTGTTTATTGGGGTACTATCCCTGGCTAGTCTGGTTTAATACAGCGCCATTTAATATAGCGATATTGTTTGAGCGCTATTTCGCGTAATGAAATAGGTAATACTATACTAAATAGTCCGTAATAAATAGCGCCAGTAATAAAATAGTGCCAGTATGAAATTAGCGCCAGTAACAAAACATCGCTAGTTTAAAACAGCGCTAAAATTTTAAAATAGTGCCAACATAAAAAAAAATTAAATTCCACCTGACATAAACTGAACTAACCTTGTGAAGCTGCCCCAGGGTTTCGTGAAAACCGAGCGAATATTTTCCTAAGTTACCCCCGGTGCAGTTACAAATTCTTTACCATCTTTTTAGCGTAAGCGTTTTAGCGTATATTGCTTTGTTTGCAACCGTGTTATTGGTATAAATTAAACACTTTCTTTAAAGCAAGTTATTATATATTGATAAATAAAATATAGTACATATTCCAAAGTATTGCATGTCGTTATTTTTATTCAAGTCACACAAAAGTTAAATTTATAACATTAAAATCATATTTTTCAATAAACTCTTTTTAACCATAGTCTATCAGTTAACATATTAGCAAAACGCTCTTGTGAGCAAAAGTTTGTATGGTAAAACAAAATGATTCAAAGTCAATTTTCATAGTTCACGAATTTTAAGCAACAACCGATAGATTAAAGTTCAAAATAAATCTCTCACCATAATTACAGCCAGAATGCCACCACTAATATTTAACACTACTTAGTTTTTTGTTTTGTGGCATTACAGTTACCTTTGGCACATTTAGTCACTTTTATTATTTATTTACTTATTTTCACTTTTTGGTTTGGATTTATTACGAATGATATTAAGTTTTTGACTGATTTGAACTGATCTTAACAGAGATCATGACTCCGATTGAAATTAATACTCCGACTGATCTACTCCGATTAAAATTACTACTCCGATTAAAATTACTACTCCGATTGAAATTACTACTCCGATTGATCTCTTTTGCTTTCCAGATCGCGCTTTTATAACAAGTTTTAAAGTGGGGAACAACATCAAGATTTCCTGCTCGTGATTTTCTGTTTCTAACACCATTTAAGGTCATACAAAGTATCAAAGTTTGGCCTAGTGGGATTAACGTCGAGGTCTGTCCGCTTTTATTTTTAGCAATGCGCAAAGCCATGCAAACATTGCCTTGTTTGGCTGTCCTAATTAAAATTAGGTAGCGTTGGCGCCGATTTTGTGTCGAGGCTTTAGAACCTTGACTTGGCGATCATCGAACCGAGTTGATAAAAAGGCTAGGATCTATTCTTTTTTTACTTAATTTAAGCTCACAGTCTCTACAAGTAAGGTGTTGTCAAGTGTTAGTCAGTGGTTATACAAAGTCTAAGTGATGGGTTGAATACAATAACGTGAGTTACTTTAATTTAATATCGTACAATAGTGAGTGTTAAAAATAAATGAATTTTCTTTACGGTTCAACCTCTAACTGAGTAAAATTATTAATTAAGTTGCCATTGTAGATTTTTAAAATTAAGCTGTTAGCTGACCCCTACAACCTTCTTAATCTAACAAAACCTAACTGGACAACCTAACCCAACCTAACAATCTAACCTAACCTGGCCTCGTTTTGCCAGCACTTATAATGTGTTGCTTCCTCCGCCACCCGCAAGCAAAGCGAGATCGTGGAAGGTTGAGTTGTCAGGTTAGGTAAGGTTAAATCAAGTCAGGTTATGTCGGGTCAAGTTTTCATTTTTATATAACTATGCTATTCTAAAACAGCGCTTTTTCATTATTGGCGCTATTTTGTTATGACCTGTTATAAAATAGCGTTTTTTATTACGCGCTATTTTAAAGTAGCGCTATTTTGTTACGTGCTCTTTTAAAACAGGCGCTATTTAACACCAAAGCTATTTTATTACCCGCTATTTTAAAACAGCGCTATGTTATGACGCGCTATTTTCAACAGCGCTATTTTAAACAGGGCTATTTCAATTCAAAGCCACTATCTCTAGCAAGTGTTTTTAGCCCCTACGAAAATTTAAACAGGCATAACCATTAAGTGGCACCCGTTTTAAAGGATTTGCAGTTGAAGGGTGTCAGGTAAAAGTGCCAAAATTGGAAAGCAGAGATAATTAAGGAACTTAGCTTGCTTGTACCGAAATAGGTCATGAGATTTGTAGCTTCCCCCACCTTTATCAATGCATTGCAACACTATACGAGGTTGAGCATGGCATTTAGCTTGTGATGGCACTTGGAACGCTTTTATGCAAAAATACATTTTTTTTAAATTGGCACTTAGCCTGTTGCTACTGGATACCCTTCAATAATTTTTGTATCCATCTATTAGATATTTGCTGCTATAAATGTGCCATAAATGTTTAATTTGACTGCAAATATCTCAAAAACTAATCGGTTTCGACATATATCATTTTCAAAATAAATAATACGTACTTGTAAAAAGATTTAAACAAAGTTTAAAACGAATAATCACTTAGCATACCTTTCCTATTTTATAAATGGTCACAAAACTCTTCCCTCAAAGTGGATGGGTTTCCCATGATGATCACGGTAGAAAGTGCCCCTTCCCCTCTTAAATTCGAAATAGACGTGTCCGAGCTTTTTTCCAGAATCTTACGTTTTATTCCCAAAAACGGCTCAGTTTCGTTTTTGTTTTTAAACACTGTATTTTTCCAAAGGAGAAAACTTTATCCATCCAGTTTAATGTGGTATGCGTTCCATTTGTGACCATTGTACTAGTTTCGATCAACATAGTTTTTACAGTAAAACGTTTTTGCATATAGAATTAATCCATTTTTATAGGGTCAAATAATACCTGCGAGGAATACTAACATGGCTAAAAGGCCAACTTTTTTCTGTATTTTCTTTATATCATCTACCAATTAACCTAGTATGTTGTAAAAACAGGGGCGGATCCAGGAACTCCATTTGGGGGGAATTATCATAATAAAAATTGCATAAAACTATTTTACATAGTGACCAGAACGAGTATTATGTGTGTACGTTTGAGATTTGGGGGGGGGGGAATTTCCCCTTTTACCCCTCCCGTAGATCCGCGCCTGGTAAAAAAATAGTTCTTCTTATCTAACTACCAAATAGTGAAAATATTGATGACCAATTTTTATGGATAAAAACTTTATGCTAAACCGGTCTTATTTTACAAGATATCTAGCGCTTCCAGATTGTCAAAACAAATTTGGCTCTTTAAATAATAAATTTTTTATGATTAATTAAAATAAAAACAGGGATAAGATAATTTGTATAGGATATAGATTTAATAAAAAGTTATCGCTTATTTAAATTCAAATAGGTATTTGTGTTAAAAAATTCTCTGCCAATTATGGGTACCTAAGCTCACACGATTAATTTAATTTTTACCCATTTGGTTCTGCGAAAATAGGCCCCGCCATCCGGTTCACGTCCGGTTGAAGATTTCCCCTCCTACCCAGTGTAGCACCACTGAACAAAACAAATTATAACGTATTTTTTTATCTTTATGCACAGTTACCTTTAATACAATACCACACAATAAAGGTGTTGATTTTCGTTACTTTTGAATACTCGTTGCTAATCGTTACTAGACTACTAAGTAATCATTTTATATATTCGTCACTATCAGTACTTTGATTACTGTAAGTGTATTCAATTCAATCTTACAATTAGTGCAAAATTCTCGGACTGTCGTTAATTCGAAGATCATTTTACTTGTAGGTATATTTTTGTTATTGATATTATGGAAATATTCAATTAAAATTTTTAAAATGCGGGCTAAAATTAAAAAAATAAAGGTAGGAATTACGTAGGAACTGTTCTGTGTACAACGAGAAGTCAAAAAATATACAAAAAGTTTGGACAAAAGCAATAAAAATAAAAAAATAATTTCTGTATAATATGTAAATTGTAGATAGTACATATTTAAAAAACATATCTTAAAATAATTTATAATATTGTAACAAATACAATTTAAATACGTTAGTTACTTAAGTTATCATAGTTACTCCCTGATTTTGGATTACCATCTTTGGAGTGATTACTGAATACTAAAATAATCGAAGAAATCAAAGTAATCAAAGTAACAAAGTTAATCATTTAATTTTCGGATCGGTATTCGTTACTTCGTTATGTGTTGAGTAACGAGTACTCGAGTAACGAATAGTTAATTTTTCAACACTTCTCCCACACAAGTAATTTTTTCACCAGGACTTTCATTTTTGAAATCTACTCCCACCCTTTTTTTTCGGCTTATATCCGGTGGATTTTATTCATTACCTTCCTAGTCCGAGCAGCAATGGCTAGAGAAGGTATTATTTTCGAGGAAATTTTTTTTTGAGATAACACCGAAAACGTGTTATTTGGGTGTATTTTGACCTATCCTTGCAATATCGTCGTGATATCTGTGTGTGTGTGTGTGTGTGTGTGTGTGTATGTGCATGTGTGTGTGTGTGTGTGTGTGTGTGTGTGTGTGTGTGTGTGTGTGTGTGTGTGTGTGTGTGTGTGTGTGTGTGTGTGTGTGTGTGTGTATGTGTGTGTGTATGTCTGTCCGTAAGACGATAGCTCATAAACCACTGAACCCATTTTCAAGAAAACTGCAAACTTTTTTCCGGAGAATTGCATCAATGTGCGGTTTTTGGAATATAGTAGATTGCATTTTGTTCAATAATTTGTGTTGTAACCAAAAACTTCGTAGGAACATTAATTTCTGAGATATTTACAAAAAACTGTTTATAGGGCTGATAATGTATTACTCGTGGCTTCACTTGAAGTGTGCTAATAGACTAGCTAGGAAGGTAGCAGATCTGTCAGGGATCCATTAATTTTTAAATGGGACCATCTAGAGGCAAACCCAAGCTAGGTACCAAATTTAAATAAAATTGGGCTAGTCGATTTTGAGTTATGCGCGTCGGTCGTTCCAGACAGACGTACAGACAGACAGTCTGTACAGACAGACAGACGGCAAGACAAAAAAGTTTCAAAATCATCTAAAACGTAAACGCAAACGTAAACACTACTTACAGAATACGTATGAGCTAATACTTATGGTATACGTGTGAGCTAAAATTGGGGTGGTATTGCAGTGTTGCCTTGCACAAAAAATAAACTATAGAATGAAAATCTCACGTATTAAAATGTTCTTTTTTATTTGCTTAAAAATATGTTAATAAAAAAGGTGCTTCAAAATTGATTTTATTAAGTTTCCAATTTAAAAATTTAAGTTAAATTTGGCTCTAATTGAATTTTGAAAACTTTCTAAAAGCTTTTATCTCTTGTATTTTTATGCCGTAATAGTTTGTTTAACTACTTTAATTACTTTTTAGTAGCTCACAGCGTCTTGCTTGAGATATTAGCTAAGGGTAATTTTAACTTCATAATTATTATTCATTTTGTAGCAAAAATTCATTTTGTTTTAAAAGTTTATGGCGAACGGAAGATTTGTGTTTATCTTGAAATTACTGCTAAGGGCTGCGCTAAAGGCATAGAAAATTAAGAGCATTCATCAACAAAAAATAATTTGGTACAAGGTATCTCCAGGAGAGAGAAAACACTGCGACTCTCGTCGTAAGAAGAGGTCTCTTATTAATTTCTTTTAAAATTTATTTTTAATATAAAATAAATCGATCCATAATGGATCTGATACCTTCCTAGCTCATTAGCAACCTCCAAGTAAACTTCATGCTATCTATATCAGCCTTGAAAACAGTTTTTTATAAAAATCTCAGAAACAAAAGCTTCTTCTATGAAGTTAACACAAATTATTGAGGAAAATACGTTCTACTATATTCCGAAATCCGCATATTGATAATCCATTAAAAAGTAAACCATTTTTTAACTGTCAAAAAACTGTCATTAGCCTTAATTGATTTTAATCCAAACCTAATCGGCTCGTAAACACAATCTTACCTAAAAATTTCATGAAAATCGGTTTAGCGATTTAGGAGCTATCGTATTACGGACAGACATAAATACACACACACGCACACAGACAGACGCCAAGCCGATATTGCTAAGATGTTAAATAAAGTAACCAAAGTTTAAGAAACCAATGATGCCATTCTTGAGATATTTAGGATGACGAGTGATTTGGAATTAAAAATTAGGCAAAAAAATTGCATTCAGGCGCAATCATTGATCGCAAGATTCCAATAAAAACAGCAAAAGCTTTGACCCCTTTTCCATTGGAATCATTATCAAAATGACGCCGCCATGCCACCTTGGGGACTCGAACATTGTTTCCTTTATGAGTATTTTACTCAGAGGGTGAATTTTGTGCAAAAAGTCTCGTTAAAAGAACTATTAAACAAAATCTCTCCAAGCTATCTAGGTAGTATGCTTGCAACATTTGCAAGGGAAACTAAAAATTATTTTTAACAAGGTGTAACTTGCCTTCTTTTTAATTCAAGACTCTTGATGGGGTAACTACTCTGTTTGGAGAGGATAACTATAAATTTGCGAAAAATATATCCCTCTCAAAATAAGAATTATGTATCCCAAAGTTTGCCAGAAAATATTATAAACCGAATATTTTGGATGAAAAATTATAAAACAAAACCTTGTAGAGTTAAAATACTAACTAAAGACGCCAACAAAAAAAAAGCTTGCAAAAACTCTTTTTTGTATGGATTTAATTAAATATTATTTGGTTGTTGTTCTAATGTTTAATCGGCCTGGAAACAGGGACAGCAACATAAATCCGCTCATCATCAGTTTTTGTTATGGCTTTTTCTCTTAGTAATTTACCCAGTAGATTATGCATTGTAAGTTTAGCTTAGAAGTTAAAAGGTATCCGCCCCGTTTGCAATAAAGTATCACATGCAAAAACTCTCACTTAACATACAGCTTCTACGTGTCTTGAAAAGAGCTGTAGTTAGAAATGCAAATATAGTTCGACGAGACGTAGGGGAGAGTGGGGCACGTCCAGCCGCGTCGCATTTTTAGCCATTGCAAATAAATTTTTAAATATTTGAAATTTCGCGCGAAAAATCATATAAAATGTTTCTTGTTTTTGTTTCTATTTTATTTTTTTATTTATTTCACAAATATTAACAGCCAATGGCCAATTACTGATACAGTTTGTTAGAATTCCACATTGTGACACCACACTATGAAAAAACCTTAAGTTGTCCCGTTTTTTTTTTGTCTAAATGTGTCTTGCAGACGAAACTGTTCCATATATTGGCCGAATCGACCCCACCATGGGGGCACAATCAGTCACAAAATATATTTTTTTGTTATTTTTTATAAGAAAATAAAAACAAATTTAAACAAATTAATTTGTTTGTTATCTTTGAAGGTTTTGTCTACAATATTTAATAAAATATACTTTATTTTCATAACTTTGCCCAAAAAACAAAAAATGGCCGACGCTGCCTCAAAAACTATTAGGCTGACAAAAAAAAACATTAAAACATATTTGAAGGAATTTTTTTTATCTTAAATTTTTGTTTAAAATTTTTTGAACAACCTTAATGTAACCGAGTTGGTCCGTATGGTGTCCGGAGATAAAAATAGCACCAAGGTAACCTCTAGGCCTGTCGTAAGAGGCGACCAAAGATGCCTCGACCTATGGGTAAATGGGTAGTCTGGTAACGGACGAGCATTGACCAGTATGTTAACAGAAAAAAAAATAAAACTGGTAACCTTTAGGATCACACCAGATAACATCTATGGTAAAGGGGATGGGTTAATCTGGTGATTTTCTGAATGGATTCGGTGGTCTGGCCATTCAGGAAGTCACCACATGGGACAGGGTATATGGAGTGCCTATTTGAAGCTAGCAGCTATTGCAGGCAAATTGTGGTCTAAGGCCACATACAACCAAGGCATTATGTCGTCACCCTAATTCTGACACGTCGTAACCCAACTCAACAAAATTTTACAGGAATAAGAAAAGTTAGAAGCAAATTACATAGGGTAAGCATTATGCGACTTATTAGAAATCGCGGGAATGACCGTTTTATATCTTTCTTTTGGTTTCGAGGATTTAGCAGCACATAGCTATGCATAATTACTAACCTTTGACGCAAAAATATAAATTTTCATTTTTTGTGGGTTACGACGTATTAGAATTAGGCTGACGATATGGTATATCATGATGACTAAGTTGTTAAATATAATTTGAAGTCTACTGGGTTCTATATCTATATACTAGATAGTATTTAAATTATTATCTGAGTCGAACACAGTAGGTACGTGGTGCACAACGGGCCCAGACAGGCGGCCTAGATGCCAGGTTAGATCCTTTGGATGCTAACCGCCACTACCGTACATTCATTCATACAAGTAACCGAGTTATTGGGCCACTTTCTCACTTCTGCTTATCTTAAGTTTTAACTTAAGTTTAAGTTAAAACTTAAGTCCTAAGTAGCTTCCTGATGTTCAGATAAGTTGTAACTGGTAGGTGCTCTCTTTTGGCCAACAAAAAAAAATACATTGAAGTATTCCGTCACTTTGTCATTCTTTAATGGTTTGATTTCATTAATTTTTTTTTTAATCACCGAAAATAAACAAAAACACCTTGATTTGTTTACCTACTGGTCATAGGGGTGCTCAATGATAGGCTCAATCAGGTGCAGCAAATAAAGGGCAGTATCCTTATGAAGAGGAAATCGTTCGAAATTCAGCCTCATTATAACTATTGAAATAGTCAAAGCATAAAAATCGTCTCCTCGGAATTCCGTTTGTCACGAACTCTAGCCATGGAATAATTCGTCGATGCTCTAGCTCAATGTTTTCTTCATCGTCTCAAACTAATTCCATTTTTTAAAGCAACACAAATACAATAACATAATAATTTTAAAATTGTATAAATCGACCTTAAAAGAATCTGGTAAAAAAATATACTGAAAAGGTGAACTATATTGGTCGGGCAGTCAAATTGGAAATATTTAATTTTTGGGTGATTTTGATATAACTTGGCATGCTGTTTAAGGACTCCCTACGAAGTTAGGAAAAAATAGTGATTTGCTCGGCGTCGCATTATAGGTAGCGTCGCGACGCCCTAAAGGTGAAGATTGATAGTAACCTACTTTTTGTCAAATATTTCAAAAACGGTATTTTATAGGACAATTTTGTTTTCAGTTTTATGCAGCCAGTAGATGCACCTATCTACCGGCATCTAACAATCTCAACAAATATTTTGAGTTTTTTTATAAAAAATTTTAGAAATGAAATTTTCACCAAAATTTAAATTTGTAATTTTTTAAATTTTTGGATTATTTCTTTCCCTGGAATACAGTTTAGTGGTGATTTTGATCTCGTATAATAATTATTGTATTTTTTGAGTTAGCCTATCACAATGTGCTTAAATTTATATATAATCTTTACACAGAACCGCGCAAAAAAATACCAAATATAGGAATATCGCGTTTTATAAAACAAAATTAAAAAATGCCCTTATGATTAAATAAATTTTTTTAAGTACTACGACTAATTTTTTTATTCTTTTGTTTCTTGTCTAGGTATTATCAAAAATTAACAGAATTATTTAAAAAAATATTGCGGTAAATATAAAATAGACCGGGTGTCTAATAAAAAAATTCAAACTTAAGTAATGCTATGTAAAAAAAAACATTGGAATTAGGGCTTAATTTGACATCTCTTCATTTGTTTGCCTCGGATTTCTATATTTTCTGGGTGATTTTGATCCTCCAAAGGAATTAGTTATATTAAGAAACAAGCTTTCAAAAACTGTATAAACTTACAAAAATCGTGCCGGAGTTTTTATGCCAAACATTCTTAAAAATAGCACTTTTTAAAAAATTGTCGAAATTCCCAAAATTACACCATTTACCTTAAATTTCGTTTTAAAAATGACAATTTTATAATGTTTAAATATCATTCATCTATACCAAATTTAAAGAGAACCTTTATTCTCGAAAACGAAACCAAAATTTTTATATTTATTAGGAGTGCCGACTACAAATACTTTAATTATTTGCTGTCAAAATATTAATATGTTTTATGTCTCAAAATGCTTTGAATTTATATAGAACCTTAGAACCTACAATACATTTAAATTACTGAAGCCCATAACAGGACTCTCTATAGATATTTAGGCGCCCTGGGCGAAACAGTAAATTGGCGCTCCTATACTCATACTTCTAAATACATCTAATCCGGCTACTCTTATGATTGGGCGACCCTGAGCAAAAGCCCGGTTTGCCCGTGCCTACTCCGGGCCCTGCCCATAGACGTACTAAAGGGGTCTAAAGTTTCAAAAAATACAAATACCAAATAAATAACTGGCTGTTTTCTGCGGCTTTTGGGGTTTGCAAGTACCTACAAATGTTTTCTATTTAGCTCTAGATCAGCGTGTACGTATATTTATTGTACTATATTAGTTCTAGGGTAAAAATATTATAATAAGACAATTTTAGGAACGCTTTATATAGGCAGTAATTTTAAGGCTTTATTTGTAAAATGTTGGCATACTTCCCATAATACCTATAATAGTGAATTTGAAATTAAGCATCGCGGAGGCGTCATCATGTTTCCTCCCAATTTGTTGGTCATCTGAGTTACTACTGATATACTTATCGACCTTAAGGAAATCCTACTCTATGCAATACCATCTCTAGAGTATTATTTCAAGTACTTCATAGTTAGTGGCTCCAAATAATTAGAAATCTGATGGCTTGGAATAAATGTGTCAAAAACAATGCAACACATTGTGTCATTATCTTTTTGGTGCATTCGTGGAGAAGAAAATCAGATTCTTTTAATAAAATTTCGCAACAAAACCTATTTGGGTTTCTTGGTAAGTTGCATTTTTTTATTAAATTACCGGTATTTTAAAAATATCGCTGGCGGAGTTTATTATTTCATAAATATCTAAGTTAATAAGTATTTCTTTTCTATTTCAGTAATTATAAACCGAAACTCGAGAATGTTAAATTATGTTTGTAACATGTTTTTATAATTATTAGGTTCAGGTCCGGGGCTGAAGTATTGGCCGCCTATTTTGATGCCTCTCCTGATCATAGAGTTCTTTAAAATGTTCGATTTAAATAGGGTGAATTGCACTTTGCAAGTGCTGTTATTAATTTTTTAATACATTTTTCGTTTTATTCTACGCATTTGGCTGCCCTCATATAACAACACCTGCGTCTTTGATGGCCTTACCCCCAGACAAAATAGTTTTTTGGATTATAATAATTTATCAAAGTATAACAGGAAGTAAAAAAAAATATTATTATATGGTAAAAATACACTTTCTTCAGAAATTAGCAAACAATCCATGAGCCTAAAAATTTGGGATGGATTTCTTGTTTGCTTTTTTAATTCTGCTTGCATTTCTTTGCTTATGAATTCCTTATTAATGAACTGCTTTTATTGAACAAAAAAGCATCATGGTTAACATCGATAGGGGGTGAAAATTACTCGCAACTAAAAATAGCGATCCTTCATAAAGAGACAAATATTATTTTGTCGGCCATCTTTGATTTAAAAATTAACGAGAGTTGCTATGGTGATGCTCAAAGAGCAGTCGATTCTCACTATGATACTTTTCATTTAATTGAAATCGGTTTAGTTTTAATGAATTTGTGAAGAAATGCAGACAGAATTAGGCAATCGTATAGTTTGTGAAACATCTTTGCCCTATCAATGGTTAAAATAAAAATTAATACTTCCAAAACTGCTAAGCCTAATGATTTAAGTTTTGTTCTGTGTGGCGGATAAAGAGCGTTTTAACGAATTAAAAAAAAAACGGATAGTCTCTCGAAACATAAGAATAAACAAACCTCCTTGAAAGTTTAAGTTTGATTCTGACCGCCATCTTGAATTTTAAAAAGGTGATAAATTTCGATAGGGACCTTTAAAGCGCAATTAATTTTTGCCTTGATACTTTTTATTTGAGGAAAATCGGTTTAGTAATAATTAATTTATTAGGAAATGAATGAAGACAGAATTGAAATCTGTACAATAAAGGTTAAATCAAAAATTAATTTTTTTGGAACAATCCAACTGATTTTAGTAATGTGTACCTCGTCCGTACGTGGCAGAAATAGGATTTTTTATAAATTAAAAGAAAAAACTAAAAAAAGATCTGGAACATAAAAACAAAAAAAAGTGTGTGTGCTTAAGACCACACGGCAAAAATGTAAACTTCAACAAGTCAAAATTAATAAAACTGGCCTTCATCCGCATCATCATATCGCTCGCTCAATGTTCCTCTCGCAGTTAGTCACCTCGAGCTGACTTCACCCGAATGAGCGTTACATAGCCGAGCCTGATGGCTCAGTTCAATTCACTACCCACAAAAACTGCTAAACGCGCCTAAAAAAGTTTACACTTCAACAAGCAAATTTAAAGGGTTTAGCATGATTTTGTGCTCCATCTTGTAATTTCAAGATTGCAGATAAATTATTTTTTCTTAAAATCCTGATTCATTTCCTGCAAACATTAGCTTTTTTCAATAAAATCGGTAGCATAGTTCAAGAAATATATCAAATAAAAATTTCCGTTTTTTTCCGTTTTTTTTTTGCTTCACCCGATATTTTAATAAACTGGATGATGTATATGGTCAGCACCCCCAGTAATTAAAAAAAATTAATGCTTTATATAATAGAAGTACAAAAATTTCTATAGTTAAGTTCAAGTCATAGATCTACAGCAAGTTAATAACAGTAATGACTTGTTTTTATGGGATTTCATTCTCTAAAAATAGCTATTTTTGGAGGCAAATGGCATGAAAACTTCAATATGGTTTTTGGAGATTTACACAAATTTTGAAAGCTTGTTCCTTGGGAAAGTAAATTCTTTTGGAGGAATAAAATCACCCGGGAAATATAAGAATCCCATGGACATGAATGGAGAGGTGCCAAAATTGACTCAAAATTCAAGGATTTTTAAAGTATCATTTCTTGTGTTTGGATTAAATTCCCAAACTCCCTGACTGTTTTTTTTAAACTGCAATATATTTTTTAAAATTTTCTTTAAATTCTAAAACACAATAATAAAAACTTAAGAAAAAAATAGTTCAAAATAAAGTGTAGTGAAAAAATGTTTTTGTTATGAACGAAATATAATATATTCTTATGGGCAAACTCAAAAGGAACCTTAGTTTGCAATCAAACCCAAAATCACCCCTAAAACCACTTAACCGCTTCAGATAAACCAAAATTAAGGAAAAATACAAAAATGTAAATTTTGATAAAAACTAAATTTAACAATTTTTATTTAATGAAACTTAATTACGCTTCCAAAGTGTAATACCTTGTTAGAAAGGCACACTCATTGTCTATCAAAAAGTGAAATTAGAACTGTCCTATCTAATGTAGTTATTAAGTTATTTCAGAAAATCTGGATCAATGTCACGTCACATTTGAAAGCGTCGCGACGCCGCATATATTACGTTGCCGGAAAAAAAATATGATTTTTGTAAATGTCTCCATAAGTTTATTATTCGTACCAATTTATATCAAAATCACCACAACTTCGGAAATTCTGCCCAGCCATATTAGCTACCTACCTCTTTAGACAACACAGAGCACCAAAAATAAACAATTTACTTCTTTTTTTCAATGAAAACAATGAAAGAAGCATACAAAAATAGACGTTTTTGCCACTTAAGTCCTCAAATTCGAGCTCTTAAGTATAAGTGCTGAATAAGTGCCTAAGTTCCAATTTGACAGCGTCTTCAAGAACTTAAGTTTAAGTAAAAGTTTTGACAGCTCCTGCAAGCACTTAAGTCTAAGTTATAACTTAGTCCAAAGTGAGAAAGTGGCCCATTTACAAAAATAGAATCTGGACACTACTTTTTCAAGATGGCGATGCGAATGACATTTCTCCAGGTCGCAAACTTACTGGAATATTAAGGACCACCAACCGTATAATTGTGCCAAGTGTCGAAACTTTCGGACCTTTTGCACCAAAAAGGTTTTTTTATGTCTCTAATAATACTATACTTGGAAAATAGGATTTTAACCAACCAAATTATATTTTGTCTAATCGTGTGGCATAAATATGTTTCAATGAATTATACCGTAAGAGTAGTGTAGTAGTGTGGGTTCTATACCAAATGGTAACATGCCATCCACTTCTCCGAAGTGGATGACCTGCTGCTGAAGAAGTGAACTTGGTATGACCTTCGGGCAAAAGAAGCGTACAAGAAGCTGTCAGCAATGACGTAACAACCAGAGGCTGTTGAAAGGCCTTATTGGGCAATGAGTTAGCTAGCCGCTTCACTTGCTTAGCCTGGGCTGTTGAAAGGCCCTATTGGTCAATGAGGGAGTAGATAAAATGGAGTGTTTTTTTGTTAGTAAGATAGCTACTTCACTAGCTTCGCCTGGTCTAGGTAAGGCCTTAGCTGTTGAAAGGCCCTATTGGCAATGAGTTAGGTGTCAGCCAGTAAGATAGCCACTTCACTCGCTTAGCCTGAGCTAGGTAAGTCCTAATGTGAAAAAGGCCTTGGTTGTTGGTTAAAAAATAAAATAATTTCTAGAAATATTTGTTAAAATTAATCGGGATAGCCTGTTATTTTCTCTGTGTGTTAAAAATAAAATAATTTCTAAAAAATGACTGCACGAGTATCTTATCGGATAACCTTAGTGACCCCACACATGTTCCTATTTTATCTAATTAGCAAAAATATGATGCAACTTTTGTAATAATTTTGTACACTGGGGAGATGTTTATAGTTTATAGTAAGCATTTTTGATTGATATAACACATTTTTTTTCAAAATAAATTTTATATAAAATGAGTCAAAAAGAGGATAGGGTATCAAAGAAAAACAATAAGTGATTTATTAAATAATATTTGGTAAGTCTTTTTATTAAAATTAGTCAAACTTGATGTTATAATTATATTTCTGTTGAAAAATTCTGCATGCCAATTTTCTTGTTTCTGGGTATTTGATTGCAGATTCCAATAAACAAAATTTGCATATCCGAAAGTTGTTTGGTACTTGTGCACGACACAGGATACATGTCTTTTGGATCTAAAAAAATAAGAAAATATACTTCAAATATTTTATTTTTAATTTATTTAATTTTAAACATATATTAACGAGGAGAAGGAGATATTTGCTCATAGCAAAATAGGTCTTGTTCACCTCTTACTGTGTAATATTTTTCTATGTTCTTATGATGTTCAATTGATTTCTTGCAAAAACAAAACATTTGCTTACAACTAGAACAAAGCCTAGTGCCAATATTGCAATGTGAATAGTTTTGACAGAAACAAACGTTTCTTTTACAGTAAACACATACATTTTTACTACTACTACTACTATCCATCTGGTCCAGAAACCCAAGTTGCTTGGTTGTCACACATTCTGCAGTCTTTTTTATGTTATTTTTCTTCTGCCATCCTTGTGGTGATGTTTTATTTGTAGCTTGATAAATTTCTAGGTTGTCTTTTTCTGTTTTTTGATGTGATGATTTCTTGTTCATTGTTGTGGTGGTATCTCGGTTAGACTGAAATAACAATTAAAAGGTAAGTATAATTTTTTACAGATTTTTTATTTATCATTTTTTTTTCTTCTAGGTGTTAATTTTTTTTTAGGTTGTTTTCTTACCTAGTTTAATGAGTTCCTAGACACACAGTGTCCGATGTCTGAACAAGTTGAGAGGATTCTGTAGACTAGTTTAAATTTAAGATTTATTTAAGTTATTGGATAGCCCCATGGTGCTGTGTTGGTGGAGTGGGGTAATAGTTGACGTTTATCGTCAAAAGGACTTAAAGCAATCTTTTTTTGTTTGATTGTGTACACTTCGTGTTTGTGAGATCGGATCATGGTTTGAGAGATCTCTATGATTTTATTTTTAAAAAGGCACTCAAGATAGTCATTAAATGTAATTTTTCTAAGTGAAGCCTTTTTTACACCCTTTGCCCTTTTACTAATATTTAAATTTAAACATTGTTCCTGAACCTCTGTTAATGAAAGACCTTTCTGCTCAAGTTTAGTTTGAAGATTTTGCAAATCGCTCTTATTTTCCAAAATCTTCACACTATACATTTTAGACCGTAATCCTACAAACTCTGTCATTATAGCACCATTATTTTCATCTTTCATGAGCCCCAAAACTTTTTTATTTTTTAATGGCATGTTAAAAATATTGTCTGGTGGGTAGTCAGATGTGTCAAATTTGTCAATGTCAGTTTTCATATGTTTGTATATATCATCAACATGTAGGTTATAAATTAAACTGTCTGTGTCCGTATATAGCAAAAAGGCTTTATCTCCAAAGTTCGTTTTAATATAGTTATAGTGAAATTCATAAAGAAAAGTTTTTGACAAGTCCAAAATTGTAAATCCTACATATATGGGCTTATTGAAAATAATGTTGTTTCTAGACATTTCAATAATAACCATATCTTTATCAAATATGGTTAAACTATGAAAAGTAGGTTTTGAAATATAGAATTGCGCACCAAAACGACCCGACCATCGAGTTACCAACTTAACATCCTTATATTTTCGAACATTCTCCATAGTCTTGCCAAATACTGAATTAATCATCAATTTGTAAAAGTTTTTCTCAAATTCATTTTTACTTTGCTGACGCATATGGATGTTTAATTCAATATAGGGTTTCAACCATTGAGACTGTTTAAATTTAAGGACTCTATGAATTTTTCTAATTTTTAAACCCAAACCAAGGACCTGTTTCAAGTTACGATAATGGATGATATATCGCTCTTTATTGTAAAGTGTAGTCATCAGTTTGGGTAGCTTACTTTTTGAATTAGGTGGCACTCGATGTTCAGGGCAGACAGGAAGGTCTTTATGTATTTCAAATAGGTTAGCAGGGTATGAAATGTCTGCTTCAAAAATGTATCCTATGGGACTATCATCTGAAATATTACATATATCCTCCTCAGTGAATGAATTGTTATAAACCCATTCAAAACCACCATAGGGCAATGGTAAAGTCATAGCTGTGCCATAAAGTGAATTAACATCATAGTACATTAAATATGATATTTCCTTATTGGGGTTGTATGACTCTCCCATGTACCTATTGTTGGCTTTGGCATATCTGTTTGAACACTGTGAAACTCCACCTCTTATCCCTCTTTCTATAAACATGATTATATCAACATCAGTCAAAAGTTGTAGCTCTATTTTACACTGTTTAAGCATGGCTGAAAATGCCAATCCTGGACTGGTAAAATAATGAAGCGGATCAAGTTTATAGGTGGAGAGACAGATGTCACGGAACGAGCTCATTATTTCAGATAACAAAATTACATCAATTTTCATGTAAAAAAGCGCATATTCCAAAAGCGAATTAATATTAAAGGTATTCCAAATTGTTTGTGCCCTTTTGTATTCATCATTTGAAACACCTTTTCCTTCCAAAGTACTATAAAATGCGTCTTTAGGAGGAAGAACAGTTTCATGTAGCTTTTCCCAAGAATCGAGATACTCATAGGGCAGGACACCCTTACGAGTAACTAAATTAAATTTTTCCTCTTCCTTGTAAAAACTTTTTAAAATTGTCTTTTTGGAATCATCTAAATATGAAGCTAGTTTGTCTAACGCGGAAGGCATAAACCGAAAAGAATCAATAAAACGAAAATTTACTTTGGTGCCTTCAATGTATTTAGTAAACGAAATATATTTTTCCTTGTTTACAGGGAGAAGTTGAATTCTACCCTCTACCTCCTTTGCTAAAGATTTTATAAGGAAATGGCTATCATAACCAGAAAGGTTGTGGAATACTACAGGAACACTGTGTGAATCATTAAAATTTAAATTACAACCCGGATGAGCTGCTCCCCTATATTTTCCCGTCAAGTGACAATGATCTAAATGTTTTCTGTCTCCCTCTTGAAAAGCCTTCTCACAGATATGACAATGGGTTGCATTATTAAAATCAAACTTTTCCATAGTGTTTAACGGTTTTAAAGGAACAATATTTGAAAAAATGTTACTCAATTTTTCTGCTATTCTTTTCAGCTCATGAGTAAAACGTGAAATGCAATCATTTCCTACAATTTGATGATAATAGGAGAGCGAGTTATCATATGAACATTTCACATAATACCCAATCGCAAAAGGAATATGCTGTTGAATTCTTTGTGTATTCGATGGTGATGATGCACTTTTATCATCGTTGTCAATTTTTTCCAACAAACTTTCTAAATCAGCAAAAATTGTAAAAGGCACTTGCTCTTTATTTTTAAATTCTGTAAATTTCAAAATGTCGTCATTTTTCTTTGGTAGAGTTAGTTTGGTAAAATTTAAATTTTTACAATCTAAATAATGCTTTTGCAGCACTGCCTCAGAAACAAACCAATTTAAACATCTATCACATACCCATTTTTTATTATTTTGTCTACCCACCTGACTTGATATAAGACGTGAAAGATTTTTTATTAGGGCAAAGTGATAGATCCTTTTATTGGGCTGGATAATTTCAAAATCTTCAGAATCTATATCCATCTCATTTTCACTATCAACTACATCATCACCACACGTTAAAATAAGTAAATTAATTCGTTTGGAAAAATCTGATTTGCTTAAACAGATAGGCAGGATTTCATTCTTTTCAACTCCAAAAACATTTATTGATAAATTATTAAGTTTCTCAAATTTTGAAATGTCTTTTAGTCGCATAGGAAATTTAAAACCTTCATAATTCAGTCCCACCTGACAAAAATGAGGATATGAAAGAGTACGATCTTGGTGTGTTTTAGCAGGGTGTAAAGCAGCCACAATAGACCAAAGAAAACAATAATTATCTTTATTTTGAATATTGATCACCCCCTTGGTGTTTTTAATCCACTGCGGTGACTCAACATAAGTTGAATCACCACAGTTGATTGGGGTGTGTTTATTAATATTAACCTTAAGATGGAGAATTTCATACAGAGCCCAACCAGAATCTCGCTCTTGAAAATCCTCCATCTTGGTTAATATTTTTTGAGAAACATTTTCCTCATACCATTTTTTTAAATTTGTTGTTTGGTCTATTATACTGTTTCTCGTAGAAAAAGCCTTCACATCAGTTTGCGTAGTACCTTCATGTAATTTAATAAAATTCCCCGAAAAAATGACATTAACTTTTAAAATTGAATGTTTAAGTGACTTTTTAATTTGACTTGAAAAACTCTTGAATGCCTTTTTAAAGAAAATCTTAGGGTCTTTAATGGTAAAATTAGTGATAATACCTGTTGTAATTCTACCACCAAAACACGTTTCAACATCTTCCCAAACCAAATTTTTTTTGACCGACCTCACCCTATTAGTTTTGCCAAAATGAATTCTTTTTTTATTTTTTAGTAATATTAAATAATGTTTTAAAAGTGCCAAATTCGATTCTAATTTAGAAAAGTTTTGTACACAATCAAGTTTATTTTTTACACAACTTTTTACGGTTGAAATTAAATTTAGAAGAAAAACTATCCAATAATTAAATTCCTCTTTTGTTTTCACCAGTCTACTCACCTGTTCAACCTTTTTTACAGACTCAGACACCAACACATCAAAACTTTGGGAACTCATTTTTTCTATAATATTCAACTGTGCAAGATATGTTATGAACAACGGTCTTTGTCAGAATGAATTCATACGTTGTCAAAATATAATTAAATATTGGTTTGATAAGAAAGTTCTTCTTGAATACGAGGGAAATTTTTAAAGTAACAAATGTAAGAAAGTATAGCACATGTTGCCAGATTCACGATAACCTAACTTTTTTAACAGTTGGATGGATTGATTGTGCATAGAATTGCTGTCAAAAGTGTCAAAAAGACATTTGAGTTTAATTTTAAACGCTCGGAATTTAGTTAACTTTTCATTTTCACTTGTATAATCAAAGAACGGAAAATTCCATAACAAACATATGACTGACGTATGATTTGATACAATGTAACCAGCGCCACTAGTCTGTAAAAATGGAATTTTTTTTTTATTCAAATCAAAACATAATGTTTAATAAATTTTATAAAAATGTATTATTTAGCAAAAATGTGTTTTTTATATTTAAACTAAAACATATTGGTCAGCACTTTTTAGGTGTAGTCATAGGCGACGCTACTTTAATATTGTATATATATTTAATTAATTTAAACCAACAAAAATAATTTGACTGCTTTAAAAGTCACGTAATATGTCAAAATAGTAAAATATGACAGATTGTAACCTAAAAATTCAATATATTAGGGACTAATTACAATAAAGCTTGGATTTATTAGTGCCTGTCTTTATTAAAAGAAAAAACAAATTACTTTATTTTTCAATTCGACTTTAGTATATCAATTTTGAGAGATCAGTTGTTAGTTTTCTATGTAATACTGTCACAATACGGTCAAGCAGTATTAAATCCAAACTTTACTTGATTAACTCCCTATTAAGGAAATATAAGATGCTAAAATGTAAAGGATGGAGCCAACCTACAGAAAGATCGCTGTCATCTTGGTTATGAGAAAAACTATCCCCCCACTTTAATTTATAAACTTTTAAATAATGCAACGCCTATGGACAAGTGCAAGCATTGTTAAAAAATAACCAACGCAGTGCTTATGTTAGCTAAAAATTAGGTATAAATTCCATCAAATATCAAAGCAAAAATCAATTCAAACAGTTTAACAGTTTGTGCTTATTAGTTTTGAAAAAAATAAAATAAAAATGGCAACACAACCATGCACACTTGTAGTGTCAACTCTAGATCGCATTAACTGCCCTCCGAAAATGGTATTTGTTTGCATAAAGAATCTTTTTCAGTAAGTACTTTTGATTTTTTACAGATTATTTATTATTAAACGAATACAGGATAATTTTTACAAAAGAAACTAAAAAGTAGTAAATTTTAGTTTTATATACTTTTAACTTTTTATAGAAAATTTATTATTACTAAAAACCTTACATGAATCCAAGATAATATTTATATAAAAAAATATTCCTAATTTTTTAATAGCAAAGAAATTATATTGAATTTTAATTTATTTGTCTTAATTTTGATGTTATTATTTTTTCAGTTTTGGAGTAAAGAAGATAAGTTTAAAAGGTGATAAAGCCTTTGTCAGACTATCATATTCACCTAGAACAGAAACCATAGACAAAAAATTCGGTAGGCTGCCAGTGAAGTACTATCGAATAAAGGCGGATGATGATGAAGAAATTGCTATCCTACAGCGAGCGATAGAAAGATACCAAATTAATATTGATCAACCTATGGAGATTGAGACAACAAAAAATTTGGCTGTGTTACCACCACCACCACCCTCCGATCCGATGGAAATAACAGCTGTTGGAGAATCGTCTGGGGGGCCAACAGCAGCAACATCTACAAAAGCAGTAGATACCACCCAAGCACAAAGAAGAAGAAGCAGAAAGGGTGTGGTATCCACTGTATCCGAAAAACAAACAACAAACAAAAATACAAATATGGAAGAGATAATAAGTCTCTTCGATGAAGAGGATCCTTTAACACAAACCCAAGCTTTTTTTAAATTTTTAATATTTTGTTAAAATAAAATAAAATAAAATGTTAAAACTGAATATGCTTTTTATTTAAATACCATCTATTTAACAAAATTACATTTTCTCTAGCACAATTTAAATAATTATTATTATGCATTTCACAGTGAAACTTATCATTACAATAATTTTTTAATTTTTTAATATTGGGACATCCCAAGTCATATAAATCTACAACATTATTATTAACTAAATTACATAACCAAACTTTTTTTTCATTTCCTTTTACAAACACAGTTTCATTTTGAATTAAATCCTTAATAAATAAAGCGAGGTTTTCAAATGGTAAATAACTAAAATCAAAAGTGTCCCAATTTATACCATGAAGTTTGTTTGTATTCCATTCAGCTTGATGTTTAAAGTCTTGATGTAACCAGATGGACTTCATGGGTAAATTAACGATATGGTGCCGAACTTCATTAGTATGGGTGTTTAATATAGCTATTTCCTTACATATAAATTCAGTGTCTTTGTATTGGAAACCTTGCACATCCAAAATAAACATTTTTTTCTTCTTTAAACTACCCTTACGGTACTGGTTAGAGGGTTGTATTTCACAAGTCGATCGTGCAATATTAAGCAGTAGGCTATAGTTTTATCAGGTACAGCTTTTTTCGTTTCAAACTCAATTCTAATGTCAACTGCACCACCTTTGAGCACGTCTTCACTCTGTCGAGAGCAGTCGATAACTACCAGTGGAGCATCATTTTTAAAGCTTATCGGGTGAAAACAAGGTTCGCTTTGATCGTGGTAATAATAGGATTTTTGAAACTGGGCATACATTTCATATAGAATAGCATACTGATTGTTATCAAAATCTAAATTTAAATTATCATATGGAAAAACTTCGGAGTTTAAATAGACTTTTAAATTGGTTAATGATAAGTGGTCAAAACGGCTCATATTTTTACTAAACAAGTTTTTTCTATCTGAAATCCAATAATAATGAAACGTGGTGTCTCCAGTTGATTTGAAGTTTTCACTGCCCATGTGTGATTAGTGGTAGTTTGAAGTTGTGGATACTCATGCAATTCCCAACTTCGAAAACTAATATTGAGATCTCTGTTACCCTCTAAATACTTGTAAAGGCGTAATTTTTGATCATCTGACACTCTAACATGTGGAATTTTCCAATGAACTTTATTTAACACCACCTTATATTTTTCTTTTTTATCCTCAGTTTCAATTAAAGCGTTTAAATCGGAATTGCTGCGAATCAACACGAGTTCTTGTCGTACATTTAAAATAATCTTGTGATGGTCCTCAAATACCCCCATAAGGGTTTTTAGGGGTAAACATATATTGAAATTACCGGAACCATCTAATATAGGTGGACTTTCTTTAAGTGTCCAACCAGCATTTTGAAGGGTGTTACCATCACTTTCCTTGAATGAGCAGTAACCTTTTATTGTTGATGTAATCCCAGGATTTCTAACACGGTCCACAATCACCCCTCCTAACTCATAACGAATTTCATCAAATAAATGTGCTAAGCCATTGTTTACAAAGTGCACATTAGTACTGGCAGTATTGTCATCTTTCAGTACTTTTCCTTCAAGGTAAAGAACACTTTCACTAGGCAGGGTATAGATGTCTTGAGTTTGTATCGGAATTCGAATTTCATCATTGTTGTTTAAGGTGGTTGAAGCATATGGTTGATGAGTGTGTAGTTGGTAACTCACAATCGAGTAATCATAGAGCACGTTTTCACCCACTCGTAGAATGTTACGACTCATTTTTTTCAAAACACTTTAAACTACATCGCACTGAAAAAAATATTCTTCTTATACCACAACTGACACGTACTTTTAAATTATACCAAAATTTCTTAAGTCTTTTGCCTATGATGGTAGTTATTGTCCTTTTAGTTTAAATCCTAAAGATACTAAAAAAGCTCTATTTTCAGGTTTTAGCTCTTTGACTAGCTGTTTATTACTAAATGGTGGTACACTATCAATCTTCTTCTTATAAATTTTATTACTTTCCTCTAAGGCGGTAATTTCTTCATAAGGAATACCAAAAGTATTATGATTATACAAAAACACCATTTTTAAACGGATTTTTTTAGATGCAGCCTAATCGTGACCACTTCTCCACGAAAATTGATGGGTTTTCCATCTTGGTCAGTTATTTTAAGTAAAATATCATCAATATAATGAGTGCTGATTGGTAGATATATCACATTTGAGGGTCTTTCTATAATTTTATAACCTGGAGGAGAAGAGGGGTAAAACATGTGTAACATGTGCACTGCTTTTCCGTTATTATAAGAGTTTATAACCAAGTTGCACTCAACACATATAGCATTCACTTTTAATATATCAACCGGATTTTCAGATATATGTTTTTTATCTGCCTCTAGAGTTTTTCCTGCAAATCCTAGTAAACTTCCAATGGAATTTTCCTTTTCAAAATTAATCTTTTTATTGCATATAACCTCACACTGTAAGGTATTATGGTTAGCTGTTATACTTATTTCAAATTGTTCCTCCTTTAAAGTTTGCTTTGAGTATTTATTTAGGAAATCATTCAAGTCCTTAATTTCGTATGACCCCTCAGGTATTTTTATAATTTTATCATCATTAAAACAAAATAAATTATTTGAACTATCCACATTCGGTATTGAGTTGTAACTTTCGAAATTAATGAGCCCCAAATCATATTGCTCAAGCTCGTTTAGCACTATAGGTGGATAGATGTTTGCTGAAAGGAGTGATGATTTTCCGGATAAGGTAAAGGTGTAGGACATGTTTACTATATAGCGGTTCACTGATAAATGAAAAACTATGTAGTTTAGTAGACGTTTTTTATTAACCCTTAAAGTAATACAAAAAACTTAAACACAAGTGTCCACAATTTACAGAATCATAAGTCTGGTAGGGGTTATAATTATACAGTACTTTTGAGTCACCATTAGAACTAAAGTATCTTACAGATTCTATAGGAGGTCGTAAATTACCAAAACTATCAAAATAGTGTACATTATTTTTAATTTTCTTATAACAAGTCCAATGACTTCCTGATCCTCTGCTACTATCTAAATTAATTATCCCCGACTCAAATTTATGTATCTTTGAGGGTAGTTCATCTCTCATAAACACACCTCTAAAATGTTTAATTTTTAACAGCTTTGTATACTTTTTCAGGTCAATATTTGTAAGAGCTCGCTGTGGTAGTGAAATCGGTAAAGTTTTCTTGAAAAACTTTAGGTTTTTGTTTTTTGACATCCACCTTTGTGTAAAAAAAGACCCATTCCTAGTTTATATGGTTTGAGAAATAATCCTTTACCCATAGCAATGGACTCCATACTTTGGTTATGTCGTTGAGCCTCTTGCAATTGTTGATTTGCAGATTTAGCAGCATTAATGGCTTTCACTATTCCTGCTGTGCCACTCCCTAAAGCACCAAGGGCAGAGAGGGTCGCCATGATTGGTATTAGAGGCAAAAAACCACCCTTTTTTGGTAGTTTTATTATTCGTGCAGGTCGTACTTTTCCTTTGTTTTTTTCCGCTGTCTTGAGAGCAACTTTGACTGCAGTTTCCAAGTCTTGTAGTTTTCGTTGTTTTAATCTATCCTTTATCTTTTTTGTTGCTTGACTGAAACTCAATGTTTTGATTTTTTTCTTTACAATTCGTGCCCTCTTTCTTTTAAAAGTTGATGTTTTTCTACTTTTTATGGGTTTTCTTGATTTTCTCGTTTTACTCATTTTTTAAGAATGATGTTACTACCTTGAAAGTTTACACAAGAATGAAAGCAACTGATATGTGTGTTTGAAGGTGTTTAAGATTTATATAACTTTTGGTTTTTTAATGTTGCTATACATATTGTCATTTTCTTCACCACCAATGCTTAGTCTCCGCTTTAGTGACTTCTGCTCCAATGGTCCTTCAATCAAAACAGCAGCTGTGTCGGTTTTTGGTAATTTAAAGGGAACATCAACCGAATCGCTTAACTTTCTCTTTCGTTTGACTTTTAAAAATTTTGGTAATTTAAAAGGAATATCCACCGAGTCGCTTAACTTTCTCTTTCTTTTGACTCTTAACAATGTTGGTTCTTTATGTAAAGGGGGTGAATTAGTTTCCCTAGCTTCTGTTTCAGGTTCATCTTTTTTTACTTTTTTTAACCGTGGTTTTCTTGGTTTAGATGATGATGATTTTCTCGTTGTTTGTGATGGATTTTTAATTTGACCCTCTAGAGTTTCAAGAGAGCCTAAATAATTTTTTGTCATCTTTATCCCACGTTGAATCATATTTAGGCACTGACGCACTGCTTTTAAACGTGGCACTTGATCAGTTTTTGATACATTATTTACCATACCCATCCCTAGTTTTAGCTTGGTACCCATAGCAGCAGCCACACCAGAAGCAGCCAGTTTTTCATACAAGCCTGAATCCGTTGCTCGCATCCGTTCTAAAGCTTTTCTCATTAAAACTTTATCTGCCTCATGACGGTCGGTCAACTCCATATTAGTTGAATAGGAAATGTCATGATCTTTGCATGCTCTATCAAGCTGGTTAATACCTTTATCCCCTCTAGCTAAACGTTTCTCTAGCTTAGTCCCAGGTCCACAATAAGAAAACCCTGGGATATGCATTTCGAAGGGCAGATTATTTATAGCACTGTTTAACAACCCTTGCCCTTTAACGTTTGAACTAACATAGTACTTCATAGCGTTTCACTTAAGACTAAATAAAAACCAGGGTCTTTACTTTTTTTATACATTACCAGTTCAACAGTGTTAAGTTGACGTAATATTTCTATAGAAAATGAAAAAGATTGTTAAACAAAAAGTGCGTTTAGAAGTTAAAAACCATGATATTAATGCAAGTACTACATCAAGACATGGTTTCCTGTTTCCATCATCTATTAGATGTCTTATTGTGGGCCCATCAAACTGTGGAAAAACCAACCTTATATTGAGCCTTTTGGAACATTCAAACGGTTTAAAGTTTAAAAATGTGTATGTGTATTCAAAAAGTCTATACCAACCAAAGTATTTATATTTGGAGAATCTATTAAAACCCATTAAAGAAATAGGGTACTATACTTACAACAGTGGCGAAAATATAATTCCTCCATCAGAAGCAAATCCGTTTTCCATTTTCATATTTGATGACGTAGCCTGCGATAAACAAGATGTGATGCGTGACTACTTTAGTATGGGTCGACATAATAATATTGACAGTTTCTATCTCTCTCAAACATATGCAAAAATACCCAAACATTTAATAAGAGACAATGCCAACGTTTTAATTTTATTCAAACAAGATTTACTAAATGTAAAACATATATACACCAACCATATTGGCACTGATATGACATTTGATGAATTTCAAAAGATGTGTGCATACTGCTGGAAAAAACCGTATGATTTTTTGACAATGTTTAAAGATTGTGATATTGATAAGGGAAGATATCGGTATCGTTTTGATAACTTTATATATCTTTAGATTCAAATACTTCTTAGTGTTAATAGTTATAACGCACCTGTAGAGATAACATAGATAAAAATGTCAGAAGAAAACATAAAAATGGTTAGTGGTGAAAAGAACTTAAAGAAACAATTAATTTCTAAAAGAAAAATAATACGTGAGAAATTAAATTTGTTAAAACAGGGTCAGATTTCACAGGCTAACCTATTTCAACCCATTACAAAACACTTGGAAAATATTGAATCTAGTTTAACCGATAAAAAGCCTCCGAAACTGGTCAATATACCTTCATTATCACCCAGATTGACAACTCCTCAAAAAATCAAGCAAGAAAACGAAAAACAACAACAAGAAAAACAGGAAGAACTTGAAGATCTGCAAACTTCATCGCTTTTTCATAAGAATTTTGATAATAACAGTGCAGAAGAAGATGAAAAACATATGCATGAACCAAGTGTTTACATGCAAGACTTATTCCAGTCAACTCCTCGAAATCCAAATCCTACAACACCGACAACCGAAAAGAGAGCTAAACGAAAATTAAATTTTTCTTTAAGTGCTAAAAAACTAAATAAGCCCACCACAAGTGGTTACTTTTTAAGAAAAGCAGTGTTAAAAGATGCCGCAGAGAACTTTACACAGAATGAGGCCAAAAAGCAAGAAGAGTTTGAAAACGGACGACTTAGAGACTTGATTAATAAATCTGAGAATGACTACTACAGTCAGTTTCATCCTTCACTTGCAAGCTATATTAAAGAATTTTTAGATGATCCATCCACCGTGCCTTCTGACCCACAAAATTATTTTTCCAAGTTTCGTGTAAGGCGAGATGATATTGACAATTTTTATATTGGTGATTCGAAAATTGATTTTGATGGAGCTGATTTAATTATAAAAGGTAAACGCTATAAAGGTTATATACAAATTACTCTTTCGAAAAAATATGCCTACAAAGTATACCCAAGATGATGCAGACGCTTTTAGAGACATCATTGAACACACCTATGCAAACAGAAAACATCATAAGGCCTCTGGAGATGTGATCACCGATAGCTACTCAACCAAATTTAAGAAACTGTTTAGTGACATATATAAAGGTGGAAATCTAGAGGAGGAGATGGAGTACTCCGATAGTCCTATAGAGTACGTGTACTGGGATAATCCCAATGAACTTGTAGAACGGTTACGTTTATTATTAGCATCTCAGACAGCTGGCAACACAGGTCACACAAACGAAATCTATGCTATAGTTGAGGAGCTTCAAGAAGCTAATATTATTGAGAAGAGAGATGGTTAATAATTTTATTACAGATGTTAAACGAGAAGTAGTTAGTGAAATACACAAACCGGCTAGAATTAATTTTTTAAGGCGCAGAGTGATTGTGAAATCACTAAATGATCTATTTCAAGCAGATCTTGTGGAGATGATACCATACGCAAACGAAAACAAAGGTTTTAAATACATTTTAGTGGTTATTAACTGTTTCTCGAAATATGTTTGGGCCTATCCATTAAAAACAAAAACTGGGGAAGAAGTGTCGAAAGCTATAGAAAAAGTGTTTAAGGAACAGGTGCCACTTCATCTTCAAACCGATCATGGGAAAGAGTTTTACAATTCGATTATGGCAAAACTGTTGAAAAGATACAATGTCAAACACTATAGTTCATTTAGTGAAAAAAAGGCTCAAATTGTTGAGAGGGTAAACCGAACCCTTAAAAATCTAATGTGGAAGGAATTTAACTATCAAGGATCTTACAAATGGTATGGTATCCTACCAAAGATTGTTCAAATTTATAACAATCGGAAACATCGAACTATAGGGATGAAACCCTCAGAGGTGCGACAAAAACATGAAAAACTATTGCTCAAAACGGTCTATAATCATATAAAGATGACATTTAAACCAAAATACAAGGTTGGTGACCATGTTCGAATTTCAAAACTACGAGGTGTGTTTGATAAGAAATACATGCCAAATTGGTCTACTGAAATTTTTACTGTTAAGAAAATTCAGCTCACTAACCCAGTAACATACCTATTGGAGGATGCTAGTAAAAATGAAATTAAGGGAGGATTCTATGAACTTCAGCTGCAAAAAGTAAAATATTCTGATATATATTTAGTAGAAAAAATTTTAAAACGTGTCAAAAATAAGGTGTTTGTAAAGTGGTTAGGATTTGATAATAAACATAATAGCTGGATAGATAAAAGTAATGTTGCTTAGTACTAAATAAAGAGAAACATATAAAACTTATTGGTGTATTTTATTTACTAATTTTCTAAAAATATAATTACATTTAGAATAAATATTTAATGGGAACAACCATCCTCTAATTATAGCAGTTACTAAATAACTAAAATGAGCCACCCATTGATGATATTCTAAAATTTGATGGGTTATTATACAGCTTTGAAGTACCATTTAACTGTTTCTTCCCATTTAGAATATTAGTTGACTCTTCCATTTGCTCATCTTCATAAATTCTCCCCTCTTCTGGTTTCATATGTTTCTGACGCATCTCTTCAAAAAACTCTGGAGAGAGATGTGTTTGATACTTTAATAAGTATTCCCAGTCGATGCGCCATTCATTTTCTCTTATAAAATTTTCAGACATCCGTTGATAACGACAAAGAAAAGGCCAATAGAGTTCGCTTTTAAACATATGCATAAACGCTTCGCTTAAATTTTGATATCTAGACACATTGGGCCAATGCATCTTATTAATATAGGTCGCCATAAACATATCAGATAATCTTTGTTTGCGACAAATTACTTCCCAGTTCACATGGTCACAAAACCATCCAATAAAATCCTCTGTAATAAGTGGTGACGCAGAGATCTCATCCCACACTTTATTAATACTATTATTTTCAACCATCTTTAAAAGCGTTCTTTCTGAAAGTAAGAGTTTCAACTTATAAATCCCTCTATTTATAGGTTGAAATAAAAGTAACCTTTGACCTTTGATACTTCTTTTTAACCTCGATAGCCTTGTTGAATATATTTCTTAACTTCTTCGTTTTTCTTCTGTTCACAAGAGCTGTGTTTTGTTACAATCCAATCAGCAGGTCGATGTGGATTTCCTTTGGTACAATAGATGCAACGGGGTTTTTTTATTCTTGGTTTAATCCAGTCATAGGTTGGTAACATTGTATTTGGTTGAAAACAAAAACACTAAGTTTTGATGATCTACACTGTTCAACGGTTGACTATAAAATAACCAACGCAGTAGGTTCAATAGTTTTAGCATAGATGAAATAATCCTTTATCTACATCTACAATTTTAGATAAATCAGTTTTACTGTGTCTGTCGTAGTGATAGGTTGTGCGTGTGAAATGAGAAAATGTTCCCAACCACCATCAATTTATCATAATTTTCGCTGTGATAAATGTGGAAGAGTAGACATAGTTAAAATAAGCACAGGCAACAAAATTGCTTCATATTTGTGTGATATTTGTAGAAATACAAGTCCAGGAAAAAACCAAAGAAATATTTTCCGAAATACAACAACAAGACGTGGTAAATTAAAATTCAGAACACAGTAAGATGGACTTTCAAAATAATTATTGGTCAACTAAAATTGACTTTGAGCTAGAAGGACTTTTAGAAGAGAAAAGTTATGAAAATATTTGTAAATGGTTAGCAGAATGGATATATTTTGGGTTTGATTCATGCAGGTACATCATTGAGGAAAAACTACCAACATTATACCCATTATTACCTACAATATGGAAACGTAAATTAACAGAGGCAGCGCTGGAATATACAAAAATATATCCAAACTATGACGTGAAAAAACATCTTCAATCAATTATTTTTAAATTTGATGGTCGAGATGAGTGTGGTTTATATGATATATATGAATAAAAATATATAATTAAAACATACTTTTAGTTTTTATTTAAGAATTATTTACTTTGAGACATCCTGTATAACATAAATAACCAGCTGTCTTAGATAAAATAGGAATGTGTGCGGGTCATAAGGTTATCCTATAACTGCATAAACAACGATAAGATACTCGTGCAGTCATTTTTTAGAAATTATTTTATTTTTAACACACAGAGAAAATAACAGGCTATCCCGATTAATTTTAACAAATATTTCTAGAAATTATTTTATTTTTTAACCAACAACCAAGGCCTTTTTCACATTAGGACTTACCTAGCTCAGGCTAAGCGAGTGAAGTGGCTATCTTACTGGCTGACACCTAACTCATTGCCAATAGGGCCTTTCAACAGCTAAGGCCTTACCTAGAACAGGCGAAGCTAGTGAAGTAGCTATCTTACTAACAAAAAAACACTCCATTTTATCTACTCCCTCATTGACCAATAGGGCCTTTCAACAGCCCAGGCTAAGCAAGTGAAGCGGCTAGCTAACTCATTGCCCAATAAGGCCTTTCAACAGCCTCTGGTTGTTACGTCATTGCTGACAGCTTCTTGTACGCTTCTTTTGCCCGAAGGTCATACCAAGTTCACTTCTTCAGCAGCAGGTCATCCACTTCGGAGAAGTGGATGGCATGTTACCATTTGGTATAGAACCCACACTACTACACTACTCGTAAGTATGTAAGTAACCGGTTAAAATGAATTCAATAAATGTGTGTGTTAATTTTAAGCTTTTTGACAAAATCCAATAACACACCAACTGAGATTATTAACAATTTATTTTTATGGATTCCGTCAAAGGGGTACCTATTCCAAAACTTATAAAAGGCAACGGAATATATTTTTTTGACATACCTCAAATTTTTTTTATCAATCAAAGCTACCCGAGCTAGGAATTTTTCGCCTTGCAAATTAAATCAACATATCTAAAGGTTTTTTCAAAAATTTAATGTAAATACTCAAAATAGCCTCTGGAACATTTTCCGTGTACCACCCTGTATATGTGGATGGATGCATTATGGGGCGGGGCATTATGAGCCGGTGCATTAAGGGGCGGGGCATTATGAGCCGGTGCATTAAGGGCCAGTGCCTTATAGGCCTTATGAGCCGATGCCTTGTGGGCCGGTACCGGCACGGGTAATAAAATGTGCATCAAGTACTTTAATTAAAATAAACAAGCAACCAACAAAAAGTGTTAGGTATGTGTATTAGTTGTAAAACAACTAATTAGTTCCATATAATTGTGACGATCTTAATATTTGATATTTCTTAATAAGACTGTCCAGTGGTCTGATGTCAAAAAGACCAAAGTTGCATGCGTAATTTTAAAGACACTTTATTATTACCGGCTGACGAAAGACTAACTAAAATTCGGAAATTTCTGGCGTATTCAAAATAAAAAATACTAACGTAAGCAACATCTATAGACAAACACAAAAAAAATAAGGGTTTCAACCATGTATGTAATATTCCAATACTCCCTGTTACCTATTTATACAATGGTTGGCGTTTGATGCAAGCATTCAGAATTAAAGGTACGAAAAATGCACAGATACCAAATTTACATACATAGAGTTTTTGTCAACTGTGAGCCGATGATTTGACATGACGAATACACGAATAAAATAATATGCATATGTAAAGTATAAACAATCAGGACATTTTAACTTAATGATCGCAAAAAGGATAGATTTAGTGTCCATTGATATTGCTATTTCAAATATGTTGTTTGCATTATGCATCGTAAGGTACCGTAGGTATTGCAATAATACGTACTATATGGAAATAATATGTATATGTCTTTGAAAGCAACCAATCAGGTCTTTTTTGCTTAAAGACCCCAAAGCCCTCATGTTTGCATCATGAGTGGGCAGTTACGGTGGGTATTGGAATATTATGTATATGGTTTCAACAGATACTACGGAGTATTCTATCTTGGGCAGATCCAGGGGGACCAGAGTAGGCCGGCCTACCTTCTCCCAAACATAAAATGTATTTTTAAATTCTGATAAAAAAACAAGTAATGCATGAACCGCAGTTTCTTACAAAATGTAACTGGATTGCAATTTTTTTCACATAACTTTTCACCTGCGGTGTATTTTATCTTCCGATAATAGTCAATTTCATAGTTCCGGACTAATAAAAACAGCAAACAAAAATATTTTGGTTTTTCGTGCAGTTTCCCTCGGAAATCCTGGATCCGCTACTGATCTTGAGTTAAACACCAACGCTAATTAGAGAAAGTGTAGTTAAAATGGGAAACTTAAGCTTAAAATTTATACAAAAAAAGTTTTGACATTATTGGTTTAAAACATTCTGCTGTTGATGAAGTATTCTTTTTTGTTTGTGATAGTTCATTTGTAGTACTTTAAACACTTAAAAATAATTTGTTATTTTGATAAATCTAGACCACTGCAGTTTCCCATTTTGCAGGTAAAATGGAAAATACAAAAAAACTGGTTTAATAAAAAATTTTAAAGAATACGACACAAAGATAAAAATAAAATGAGACATAATTTATTAAACAAAAGCATCTAGAAATCTGAACAATAATATGCTCTTTATTTTTAATATGGCACAAAGATAGGTATATCTAAAACAAACTATTTCTTGATTAAATTAGAACGTAAGAATAACCTATAAAATAATTCCAATAATGCTTATTATAAAAAAGAGAGACTTAACGAAAACAAAAATCGTTCGTAAATAGGCAGCATCTAAAAAAACACAAAATTAATTTGTTTTCATCAGTCGAGGTAAAACGAGATATCCTATTTTAGCTCCTATAGCAATTTTCCATTTTACCTCAATCTCATATAAAATATTTAAACTAATCCTACTTTTTAATTGTTTCTTATTTAGCCAAAAACAGCATCTTTGTTGGTAGCCAAGACTATAAACTTTACAAATATCAACAACAGAATATAATATCTTACCTTATTCAGTAGTCAAATCTTACAGCATTTAAATAAAAAGATAGAAGCAGAACACACAAAAATAAAAAAAAATTACTGCACGAGCTTGTAACCATCTAATGGCTGATTAAAAAAAAAGGCATTCTATGTCGATCTCAATGAACAAATCTAGCGATACAGCGCAACGTTGCCACCTTTAGTTTGGTCAGGAGTGCCGGTATCCCATTTAGCCTTACTATCCCATTTTAAGTACACTTCCCTTATGTAAATTTATTGGGAATTTAAGTTGTTTTAATAAAAAATGCTTTTCGATTAGCGTTGCTTTAGTTTTCCCTTTGCGTGAAATATGTGCTATTTTATGCCGGGCAGGTTTTTAGTTATCTATCCATCCCTGTCTGTATATTTAAAATTTTACACCAAAATTCTATAATTTAGTTACTCACTTGAAACGGCATCCATAAAACAACAAACAAGCCTGCTGTAATGGCCAAAGCTAGACCGTAACGAGGAGGGCCCACAGTGCCAATGCAGTGGTTTTGCTGATGCCTTTGCTGTCTGACTTCGCTTCTGATTGCTCTTGCATGGCCGCGAGCGACAAAGTAAATGTATCCATAGCAAACAAGGAGCACTACGGAACTTGGTCCGTACACCGCACAAAACATGAACAGCTGAACGGGCTTTTCTATGATTTCCCCAAACGTGCAATCCCCAGTGCTGTAAAAACAAAAAAGGGTAGTGTAAGATATTTTCTTTATGAAAATGATATCTCATGAAAATTTTTGTCAAAATTATGTTTGTTTTCGGTCTTTAAGTCTATGACCGGAAAAGTTTGTAAAAGTGAACTTGTATAGCCGAAATAGAAAAAAAATAATATATTTGTTGAGATAAAAAAGAAATGATTTCATATAGATCTAAATTGAGATTACAAAAACTATATAACACATTTTAGTAGCTATTGGTCAAAATGTACAGTTATTAATAACTTTAAGATTGACACAGTCAGTTTTGGATCAACTCAATAAAATACCATCGGATTGATATCAGTAAATTTAGACAGATGTCGTAAGTAATATGATTTAAGATATGTTTTACGCCTTGTTTGATTGTTTCAGAAGTATTGTGATTTTATTTTTTGATTTTTTTCATCTTAATATTGGGTGTTATAGATTTAAAACTGTTTGGAGTTAAATGAATCTCAATGGTTTGGCATAGGTTTGTTAAAATTAGGGGCAAAACCAAGATCTGTAGAGGATAGGTTATGTGGTAACTTTCTGACCAATCAGAGCCAGTTGTTAAACGCGGGAATTGTCGTCACCCGGAGTGCCCGTTTAAATAAAAAGCATTAATTATAGTAGGATATCTTGAAGTTTCTTGTGTTTCTTTATTGATTTAAATATAAATACATGGGCACACCCAGGGGAGGCCTCGGAGCCCGCCCCCCTTTAAGCCCAAAGATTTTTTAGATGTTTTCCGCATATTTCATGAAAACAGCACAAAATACGGCATTATGGGGTCTCGCGCCCTCCTCCAAGGCATTTTCCAAGGTGCGCTACTGGTAAACATGTTTTGTTATTTTTCTTAAAGTGTCTCTTATAACAATATTCATAAAATACATCATCTAACTCAAATATAAAACTTGTCTTATACCAAATATTCCAAATGCACAATGTCTTTAGAAGCTTTTAGCTTCTTAAGTCCGTTAAAATAATTACAAGTAGAAAATATAAGTAAACTAGAACAAGTATTTACAGCTTTTAAATAAATATAGTCCAATAAAACACCACAAATGTAACAAGTAAACCATCGAAAACTAAAAATACATAGGGCTTTAATCAAATCGTGGCACTCCAAATGACGCGATGTCACCTCTCACGCCGCTTCGACCATAGAGTTACCAGACAACCTATCCTCTACAGACCTTGGGGCAAAACCACCTAATATTTGATAATTCGATCGGATTTTAGATAAATACAAATAATAAAATAAGTGGACAATCCTTTTTTATCGACACTGTTTTTAGTTAGATTTTATCGTATATTAAGTTGGTAGAATTTAAATTATTGATTGATTTTTACACAATGTTTATTTTTAGATGACTAAATCATTATAAAAACTTAAAAGGAATATATAAAAAGGAATATATTTTACCCTTAAACCAATATATTTGCTTATCCCCACGCACAAGCTGCAATAGTGGTTTCAGTGGGGAATTTTTTATTTCCCGCCATCTAAAAACTAAATTATTACAATAACACATGATATGTAAATTTTTAAGGAATTTTGGGAAATAAAATTATTTTATGTTATCTTATAAAATCATTCTAAAAGGCTAATATTGCTATCCAAATTTTCTCATGAATATTAATCAGAAAGTGATGAAATTTACATGTTAGGTTTTCAGACTTTGATCAAACTAGGACTTAACCCAATGAGTGGATTGAGAAGTTAATTAACCAATTTTGAACTAGTGCTATAAGAACACGATTTTGGATAGAATCAATCTCTATGGGACAATAAATATCCAAAAATTCTTTCCAGGAACGAATGTGATTACTGCCACGAGGAAATCGTAGACCAAGTCGTGGTAAGCACACGAGTGCCGTAATCAGCTATACCGTACGAGTGATATACAATATTTTACCCATGATTTTTTTATGTATTCAATATGGTTTTTTTTCCTATAATAATATCATGCAGGAAAATAACAATGAATGACTGAAAAACACAATCAAAGTCGCAAGTATACTTTTAATTGTTATGCTAACGAGGGACTAACCACTAAGCACAAAATCATTAAATAAATGTTGAAAAAAAAATGTTTTTTTTCTAGCATAAATTTGTGTTAAAATTAAGTCAACTTTTGACATTAAAAAAACATGTAGAAAATCCTAACGAAAATTTAATGTAAAAGCATTACTAAAAATATATTTCTTAATAACGTTAAGAAACCAGCATTTAAAACACCATAATTTTACTAACATTAAAAATAATACCATCAAAATATGGTTATTTTTATAATGTTTTTCCTAGATCTCATTTCTAACGTTGAATTTAAGATATATGAAGCTAATAAATGTTTTGTTTTTTAAACATTAAAAAAAAATAATACTATAGAGGGCGCTGCCATAGTCCCACTAACAGAATGGGCCATCGCCATTTTTAGTTGCGTTTCGCTGCGAGTTATTACGAGTCGGTAGCAGATACGCTTAGTGTAATTTTGGTTAATATATTTGCCTTTTATAGAATTTTATAGAAACAAACATGGCAAATTAAGACCACAATTATTAATATTGAAAGCGAATACATATTTGGATCGGAATATTACTCCAGTTGTGTGGGAAAGATGGTATAGTTAAAGAACAATAAATATGTATGCAGTGATTTAAATGAAGCACCACAAGATAAGGTCATAAAGTAAACAAAAGTAAAAAAATGGTTTTGTATTTAATATCGCATATCTACGATATAGGTAATCAGACAGGGAATGCGACAATTCGCCGTGGACGATTAGCCGCGTATTCATTTGAGGCAGAAGTCGCAAGCTTCGCAGCGGGACCAAACGAATGCCTCGTTTGCATTCATGCTAAAGTGAATACACACCTTAAGACGAACAATGTTTAAATGATTGCTTCTCTGAAGTTCCCACTTTGATCGGTTCGGTAATTCATTTGAGGCAGATGTCTCATGCCTCGGTGCGAAGCCGAACGCGCATACGTATATGCACGTGCATTAAAGGCTTGAGCATGAATGAGAACAAGGCATTCGTTTGGCCTCGTAGCGAGGCACTTACTACAAAATTATTGCTTACGTAGAATTTTCAATTTTATTTTCAGAAGCTGCGGATTCGAAATTCCATTACTGAGTGTCGAGTTCACGAAAACCTCAACGGACTCTTGCTGCTCTGCGTTTCCAAAATGGTAGAAACAGCCTTAATGAATTTCTCAACCACATTAACAGCATACACCCCAGTATACAATTTACAATGGAAACAGAGAACAACAGAGAATTAGCATTCCTTGACGTACTAGTAACGAGGAAAGAGGGACGACTAGGACATACCGTATACAGAAAACCTACTCACACAGACCGCTACCTAAACAACACATCTAACCACCACCCGTGCCAATGAAAAGGGGTAATAAGAAAATTGGCAGAGAGGGCGAAAAGAATCTGCGAACCAGAACATCTAGACAAAGAATTAAACCATCTTAAAAACGCCCTCGTAGCAAATGGATACACTCAAAGCGACATAGATAAATGTATGCGACCAAAGCCGAGCACTAGAAGTAACAGTAGCGGTGGACTGATCAGCCGCGAAGTTACTTCAAGAGCCTTTCTGCCCTACATCCCTAGAGTGACAGATAGGATCGGACGTATTCTGGAAAAACACAACATAAAAACGATCTTCAAGCCATCCAAGAAGATCGAGAACCACCTCAGATCTGCGAAGGATATAAGGAACCCACTAAGTTCTTCTGGGGTATACCGCATTCCCTGTACCTGTGGAAGTGTCTACATCGGAACAACCAAACGGTCCGTAAACACAAGAATCAAAGAACACAAAGCCAACTGTCGACTCGGACATACGGAAAAATCCGCAGTTGCAGACCACACACTAAACAATGAAGACCACCGAATAAAATTCGAAGACACACAAGTTCTCTGCGCCTCCTCTTCATACTATTCAAGACTCTATAGAGAAGCAATCGAAATTCATAAACACCAGCAGAACTTCAACAGATCTGAAGAAACTCTTAAAATTAACAGAACATGGGTACCGGTTCTTAAAAACACTAAACGGCTCGCTTACAATAACAAAACTGAATCAAGGGAATGTGACCAATCACCGACCAGCTCTGATATACGCCCCGCCCACCATAGCGTATATAACCTGCGCCCGCGACAGGCTAACCACTAGTCTTCGAGAAGCCGACAAACAGTCAACATCTCCTGAAGATGCCATCCACTCGAGATGGCGAAACGTCGAGAAAGAATTTCCAACGACGACGGCCGAACAGCCCGAAAGCACACCCACCATTGGACGATGGCCGCGAGAGCCTTTCACAATTTATCTAACCTAACGTTATGTTTTTAAATTAAGGATAGGACAATTCGCTGCAGCTGATTTGCCGGAGCTGAGTCGCCGTGATAATTTTTGTTTAATTTTTATTTACATCTAACCTAACTTATTTTTTCTTAAATCATAGCTTCCCTGTCCACTTATTGTGAGATTAAAAGCTATATTAAACCTAACCGTGGTCAATTTATCGCAAACATATCCCAGACGGTCTCTGGACCACCATTTTGCAAAAAAATGTCCGTATCATTTTTTTTTAATGCTTCGGGGCCCCCTCTTCTGAATTGCCTGAATGCGCCCGTGAGTAATTTTTCAAAAAACTATATTATATAATACAAAAAATTTTTTTGAAAATAATACTATTTTAAAAAAGTAGTTTTTCCAAAAATTAATTTAAAAAAAAACAAAAAAAATAGATTGGGATTGGGAGGGGGTATAGATTCGTCACCAATTTTGGTTCATTTCATATTCAATTAACCAAAGAAAAGGTGACTATTCGTCTTATGTTTTCTGAATTCCCTTAAATATATGGAATGTTAATAAATCCCAAGGAATCATTACTTTGAGAATTTGCTACATTTGGTTTGTTTTGAATTTTAGAGATCATTGAGTTTATTAATTTCTCGAAATAACTATTCTATTGTAAGGCCTTTTTAATGTTGTTAATTTCTCTGGTTAATTCTTCATTATTACTACAAATATTTACGGCACTTAAATACAAACTTCTTATAACTCTTTGTTTTCTAGCAAGAGAATGATTAGACTTAAAATTTAGGTACTGTACCGTGTGTGTAGATTTTCTATATACAGTGGTTTAATTGTTTCTGTCTAATCGTTTGACAGGAACATCCAAAAAAGGTAACGCCGAATCTTTTTCAATTTGCATGGTGCATTTGATTGTTGGTCAAATACCGTTCAGATATTGTAGAAAATTCTGTAGTTCGTCATCATTTTACGGTCATATAATAAATGTGTCATCCATGTATCGTAGCCATAGTTTTGGTTTCACTCTTTTTGTGTTGATTGCATGATCCTCAAACCACTCCATGTAGAAGTCCAACATTTTGCGGGTTAAACTTATTTTTCAATTGAAAGTAAGAGTTACTTAGACAGAGCTTCAACAGATCCATCACCCCCTCCACCGATAGCGTTGTTCTCTCGTGAAGTATATCATCAGTGTGTAATTTGTTTTGCTGATACTAAGTGACTCATTTATTAGCAGACTTTCTACATCAAAACTTACAAATCTATCGTCGGGATCTAATTCGATTCATTTTAAAATCTCGACAAAATGTTCCAAATTTTTGACAAAAGATTCGGATCCTGTAGTGCTTGAATTATGTCCAAAACCCTCGACAAAGTGCTGGTCGGTAAGTTAGCGAACGATGGTAATTGGTAGGTATAATGGATACGTTTTGACTATTGCTATAATTTTGTTTTTAATTTATTCCAATACGCATCGTACCTCATTAACGTAACGAACATTACGTTTACGCAAGGTCGTGGCTATTAGTCCCTAATATCTTTATTGCATTTTGAGATTTCGTTTTTGTTTTGATTTTGTCCGGTTCGAGATTTTATCACATCCTTTTGATTTTTAAAGGTAAATTTTCAAAGCCAAACATAAACCGAAATGTAGGTAAAAATTACGGCCCTGACGTCCAAATTTAAACGCCTCATAAAATAAAATCGGAAAGAAAAGAAAGACGCTTTATATGCGAATGATGATTGCCCTACATATATGTCTCGTAAAATATACTTCTGACATATTTCGGTAACAAGAGATAGTAAATCTTGAATATAATCTACAGTTTATATATTTTCTCAAATATTTTTTAAGATACACAGTAAATTAAGGAGGCATCTTGTAACTCTCTTCAGTTAAAAAATCTAAGTATGCCAATAGCTGGTGCACTGAACTGAAAAATATTAGACCTTCTTTATTAAATAAACTGAAGACAAATTTAAGTGAATCCTTAAGATACCTATTACCATTCAACTGATTAGGTAACCAAAACTTTTAAGTGTGATTACTACTAAATAGTTACAAAAAAAAAGAAACTTTAACCTTATTAACTCTCTAGCGGTATGTGAGACCGACGACCAAAACAAACCTAATTTTTAATTTTCGGGCTAGCCCTCAGAACGGGGTAGTTGTACCCGTATAAATTTACTTTTACTACTACCCAGTTCAGAGGACTAGTCTGAAAATTAATTCATTTAGTTTTTGACCACAAGTCAAAATAAATGTATCCCTGACGGATCTGATACCTTCCTAGCTGGCCTATAAGCACACTTCAAATGAAGTCATAATATCTTAAGAACCAAAGCTCCCACAAAGTTTTTGGTTATAACACAAATTGTTAAGCAAAATGCAATCTACTATATTCCGCATATTGATGCGATGCTCTCTTAAAAATATAGCATTTTTTAAATTTTTTAATCGTCAAAAAACTGGCTTAATGGATTCTGACCAAAACCTAATCAGCTCGTTAGAGTGTCGAACACCATTTTACCTGACAATTTTATCGGTTTCGCGGTTTCGGAGCTATAGTGTTACGGACAGAGATAAATACACACACAGACAGAGATCTCGACAATATTGCTAAGGATAGGTCAAAATACACCCAAATAATGCATTTTCCATAAAATAATATCTTCTCTTGTCAAGCAATTCAGCTTCTAGACTATACTATGCTAGTTCGAAGACTAAAAAGAGTGAAGCCGTTTGAGCTAGTAAACTAAGTGAATTACACATAAAACAAAATGATGCTATAAACAAAACACAATTGTGAGTTACAGACTAAACAAAGCGGGGAGAACTGTTGAGTGAACCCTAAGTTTAAATCTGACTTTTCTAGTAAATTAAGTTAAAACAAAATTGCTAATTAGTCTTACTGACTAGATTGTAATACAATAAACACAGTGTGTTTGACAACAAAAAAATCTAGTCATTGCTGCACGGGCTAGGAAGGTAAAAACCCTTTGATATTTAATATTGAACCTGAGCTTAGGACACCTACAGTGATTGACTTAAGCTGTCTCCGTACCAATGTTAGATTTTGCCTAAAAAACCGAGACTAGCCTAGCTAGTATTGCAAATTGGCAGTTAGTCTTATAAAGTGGGTATCATTTCATTTTTCCTATTTAGACTTCTTCATCTTAATTTCGTCGCCTTTCAATATTAGTTCTGTAGTACTGATGAAGTCTAATAACAGTGGCGTACCCAGGAATATGTCTTGGGGGAGGGGGACGAAATTCCTTAATGCCTTATTTTATGCTATTTTATTTTTTAATTTATGTAACATGTAAAAAAGTTTAGCTGATACTGCAAATTGGAAGTTTGTTTTCTAAAGTGGGTATCAATTTTCCTTTTCGGTTTTCATAATCTTCATTTTATCGCTTTTCCATTTTGGTTGTTACTAATGTAGTCTAATAAGATATTAACATCGATGTCTCCAGCCACTATCACCCCCTTCTAAAAAGGAGCCGGAAAACTGCTTTATTTAGTATTCTCTTTTAGATTTTCCTCCCTCAAGAAGGCAGCGTTAGTCAGCGTATTTATTAGCGAACAATGCTAACAAACGTAAATATTAGTTTGCTAATCGTGAAAAAAAGGTTTTTGTTTCTTTTTCCTGTTGACAACACCTACAATATTTTTTAGTTTTTCTTTTCCATGCCAACAAAGGGCTAAATGATTTAAAATAAACAATGGATTGGATTTTTTTTTTGTAATCGCATAGTTTGCCTAAATATTAAAATAATAACTTATGCTAAATTTTGCATTTGAATGCTTGTTGAAAACTCTGTTGGAACCCAGGAACCCATATGTGCATATAGGTCCGTTGAACTGACGTCTCCGATGATATCATTGTTTCCCACGCCACCTTCATGAAAACATTCAAAAGAAACAAGAAAATGTTTTTTTTTAGCATTGGTCATTCACGATGTCATTCTTTTTCACGTCACCAGATGTTAAATAAAAACAAGGAAATTGATTTTTCTTAGAAATATCGTATTTTGTTTATTTATTGAAATATTAATTTATTCTAAATTTTTGAGTTAAATATTTGTTGGTACCTTTGCTAAAACCCGTATGGGCATATCGGTCTGATGAAACGACGTTACCTACGATTCCATTCTTTCTCACGCCACCAAATGTTAAATACTTTAAAATAAAACAAGAAATTTAAAATTTTTAGTCATTGCGTAGTTTGTTTATATATAAATTATAATAAAATGCTAAATTTTTAAGTTAAATGCTTGTTGGAGCCTCTGTGGGAACCCATATGGACACGCAGTTGTCCAGGCACGGAGGAGTGTCTGTATAATAAAACCGGTAACAAGTAAAAATTACTAAAATACTCAAAACTACCTTCTAACCATTTTCTTTTTCTAGTCCAATAACCTGGCTCTGCTACAGAATAGCGCCTTACAAAATAGCGCTGCTTCAAAATGGCGCTGCCACAATATAGCGCTGCTACAAAATAGCACTGCTACAAAATAGCGTGCATCAAAATAGCGCCAACAAAATAACGCTGCTACAAAATAGCGCGCATCAAAATATCGCTGCTACAAAATAGCGCCTTACAAAATAGCGCTGCTACAAAATCGCGTGCATCAAACTGACGCTGCCTCAAAATAGCGCTGCTACAAAATAGCGCTGCTACAAAATAGCGCTGCTACAAAATAGCGCGCTTTAAAATAGCGCGTTTAAAAATAGCGCAGCTACAAAATAGCGCGCATCAAAATTGCGCTGCTTCAAAATAGCGTCTTATAACTTACCACTCCCGGTAACCTCATTCTAACATATATTTACAAAAAAAAAACTTCCCTGACTTTTCCCCGGGATCCTAGAGGGTGTGAAACCAACCCGAACCGAACCGGCATCCTAGAGGTTGTGAAACCAAACCGAACTAAACCGATACTTCGATTCGGTTCAGTTCGGCTCAGTTTTGTTTCACACCCGCTAGGATCCCGCGAAAGAAGTCAGGGAAGTTTTTTTTTTAAATATGTTAGAAAGAGATTCCTTAGTCAAACAGTTGCTGTTTTTAATGATGCTTTTTGAGCGCGTTTTTGATGCGCGCTATTCTCCCGGTAACATCAATCTAACATATATTTTCAAAAAAAAAACTTCCCTGACTTTTTTCCGGGATCCTTGAGGGTGTGAATCCAAACCGAACCGAACCGGCATCCTAGAGATTGTGAAACCACACCGAACTAAACCGATACTTCGATTCGGTTCAGTTCGGTTCGGTTCAGTTTTGTTTCACACCGGCTAGGATCCCGCGAAAGAAGACCGGGAAGTTTTTTTTTTGAAAAAATATGTTAGAAAGAGATCGCTTAGTCAAACAGTTGCTGTTTTTAATGATGCTTTTTGAGCGCGTTTTTGATGCGCGCTATTTTGTAGCAGCGCTATTTTGATGCGCGCTATTTTGTAGCAGCGCTATTTTGTAAGGCGCTATTTTGTATCAGCGCTATTTTGTAGCAGCGCTATTTTGTGGCAGCGCCATTTTGTAGCAGCGCTATTTTGTAAGGCGCTATTCTGTAGCAGCGCTATTTTGTAAGGCGCTATTTTGATGCACGCTTTTTTGTAAGCCTCATCTTGTGGCAGCGCTATTTTGTAGCAGCGCTATTTTGTGGCAGCGCTATTTTGTAGCAGCGCTATTTTGTAGGGCGCTATTCTATAGCAGAGCCCAATAACCTATCTATCAAGCCGCCTCTATAAAAATTCCCCCTCTACTTGCATCGTGTCATGAGGTCACTCGAAACTTACTGAATTTCGGAATCAATCACAAGACTTTGTTCACGCCCTTTTTTTTTGAGGTGTTAGTGTTGTTGTTGAGTTTTCGTGTGGCTTATATTAGAAAAACCAATTAATGAAAATGGAAATAGAAGGCATGTGCCATATTTTAAACGGTATTTTCAGTCCTTTGTTATTTACATTGTACGTTTACGAAATATTTTAAAAAGCCCTATTTGTGTATTTATATTTGCCTAATTTTTTCTTTATTAAAGCGTTTTAGTTGCCTGCCGGGCTTTACCGTGCCATTTCTTTAATAGACATCCAAGATTCAATGCTGGTTCAATTTTTTTATATTTAAATAAAAATTAACCCCAATTTTGGAAACTTCAAATTATGGTATTGACAAACAGCCCCTTTAAAATCTTATTAAAAGCGTCTTCTTTTTTATTCTAAGCCATACATTTGGGTTCAATTGAATCCAATATTTCGGAACTCTTTTATCAGTCTTGGGTTTTAATACGCTTTGGCAGTATAGATGATATATTTAAAACGTATGTGTTATTAACATATGATTTGGATTTTTTCAACTTTTCTAAGAAGTATTTTTACTTTTCTAGATAGGTTTATTAAAGTAATCGTGTATGAAATATAACACAAAACAAATAAAAAACTAAAAATATATTAATGTAGGCGCAAGTGCGCAATCGCGGGTGATCCTCGCCGGGCTTTTGACTGTGGTGAATTAGGTGCACCTGGGTCATCACCTTTTTGATTTTCTAACGCGGGTGTATGGCGTCTTTGTTTTGGCCGTGATAATTTTGGAACAATTTTGGGCTAGCCCAGGTATAACTTTTACCGTATGGTGACAATTTTCAAAGGTACCCCAGAGGAGAAATGACTCTGGTAAAAAAGTATGCAAGGTCAGCATTCTTGAAATCTCCCCGGGGAGTGACGACGAGTGAGCGCTCCCTTGTTTCTTACTGTATTGCACAAATGCAGTATTCTTGGTTTGGGGAATACGTGAAAAGTGATATGTGACACCAATTTTCAGGTGACAACACGTGACAATTTCGACCAATAAAAAATCAACAAATTTTGACAACAACTAACGAAATTGGGCTTTCTGGTTAAAGGGAAGTAACCCCACCCCAATTTTTTTTTCTTTTTTTGTTTGTGTTTTGCGTTTCGCATAAAAAAGTATATTTGGTTTGGTTCGGTAAAAAACACAAAACAGATAAAACTTAAAAAAAAAACAAAACGCACACGTCACCAAAACAAAAGTTTTAGGTTATCTCACAATTTTTGACAAGTCACAACGTCCGTGAGGGAGAAAAGCCCACTTTCGGTCAAATTTCGAAGAGTACTCGCTAAAGGAGATTTCAAGAATTACGGGACGGGCGTCTTATGCAAGATTTTTTTTTGATACTCTTGAAAAACAAAAGGTACATTCTGTGTGTCAAAATTAAATATATTTTGATAATTAGGGAGGGAAATCCCCCTATAGATCCGCGCCTGTAGGTAGGGTCGGTACTCGTACTAAAGACAAATTATTTATTTTTAGTAATTTATTTTATAACCATAAATTTTTGAAGTTTTTTAAGATAATTTAAAAAAATTTCTCTATTTTTAAAAGGTACTTACATAAAAAAACTCATATACATATAAATAAGGAATTAAGGTAATAGGGGGAAGACGCGTAACATTTTTTTCAAAAATAAAAAAAAAAATCATTAACCTTATTCAAAACTTACAAAAACTGGGTATTCTATTACAAATACAATAAACAAACGATTAAACAACAAAAAGTTTAACTTTTTTAAAAAATTTACCAAAATATTAGATAAACATTGACAGCTGTCATTTCGGCAACTTACCCGAACTACGGGGTAAGATGCCGACAGACTTGGGGTGAGATAACAAATTTAGGGGGGCTCTAGTTGATTTTCTGAATTACGTTCATGGCATTTTACCTAAAACAAACAAGATAAATTAAGAGACTATTCAATTAGACGTACTGAAAGGAAATCACTAACCTAAACCTAAGAAAAAACAAGTGTTACAAAGTTTACAGTTTACCCCACAAGGATCTTGGCATTTTACCCCAACCGTTAGGTGTAAGATGCCAAACCCACAAACCAAAATAATAAAACCTTTATTTTCAGTCAAAATATCACAGGAGTATTGTAATGAATGCCAAAACCCTCCATTAATTAAATTAGCACAAACAAAAAACATTTAACACTGTATATTACATAAATAATTTTTATCTTAAAAAACTTACCGCCATAAAAAATCACATCACCTCATGGAACAGTGGCGTGCACTTAAACGCTCCGAAAACTATGACATTCTGCAATAATAAACACAATAACATCGTGGCTATGTATGTGGCGCGATCTATTAAGTATTGTCCAAAATACTTAGATTAGGCATATTTCCCCCTCTGGCATCGTTCCCCCAATTTCCTTATTCGTTTTAAAGTTAGGTACTGTTTCGAAACAGCGCTATTAATATTTTTGAAATCGAACTATTACTTAAAGTGTTATAATTATTTTATATTAAAATGGAGTTTTTTAAAAATCCTTTCATTTTTACCTATTAATAAATTTAGAATAAAAAAACTTTTTGAAAACAAGCTTTTATAAAATGGACTAAAAAGCATAAAATAAGTTTTTGAGTGTTCTGATATCATAAGAACAAAAGCGATGGGCGTATTAAAGGAAATTTACCCGTTTTTTTTTAGCCTTGTTAACTCGAAGTTTAGTGAAAATCCAAATTCATTATATTATAGCAGAGAAATATAACGAAGGACAATTTAACCCAACCCAACCCTACTCAAGCTACCCTTACATTTTTTTTCTGATATGGATGAACAATATTACGCCTGCTTCATATTAGGCAGATTATCCGCGACCGGCAGTGTGTCGATTTATTTTGTCACATTAAAAAAGAAGAGTCGGCCCATCATCGGTTGTGGACGATCCACCAAATGCGCATGGAAAGTCCATTTTATAAAAGCTTGTTTTCAAAAAGTTTTTTTTTCTAAATTTATTTTTTAATTTTTAGATTTGTTTAAGTCTATGCATTTCAGCTAGCGCATCGATATTGCAGGGAGTCTTTCCTGTCAATTTTGAAATATCTAAGTCTTCGATGTCGAAATTCGACAAACTAAAATTTTACCCCCTCTCCGCCCTCCACGTTAGGGGGGAGGTAGGCAGTCAGTGAAACCACATTATTGGATTGTCATCGGAACTATAACGGTATGCGAAATTTGAATTCAATCGGATACGTGGAAGTCCGTTGAAAGTAATCAGAAAAACGTGACATTAAATCGTCCATTCTGAATCCGCCATATTGAATTTTTGTAATTTGATAAAAAGTTCGTAATCCTCATCCTCAAAAACCCCCAGATACCAATTTTGGTGGAAATCCGACAAACTAAAATTTTACCCCCTCTCCGCCCTCCACGTTAGGGGGGTGGTAGGCAGTCAGTGATACCACATTATTCACAGTAAAAAAACGAGTGTTGAATTTAACACTCAAAAGTGGTACATAGAGGTCCACACTGATGCAAGGAAATTAACCACCATCACCTTATGGTTAAATGTGTTAAAAAGCATATTTACAGTTTGTGTTTTTTTAGGTAAATAAAGTGTTAAAATAATTTATAGGTTTAAAATGATAATGAGAGTGTTAAACTTTTGGTTAAAGTAACACTCAAACTGTTTATTCTACACTGCTAAGGAGACTAAATAACACACTACTAATGTAAAGTTTTATTGATTTAGTGGAGAAATACACCAATTGAGTGTTAAAAGTATACCTACGGGAAAGGTACATTGCATATTGAGAGTGTAAAAACACACCCAAATATGGTAAAATTACAGTGTTAAAGACACACTAAATAAACTAAGTGTTATTTTAATAAACGGCTTTATTAAACATATGCATACACAAGTACATTTAAAAAGTTTAAACATAGGTATACATTATTTTTTAACTGCAAATATTTGTTTTTCCTTAAATTAAAAACGTTATTCTTTAACAAAAACTTGTACTTATTTCTAATTAGAAAATCCTAAAACTAAAATACCGCGCAACAGAAGTGCAACTTTTAACTTTTGCCCTAAATATTAACAAGTCTCAAACTTTTTTGCAAAATTGGATCCGGTTTTTGGTATCTTTAAAAATTTTTTCGGTAAAAATCAATCGGTAGAAATAAACGAAATACAAAACTTTGCCTGCAGTAAAATTTTTAATAATTCTGTTTTCAGAAAAAATACTATAGTCCAGAAATTCAAGTTTCGATAATAGGGACTTATTGGAATAAAATCTCACTTTATTTTAGAGTCGACTTTATTCTGACCGATTTACAAAGAAAAATGACAGCTGACCTCTCAAAATTGACATACCAAAGTCAAAAATAAAGTCGCTACCTTTCATTTAATAAATACAGACAGTAATAAATCCGGTTCTTAAATACACAAAGGTCAAATTTTGAATGAAAGCAGCTGCTTTTTATATGTAAATCTGTCACAATACGGTCGATTTTAAAATAAGGTCAGATTTTATTCCAATAAGTGTTGAGGACAGTTCTTTTATGGTACAGTCACTTATAGCTACTTTTACAACTTTCAGTAAAACTTAAGTAAACTCTAAGTTTAAACTAAAGTTTGATTTTAAAATAATCATTTTATAACTACCGTTTAACGTCAGTTTGTTTTGGTATGGTGTTACAAATAATAATTATCTGTCAGTGTCAATAAAAAAATAGACGAAAAACATTTTTTTTAAGGTTATATACTTAAGTTTGTGGTACAAACCCCCATCCTCTAGTAAAGTTTAAACTTAAGTTTAAAGTTTAAACTTCAGATTGCAGTTTTTAAACTCCAGTGATAAAAGTGCCCCTTAGAAAACATGGGAGAAAACAAATTTGGATTTTTTTAAAATTTGTTACTTACTGTACAGAAGATCAATAGCTTTTCTGCAGATGATTGAGTGGAGTCTCTTCTCCCAGTTTTTTTTCCTTTTGCAGTTGATGGCAGCATGTGCAAAAGGTCCAAAGCTGCTCTTGTCCCAAACTAAAAAATATCTAATCAGTTATGCAGTCCTTGGCTTGAAGCAATGCCTTGCTTCTTTCATATAAAGATAATATTTTCACAAACTTAACAAGTTCACAAAACAAAGTCAACTGAGCATTTTTACCAACCTGTAAAAGAGGAAGTTCCATTTATTGCTGGATTGATTTGGCATGCTGTACTGACATAAACATTTAGTATTGTGTTAACATAAAAAGTAAATTTATCTATACAGTTCCTAGCAGAAGGATAGAGGATTTCAAAATCTTGATCAATCTAAAAAATAAAACAGTTATATTATTTTATAAACAAAACATTTTTGAGAATTTTTACCAGTCCTTTGGTGTCAAGAAATCTGGGAAACTGCGTTATTGTAAAATCAGTCGTTTTCCGAACTTCAATGGTGTTTTTCATTTTTTCAAAAATCTCTTCCCTTTGTGTATTGTAATTTGCGTTTGTAAGAAATTCGATGTCTTTTTCTTCCTCATCGCTGATTTTGCGTTCCCTTTTAGTAGGCAGCTCAATAATGCTACAACTCTGTGAGCTTATTTTTATTTTCTTGTATTTCTCTACCATACTTCTGACTACAGTCACCAAAAAGCCAGATGGAGTTCTTTTTGAGTCATCATAAAATATTTTTTTAAAGAGAAGAAAAAAATAAATCTTAAAGCCATTTTAGGGTTAAATACTATGTTAATATATTTATTCTGATGTAAATGTTATTATTTTTTTACTTGTCAGTGACAGTTTTGATATTGTTAAAATAATGAGGTTTTGATAAAATGGCCTAGAATACACTGCTCAAATTCTGGAAAAAGTACTTTTAAGTCATATCAGTTTTTTTTTAAATCAGCTGTACATTCATTGTTAAAACTGACTAAAGTACAAATAAAGTAAAGTATATAGAAAAAATATTTGGGGTCGAGACCCCATGAGGCTGTATCTTATGTTTGTATTCATGAAATATGGGGAAAATATTTTTAAAAATTTCTGAGGGGCCCGGGATCCCTCCTTATTTACGCCACTGGGATCATTAGTAATGGATTAAAACAGGTGTTGTAAAATCTTTATAAAAAAAGCCCACGAAAGACTATGGCGCCAGACTAGGCCTAATAAAATCAACCTGTATAGAGTCCAAAAATGCAAACACATACTATAAGTAGTACTAGAGAGAAACTAAAATGATATACCTAATATTACTACTTTATTCCTAAAGTTTAGTTCGAACTCCCAATCATAAAACGACTATGAACTATACTACTTACCGATCACTATAATGGATACATAGTTGTCCTCTAATTCTTTTATTTTGCAGAATTTTGTTTGCCCCTTATATTTTAATTTAAACACTATCGACATGATTGATTAATTAATAACTAGATCCACTAAGTTTCACCTCACGTTTACTCACCTTTTACCCAAAGTCTGTAGAGAATCTTTTAACCCAATTTGGCCGCGGCCATGAAATACGACGTTTGAGAAACGAAAACGATTTGACAGCGACAAGGGCTTTCTATTTAACTGACCAAGAATTTACTGACCAAGAATTTACTGACCAACGAATTTTCGTATTTTTCGGTGTAAGGGCGCCAACAAAGTTTTTTTTTACTTGTTTGTAGCAAAACGAATATTAGCTTACTAGTCTAAGCTGTTACCACTTCAGCTACAACTCAGTTTTATCCCAAAAACCACCTTTCCCCAGTTTCTGCCACCAAAAAAAACAACTACTACCACCTTCCCCTAGCTTCTGTTGTCAAAAAGGCAACTACTACCATCTACTACCACCTCATACCAGATTCTACCACCAAAAAACCAATTACTACCACTTTCATCTAGCTTGTACAGTCGGGGACTTTTTAAATTGCCGTCCTCAAAAATAAAAAATATTCCTATTTGAAATTTGGAGAAGTAGTTTGAACCAAAACAAGAAAATTGAGAACCTTACATCTGTCTGTATACATACATATATTAAAAAAAAATTGATTTCTCTAAATGGGTAATTTTGACAGTAAAAAAATACAACGGCAATTTAAAAAGCCCCGACGTACCGCCCAAAAACCAACTACGATCCCCTTCCACCACTCGAAAATCAACTACTACTACCTCCCATAGATTCTAGGACCCAAGCGTAATAGTCGACGAAAAAATTATTTGTAATATATTTTTTTTTCTAGGAGGGGATAATACTTCTTTTTGCCCTTTAATTATTAACAAAAACTGAATACTTTTTTTTCTAGGGGGGGGGGGTTTACCCCGTTAACCCCTCCTCAAATCCGCCCTTGCTAGGTCCATAAAATTAACTACTACCACATTCCTCTAGCTTCAACCACCAAAAAACCAACTACGATCACCTTCGCCTATTTAGCTTCTACCAGTCAAAAACAACTACTAGTACCTCCCCCTAGATTCTAGGACCATAAAATCAACTACTACCGCATTCCCCTAGCTTCTACCACCAAAAAACCAACTACTACCACCTTCCCCTAGCTTCTGCTATCAAAAAATCAACTACTACCACATTCCCCTAGCTTCTACCACCAAAAAACCAACTACTACCACCTCCCCTAGCTTCTGCCATCAAAAAATCAACTAACCGCATTCCCCTAGCGTCTACCTCTAAAAAACCAACTACTACAACTTCCGCCTTGATTCAACCATCAAAAAATCAGCTGCTACCACATTGCCCTAACTTCTGCCACCAAAAAACCAACTACTACCGGCTTCCCCTAGCGTCTACCCCCAAGAAACCAACTACTATCGCCTTCCCCTAGCCTCTGCCACCAAAACAAGGGATAGTAATTGAAGTTGGTTTTTGATAGTAGAAGCTAGGGGAAGGTATAAGTAGTTGTTTTTTTTTTGGTGGTGCAAACTAGGGGAAGGTGGTAGTTGATTTTTTGGTGGTAGAATCTAGGGAAATCTGGTAGTAGTTGATTTTTTTGTGGTAGAATCTAGAGGGAGGATGTGGTAGTTTGTTTTTTTGGTGGTAGAAGCTAGGGGAAGGTGATAGTAGTTGGTTTTTTGGTGGTAGAAGCTCAGAGAAGGTAGTAGTAGTTGATTTTTGTGTGGTAGAAGCTAAAAGAAGGTGGTAGTAGTTGGTTTCTTGGTGGTAAAGTGTAGAGGAAGGATTTGTTTCGATCTCAAACAATTCGCAGTGACATCGAAAAGTATAAAAAAATTGCTGGTCAGTAAACTTCTGGTCAGTTAAATAGGTAGACCCGACAAGAAGGTATCTTCTCACTAGTTAACCAGCTAGCTGGTGTTCTGTGCCAGCTAGAGAGTATTTTAACCCATACTTCGGGTGAAATATCATAACTTAAATGCTTTAGCATTGCACCAGTGTAAAAATCGTCTAATTTACTCTGGATTGGTTAGATGTTTACGCTAGGGAGTAAAATTTACCGCAGTTTATATTAACACCCAAATTTTTCAAACGGGTGTTAAATCTTAGAAAAAATCATTTGCATGAGTGTTGAATTTAACACTCGCCAAATTTACCTTGCAAGAAATGAATTTTACCAAGCAGAAATTTTTTACTGTGTTGGATTGTCATCGGAACTATAACGGTATGTGAAATTTAAAGTCAATCGGATACGTGGAAGTCAGTGGACAGTAATCAGAAAAACTTGATATTAAATCGTCCATTTTGAATCCGCCATATTGAATTTTTGTAATCTGATTGAAAATTCGTAATTCTCATCCTCAAAAACCCCCAGATACCAATTTTGGTTCAAATCGGACAAACTAACCCCACGTCAGGGGGGAGGTATAGTCCTTGCAATAAGGCTAGTCCTTTTGCTTAATCACCCCGTAATTCTGGTAACAAAACGCACGTGTATTCTTAGTTCAGTTTTAAATCACAGATTCCTAAGTTAACTGATAATGGGTGCAGCGAAACTTAGCATCAGTTACCTTAAAATTAAAGTGATCGGTCACCACCCTCTATAATCTAAGGGTGATGGATCGGCGTTTAAACTGTCAATCGTTTTGAAAAAGATTATCACTTATTTTTTATTTAAATTCTGGTTCAATTGCTATTTGGAATAGTTTTTTGAGAAAAGTTTCTGTCCCAAAATGATTTTATGAAGTGAAAAATGTATGTACAGCGTATGTGCTTTACTGGTATACATTGATCAATCAATTCGGGTGCACTGCCAACAAAGTTTCTACTCTGAAAAATTTTCAATGCGACCGGCCGTAGAGCTAGAAACCATGAACAAACTAATGATGATTGAATTTGAAAAAAAAATGTTATCTACAATGCAGTTAATCTGAACTTTGCAATTTGTTTTGGTAAAAATTATGATTCAAATAGGGTTAGGCAATATTTATTAGTGCCTAAGCATAAAGACTTAATATTAATGTAGGTACTTACTTATTTCTTTGTTATAATAATAGTATATGAGCATATATATTTTTAGTTTAAAGTAAAATAAAACACAGTATTTTATTATATTTTTTAATAAAAAAGATTTTCATACGAAAATGTCATATTTTTTATGGTGGACACATAGATCTTTTAAAAAGTGTAAAGAAGTCCCCAACTGATTTAACTGCAAAGGCTTTGGAAATTTCAACATATAGACCCTTCCTGAGTGAATTAAAAAAACATATTTTAGAAACAATATTTAAACTACAAAGAGCTATATTGCGGCTATTACTAATTACTAAGTTTTAAATGTTGCAATAGAACTTGAACTGTAAACTTATTTTAATAAAATACAATAAATTTAACCAACCAAAAAATTGAAAATCTAAAATCTAACTAAAAAAAAACAAACTACGGAAAAATCAGTTATTCACGGCTCTGCTACATAATAGCGCCTTACAGAATAGCGCTGCTTCAAAATGGCGCTGCCACAAAATAGCGCTGCTACAAAAAAGCGCTGCTACAAAATAGCGTGCATCAAAATAGCGCCAACAAAATAGCGCTGCTACAAAATAGCGCGCATCAAAATAGCGCTGCTACAAAATAGCGCCTTACAAAATAGCGCTGCTACAAAATCGCGTGCATCAAAATGGCGCTGCCTCAAAATAGCGCTGCTACAAAATAGCGCTGCTACAAAATAGCGCTGCTACAAAATAGCGCTGCTACAAAATAGCGCGCTTCAAAATAGCGCTGCTACAAAATAGCGCGCTTCAAAATAGCGTCTTATAACTTACCACTCCCGGTAACCTCATTCTAACATATATTTACAAAAAAAAACTTCCCTGACTTTTCCCCGGGATCCTAGAGGGTGTGAAACCAAACCGAACCGAACCGGCATCCTAGAGGTTGTGAAACCAAACCGAACTAAAACGATACTTCGATTCGGTTCAGTTCGGTTCAGTTTTGTTTCACACCCGCTAGGATCCCGCGAAAGAAGTCAAGGAAGTTTTTTTTTTGAAAAAATATGTTAGAAAGAGATTCCTTAGTCAAACTTAGAGTTTTTAATGATGCTTTTTGAGCGCGTTTTTGATGCGCGCTATTCTCCCGGTAACCTCAATCTAACATATATTTTCAAAAAAAAAAACTTCCCTGACTTTTTTACGGGATCCTAGAGGGTGTGAAACCAAACCGAATCGAACCGGCATCCTAGAGGTTGTGAAACCAAACCGAACTAAACCGATACTTCGATTCGGTTCAGTTCGGTTCGGTTCAGTTTTGTTTCACACCCGCTACAATCCCGCGAAAGAAGACCGGGAAGTTTTTTTTTGAAAAAATATGTTAGAAAGAGATCCCTTTGTCAAACAGTTGCTGTTTTTAATGTAATTTAAGTAATGTCGCCATGTGTTTTTTTGTACTAACCAATCTCCAAAAAATTTTTGACCCTTAATTGACCCTTTAGGTGTTGCAGTTCATCTTGTACCTTGAGGCAGACCTGTAACTTGCTATCTTTTACTTGTTACAAACCAACCAAAAAGTATGTAGTAGTATTCACCTAAACAGTGAGTTACTTGAAAGCGATTTTATTACTTTAACGAATGTCTATTGATTCTTTCAGTTTAAAGCCCTTTATTTTCTCCACTTAAAGATGTAAATTGTTTGAATAGATAGTTCGTTATTGTTTAAATTGTTAGTATTACATACTTGGACTAGGTTCATAGTAAACACTTTAGAATATTCTTTACTTGTTTATTTTAAAAAAGTTTTATATACAAATACAATTAATTATATAATCTTATTCATAGCATAGAGAAATATATTATGTCCTTCTATGATCATATATCTATAGCTAAGTAGACTTGTAAGTCTATTAATCATATTTAGACGGTATATTATAATAAAATTACAGGTGCTATGACTATCATTATATATATTCATTTTTACATGAACATATTAGGCCCTACTAGACTTTTGCTAATTCTAGAAGTTTTATAATATAATCTATAGGCAAAACGGAGATTAAATTTGCATTATACTTATGTATAGCTCACTACTTGAAATATCTAACCAAACACAATAAAAACAAAGACACCATTATTAAAATTACAGTTAACTTAAGTTATCACTAAATACTGTAGTGCCCCCACGGTAACGTTTCATAACAGTCCTTTGAAATACATCTTTTATCATCCAGGGGACTTAGTCCAATTTTTGTTTGTTTTACGGAGTATAGTCTGTGCTTTTCGGATCTTGTAAAATTTTGCGTAATCACCTTATCTTTAAAATTGTTTAGGCAGTCAACATAGTCCTCAAATAATATTTTTGATTTTACAACATTTTGTTTTACACCCTTGACCTTCTTAATCACTTTTGCAGCTTTACTCTTGGTGTCCACTACTTTTGTAGCATACATTTTAGCTCTAAGGCCAATAAAATGCGTCATTATTTCGCCATTGTTTTCATCTTTCATCATGCCTAAAACTTTTTTATTCACCCTCAGAATGTTATATATGTTATCTTCAGCATAATCTGAGGTATCAAAGTACTTGTCACAGTTGCGCTGTATTGATTCATAAATATCATGATTTTTTATGTTATAAACTAAACTATCAGTGTCTGTGTATACCACAGTACAATCTTTTCCAAAAGCTGTTACCATATAGTTATAGTGAAAATCATATATGGTTGTTTTGGCAATGTCCAAAATACACATTCCCACATATATCGGTTTATTGAAATATATTTCGGTTTTTCAAGTTCTACGGCAACTAAGTTTTCATTGAATATTGTAATGCTTTTGAATTCAGGTCGAGAAATCAGTGCTTCTGCTCCGTATCGTCCATCCCATTTCTTGATTAATTTAACAATACTATGTTTTCTAATATTTTCCATAGTTTTACCAAAAACCACATTGTTCATTAATTTAAAAAGGTTTTTCTCAAAATCATTTTTAGCATTCTGTCTTAGTTGAGTATTCAAATCAATATAAGGCTTTAGCCATGCAGATTGCTTAAAGCATAAAATTTTATGACTTTTTTTAGTTTTATACCAAGTTTTAACGCTTGTTTTAGATTTCTATAATGAATTACGTATTCCGTTTTATTATATAGTGTGGCCATAAGTTTCTTATTTTTAGGGTTTTTCTCGTCAGGCGGGCAGCGATGTTCAGGACATAAGGGTAAGTCTGAGAAATAGTCATGTAATTCTACAGGAATGTGCAAGTCGACTTCCAGGATGTATCCATTACTCGAGTCATCTTCAATTTTATTAACATCAAAATTGAGCATTTCGTCACTTTCTAACCAATTAAATTTTTCATACGGCAGTTTCTGACTCATGCTATATCCATATTGGTTATTAATATCAAAATACATCAAAAAAGATGTTTCTTTGGTTAAATCATAGTTGGCCATATATTTATTATTGGCCTCCACATACCTTTTAGAGCATTGGCTCAACGCTCCTCTAATGCCGCGTTCTATAAAAGTTACCATATTATAGTCGGTCCAAAGCTCTAATTTTTGTTGCGTGCAATACAGCATACAATCCCATGTATAACCAGGAAGGGTAAAATAATTAGCAGGATCCAGACCACACGTTTTATGACAGCTTTGTCTAAATTGTTGAAATACCTGCATTAGAAGTATTATATCAACTTTCATGTAGAATTCCATGTAATCTTGTAGGGTTTTACAACCAAAGCGTCTCCATACATTTTGGGCATGATCATAATCAGCAGGCGATATTTCTCTACTTTCGAGTGTGTTAAAGAAATTAAGTTGCTCAGGCAAAGATGTATCTCTTAATTTTTCCCAACTACTCATATACTCATAGCAAAATACTCCTTTTTTAAAAATAAGTTTGTATTGTTCGTCAGACAAGTTGGGAAATTCGTTTCTAACCAGAGGATACTCCTCAAGATAGGAAGCTAGCTTTTCCAAGCTACTGGCCATGAATCGGTACGAATCAGTAAATCTAAATTCGATTAAATTTTCATAAATTTTTTTGGTAAATGCTATATATTTTTCTTTGTTAATTGGTAGCAAATTTATTGATCCGTCCAAATTGGCGATGTTTTCAATTATCAAATGTCCATCGTAGGAACTAAGATTGTGGAATACTAAAGGGACAGTATGACTATCCTGAAAGTTCAGATTACAGCTTTCATGGGCTGGACCACGATACTCAGATGTAAGGTGACTATGATCGCGTATTTTCTTTTCACCAGCTAAAAAGTCCTGTTCACAAATATGACATTTATTAGCATTGTTAAAGTCAGTTTTTTGCTTTTTACTTAAAGGTTCCATGGGTAAGTCACAGAGAAATACAGTTTCTAAGTTTTCAGCGAAATCTAGTAACTGTTTACTAAACCATTCCATACAGTCAGGCCCCGTGTGAGATTTATAAAATGATAAAGAATCATCGTAGGCACATTTTACAAAATATCCTACCGAACAAGGCACATGACTTTGATATTTTTGAGTTTTTTTACCACTATTTTCTGCAACAGGGAGCAGCAGAGACTCAATATCGGAATAAATAACAAATGGTGCAAATTGTTTATTTTTAAAGTTTTTAAATTCAGCAACTTTTTTGTCGTTACTTGGTAATTTCGGAACCACAACACTGCCAATAATTTTGCAGTCTTTTATATGCTGAGTAAGTCCAGCTTCAGAATAGAAGTAGTGCAAGCATCTATCACATATATAGATTGCTTTTTTGGATTTGCTGATTTGACTACTTATTAGCCTTGAAAGATTTTTTACCCATACAAAGTGGTAAATTGGTGGCGAAAGGTCTTTAATCTGTTCATCATCCAAATAGTAATTATTTTGAATCATTAGCAAATTAACATGTTTTTCGTTCCTTTCTTCAGAAATGTACGCAGGCAGTACTTTAAAACTGTTTATATTAAGTTTTTGCAGGCGGTACACGTTTACGGACACATTATTTTGCTTTTCGAATCGGGCAACTTGGTTTAAAGTCATTGGAAATTTTATATTTTTTAAATTTAACATTTCTTGAGGATGCGAGTAGGATGAGATTCTATTTGAGTTTTTTTCAACAGGATATAATGCTAACACAATAGCCCAACCAAAACATAAATCGTCATTGTTTTCCACATTTACACAAGCTATACGCTTAAGAATTTCTTTGGGTAGCTCTAAATAAGATCCAATTCTAAGGCGATTATACTTATTAATTGCTATAATAAGATTATTTATTTTTGTAAGATCCAGATTGATTTTGCTCAAAATCTTCCAAATCAGTCAAAAGCAAATTTTTTACATTTTTATCAAACCAGTTTTTTAAATTTATGTTGCTGTCAATAATCGCATTAGCGGTATTAAAAGTTTTGTCTCATTTCCAAGCTGTTCTGTTTAATGTATTTTCAATCCTTCGTTTAAATAAACTAAAACAATCCTTTAAAAACTTTTTGGGATTCTTACTCGGCTTTCAAAGGCTGATTTTATATCTTCCCATTGTACGCGATGTTTGGCTGTTTCCTTGGTCCCAATCGCAGCACCAAACTTGAGGCTTTTTTGTTTCAAAATGTGCTTGCACTGTTTAACTTGTCCCAGGCACGCCGTCAAATGAGATTTTTCAGCAACTGAAGAAGCTTTTTTTAAAGCAATGCTTAATTGCCTACTGGCCAAAGCACAATCTTTTAGAATTTTTAAAATTGAAATATATTTATCCATATCTTCTACCATACCAAGCTGACACATAACTTTATAAACCAATTTCGTTGCAAAACTCATTTTATTTTTTTTTGAATAGCACCAACTTCACTAAAACACTGAGTTGATAGAACTCAATAATGCACTTTCCTTGAAAAGTTATACCTAACTGACTGCAGTTCAACACGCTCCGCCCTTTTATAAGTGCTTTTCAGATACACGTTAAGACTTGTCGAAAACAGGTTTATACTTGTTAGAAATGGGTTGCAGCTGTTTTATCCCAATACATTTACCGCAAAGTGGTTAGTAAATCATGCAAACTTTAGCACCAACAATCATAAAATATATGTTTTTTTGTTAATTAGCAGACATAGTAGGTACAAGTTTCCATCAATTTTTATTTGTTTTGTTTGCTTCCTTTAGATATTTTCTACAGGAGCTTAAAAAGGACGCCCACCTTGAGTAGTAATACTTTTACCTTCGGGTACATACTTTTAGCCCTTTGAGTACCATCTTTCCCCCCTTTGAGTCTCAACTTTCCAACCATCCAGTATCAACTTTATTCTCTGTGAGTACCAACCAATCGAACCGAGCCCCCTTCGAGACTCTACTTTGCCCCTTTCGGATACCAACTTTTCCCCCGTTGAGTAGCAACTTTTATTCCTTTTATTACCATCTTTGCCCCTTTGAGTCTCAACTTTCCAACCATCGAGTATCAACTTTATTCTCTTTGAGTACCAACCAATGGAACCGAACCCCCTTCGAGACTCTACTTTGCCCCCTTCGGATACCAACTTTTCCCCCTTTGAGTAGCAACTTTTATTCCTTCGAGTACCCACTTTACCCCCTTTGAGTACCAACTTCGTCTTCTTTGGGTACCAACTTTCCCCCCTTCGCGTCTCAACTTTCCCCCCTTCGAGTCTCAACTTTTCACCAATCGTGTGTCAAGTTTTTTTTCTTCGAGGCACAACTTTTCCTTCTTCGAGAATCGACTTTCCCTTTTTTAGTACAAACATTATCTTCTTCGGATATCAACTTTCCTCCCTTCGCGTCTCAACTTTCCCCCCTTCGAGTCTCAACTTTTCACCAATCGTGTGTCTAGTTTCTTCTCTTCAAGGCACAACTTTCCCCCTTTTGAGTATCAACTTTCCCTTTTTTTTAGTACCAACTTCGTCTTCTTCGGGTATCAACTTTCCCCCCTTCCAGTCTCAACTTTTCACCAATCGTGTGTCAAGTTTCTCCTCTTCGAGGCACAACTTTTCCTTCTTCGAGAATCGGCTTTTCTTTTTTTGAGTACCCAACAACTTTCTTGCCTTCAAGTATTAACTTCCCACTTCGAGTCTTCAGTTTCGCCCTTCGTGTCTTAACTTTCCCCCCTTTGAGTTCCAACTTTTTCTTCTTCGACTATCAACTTTCCCCCCTTCGAGTCATAACTTTCATGCCTTCGAGTGCTAACTCTCTCTGTTTCTTTCTATTATATATATTTTTTATTTTTCGCATGTAAACATCTTTTACTAATGTTTATTTTATTTACTATTGGGGTCTTGGCAAGGACAATCATACAATTTTGAGAATATATTTTGTTAGCCAAACTTTACTTGATTATATTATTTACTATTAAGTCCTCTAACTTAAACTGCTTACGCAATTTTCTATTTTTAAAATTTAGAGGGATAAAACTTCTATGCGACCTATTTTTATTTAATTTTGCATATTTCTTAAACACATCATAAATAATGTGCTGATTTTTCTTTACGCATAGCTACCAGTTTTGTGTATTACTTTACAGTTTGTTTAACTTTTGAGGATTTTAAACAATACTAGACGAATAATTCGGAAGCCTGTAGGTGGTGTAATAATAAATAATCAATGGCTAAGATCAATCGACGAGTGACATAATGAGCAGCGACCGGTGTCGTTTTTAACAATTTTGTGTTACTTTTATTTAAGTTTAATCATCCTACTTTAAAAAAATTTGTGATTTTTTGATGTTTTTTAGTAATAGACGATATATTAGTACTCAACCAGTAACAGATGACGAAACGACCAGTGGTTTTTAAGTTAAAAACACCATGATTAATTTTTTCACTAGTTTTTAAACATTTTTAGTAACTAACAAGTAATAACGTCATACAAGGCCTTGGAGAAGTGACATATTTGTTAGATGTTTCTATTCTTTTTAAAATCTTTATTATAATGCGTTTTACGATTGATTTAATTTTTAGTATTTTGTCGATAATTTAATACTTTTTTCATTATATATTTTTAAAGAATGTTTTCTGCTTTGCGTTACTATATTTTAATATTTGACTAAAAAATAGTTCCCTCTTTATTATATTTTTACAGGTTTACACTTTACCAAACTTGATACGGCAACTTAGTTAATATTTTAGAATTTAGAATGATATTATTGATCCATTAGTGCAGAACAAATAATCGGTTTTAAGCCTATAGAATCTTTTTAGCATACAAAGAATAAAACATTTTTTTATTAAACTGCTTGATAGTCCTTAGCGTAGCCCTCTAATTTTTCTTTATCAAATCACATAAAACTTAAAAACTAAAATATTTTTGTTTTATATTTCATTAATTTATTTAATTTCTTTGGTAGTATGTAAGTACGTTATGGTCTATCTAACCAGTAATATATTACGGTTTTGCCTGCGCCTGCGCATTCGCTAGTATTTTTTTAAGTCACGATCGTTATAAGTATTTTATGTATGTATTTTTCGTAGATTCCCAAGTATATAAAATATACATACAATCATGATGATTACTGATAGAAACGAGAGCGAGAATGATCAATGAGTTGCATGTTTGATGTTTCCGCGATCTAGAATTTTTTTTTATCCTGAACGTTATCTTTGACACGTGTTTTTGCGTTTTATCAAAGTAACTGCCAATTCTACAAAAAGTTGGAAAAAATGATTTTGAGAAAAACCTTTTTAAATTAATGAACAATGCGGTTTTTGGTAAAACTATGGAAAATATTAGAAAACATAGTATTGTTAAATTAATCAAGAAATGGGATGGACGATACGGAGCAGAAGCACTGATTTCTCGACCTGAATTCAAAAGAATTACAATATTCAATGAAAACTTGGTTGCCGTAGAACTTGAAAAAACCGAAATATATTTCAATAAACCGATATATGTGGGAATGTGTATTTTGGACATTGCCAAAACAACCATATATGATTTTCACTATAACTATATGGTAACAGCTTTTGGAAAGGATTGTACTGTGACATACACAGATACTGATAGTTTAGTTTATAACATAAAAAATCATGATATTTATGAATCAATACAGCGCAACTGTGACAAGTACTTTGATACCTCAGATTATGCTGAAGATAACATATATAACATTCTGAGGGTGAATAAAAAAGTTTTAGGCATGATGAAAGATGAAAACAATGGCGAAATAATTTTATTATTTTTTTTTTTTATTTGTCAAACACACTGTGTTTTTTTTTATTACAATCTAGTCAGTAAGACTAATTAGCAATTTTGTTTTAACTTAATTTACTAGAAAATTCAGATTTAAACTTAGGGTTCACTCAACAGTTCTCCCCGCTTTGTTTAGTCTGTAACTCACAATTGTGTTGTGTTTATAGCATTATTTTGTTTTATGTGTAATTCACTTAGTTTACTAGCTCAAACGGCTTCACTCTTTTTAGTCTTCGAACTAGCATAGTATTGTCTAGAAGCTGAATTGCTTCCACATTCACATGCCGATGGAGTCTATCTTCATGGCTTTTTGAGTACTTTTTTATAGTCTCTGCTACAGTTTCGATTTTTAGATCTCGATGAAGGTCACTATTTCGAACGTACCAAGGTGCATTCACAATGTTTCTTAATACTTTATTTTGAAATCTCTGTACAACTAAAATGTTACTCTCTTTACCACAACCCCATAGTTGAATACCATATGTCCATACTGGTTTCAGTATTTGTCTATAAAGTAGTAACTTATTATGAATTGTTAAATTGGACTTCCTTCCAATTAGCCAGTTCATTTTTCTATACCTTATCTCAAGTTCTTCTTTTTTTTCTTAACATGTGCTTTCCAGCGCAATTTGGCATCAAGTGTCATACCTAGATATTTTGCCTGATTCGAATATGGTACTGGAATGTTGTTAATTGTTATTTGTATGTGATTTATATTTTTGTTTGTAAAATCAACATGAATTGATTTGGTTTCATTTAATTTTATTCGCCACTTTGTGGTCCAACTGTGAACTTGGGTGACTGCATCCTGAAGTTTTTCTATGCATTTTTCAATAGATTTTTCTACCGTCAATATCAGTATCATCGGCAAATGTTGCTAAGTGACAATTTTCTGGCTTTGGGATATCACAAGTGAATAATAAGTATAGATAAGGGCCTAGTACGCTACCCTGGGGCACGCCTGCTTGAATTTCTCTTAAAGTTGAGTATGAGTCTTCCTATTTTACTCTAAAATGTCTATCAGATATGTATGATTCCAAAATATCCGAATATTGTTTTGGCAGAAACCGTTTTAGTTTAAAATTAAGGCCTTCATGCCACACTTTGTCAAATGTTTGTGCTACATCTAGAAAAACTGCAGAACAAACTTTTCCCTCTTCTAGTGCTTTTTCTATTATATTAGTAATTCTGTGTACTTGATCTATCGTGGAATGCTTGTCTCGAAAACCAAATTGATGAGATAGAATAATTTCTTGTCTTTCTATGATGGGTTTTATTCTTTTAAGCAATAATTTTTCATAGAGCTTGGATATAATTGGCAGCAAAGATATTGGCCTGTAAGATGACACGTCATGGAGTGGTTTTCCCGGTTTTGGAATCATGATAACTTCTGCAACTTTCCACAGTTTAGGTACATACCTAAGCCTCAAAGACGCATTAATTAGGTTGCATAGTGTTACGATAGCTTTTCTGGGGAGTTGTTTTATGACTACCCCGTTAATAAGATCTTACCCTGGGGCTTTTTTCGAATTAATATTTTTGATTTCTGTTAATATTTCTTTTGGTGATGTAAGCTTAATATGGTCCTCGATTTGATGGGGTTCATTTAAATGAAAGTGTTCATCTGGTGCTTCGTGGGGCTGAAATGTTTTTTCTAAATGACTTGCAAAAATATCTGCTTTTTCTTCGTTACTCCTTGCCCACTGGTTGTTAGATTTTCGTATGGGTGGAATTTGGATAATTGGTCTTTTAAAATCTTTGGTTGCTTTCCAAAGGGAATAGTCGGTATTTTTATCATCTGTAAGTTCATTAAGAAAATGGTTAATGGATTCATTTTTTATTACTAGAATTTCTCGCCTAATGCGCTGCGTCATGTTGTTGAGATTTGTTTTGTCCCGGGGATCACGGCTTTGCTGCCACTTTCTTCTTAGTTTCCTTTTTTCCAATATAAGGTCTCTAATTTCCTTTGGATAGTTTTTTCCCTTAAAAATTCTCTTTGGTTTTGGACTGTTTTCCCAAGCTGCTTGTTGAATATTTGTAACAAAATATTCAACTTCTTTATCGATTTGTTCTGGCGTTTGCAATGGTACTGATAGGTTTATTTTTTCTGACAGACTTTGTTTAAAACTAATCCAGTCAGTCAGTTTATTAACTAGTGAGATATTTGCTTCTTTCTTTATTATGTTTTTACTAAGAGTTAGAATAATAGGTGAATGATCTGAGTGTAAATCAAAACTTTCTTCTATATCTACAAAACTTAAAGATATATTTTTTACTATAAAAAAATCAATTAGATCTGGAATTTTTCCTGGATCTGTTGGATAGTATATGGGCCTACCAGTTGATATCGGCTCACATTGATATTCACTAATAGCTTGCAAAAGTTCTTTTCCCTTAGAATTCGTCAGTCTAGATCCCCAGTAGGTATTTTTTGCATTAAAGTCACCTCCAATTATAAAACGGTTTCCTAATTTTCTGAGAAAATTAAGATATTGATTTTTCTTTAGTAAGTGCCTTGGTGGTATATAGACAGCACTTATGACTAATGTATATGTTTTGGTTTTTACACTTACTAATGTAGCTTGAATCTCTATGGTTTTATATCCCATCTCCTCATAGTGTGATATATTTTCTTTAATTATTACAGCACTTCCCCCATGTGCAGTATTGCTAGGGTGAGTTGTATGATACACTTTATAACCTTTAAATTTAATGTGAGACTGGTTAGTGAAATGCGTTTCTGACACAAGACAGACGTCAATTTTTTCTATGTCTAGAATAACTTGCAAGTCTTGCTGATGTTGCAAGAGACCATTGGCATTCCAAGCTAGGATTCTAAGATTACTGACCATTTTGAGGCATATTGGTAGCTCCGTTATTGCTACTTTCTAGTATAGTTAATCGCTCATCAAGTTTGTTCAATTTCTCCAAAATTAATTGTAGTGTTTGTTCCATAGTATTTTGACTACTGATATTAATATCAGGTATAGTAGCTGTTGCTGCTACTTGGCTGTATGTCCTTGTCACAGAGTTTTGTGTGACTGTGTTTCTTGTCTGTTGGTTTTGTCTATTTGTACTCACGTTTGGTATGAGATTCGGTTTCTTAGGTTTATTTTTCAATTTTTGTATTTCCTTAGCAACAAGGCATCCTCTGTAGTTAGCAGGATGCTTGCCTCCACAGTGGATGCATTTTGGCTCAGATTCTTTTGGTTTGGGGCATTCTACAGTAAGATGTTTCCCCGTGCATTTCACGCAACGTGGTTCTTTAGCGCAATATTTTTGCGTGTGTCCATAAGATTGGCATCTTTTGCATTGAGGGACTAACTTTGAGGTTTTTAGTGCTTTTATTTCCACTTCAATCCCAAGGATACTGGAAATTTCAAAAATTTTGTTGATATCTTCATCGTGGCTAAATGTGAGCATAAACATGTTAAGAGGTTGTCTTGTTCTCCATTTAAGTTTGTTGCTGGCCTCCAGTGCCTTAAAACCTTTTTTTTGTAGATCAGCTACAATTTTTTGTGGGTCACATGAGAAGTGTAGCCTATTCGCTATTACTCTAATTGGCCTTATTTGTTTGTTTTCGTATGAGTGCCATTGATGCTTTATTTCATTAAGCATTTTAGTAACCAGCCGATAGCTGTCTGCGTCTTGTACATTTATTTTAATATTTTCGTTATTTTAAACTTTTATTTTAACTCCTTGTATGATATTTAACTTTTCATAAATATCATTAAAATTATTTACGCCATTTACCATAATCGGTGGAGGTAATGGAGCTTTTTTAAACTTAGTAGGGGGTTCTTCATTTTCTGTTTTATTGGAGGGCTCTCCAGTGCCCGAGCTTTTTTGTGGTGGTGAGAGTGAAGTATCCATTCGACGTTTTTTCCAACCTTTTCCTTTTTGTCTGATCCACTCAGTTTCTCTTGCTAGATCGTCCTCATCAGTAATGTAGTCCATGTCAGACTCTTCTTTTTTAGTGACTTTTGTCTCTAAATCTGCAAATTTTCTTTGCATACTTTCCAGTTGACTTCGGAGATAATCCACTTGTACACTAAGTGAATTTTTTTCGTTTTGGGATTTTTTCCATTCGCTATATAAAACTTCTTCATTTTGTGTTCTAGCATGGCTATCCTGAAATAATTCGGCATTATCCATTTTTTCTTGATTTTGTTTGGGCTTTTCGCTAATTTCTAAAACAAGTTTCACAGGTGATAGTACACTTTTTTTGCTTTTAAACATGATATATTATTTATAATACACATTGTATATAGATTTTTAACACAGGTTTTTCGCGCGCGAGGTTTATTGTAAACAAAACAAACTTCGACTTTGACCTCGTTAGCACTATCATGCAGGTACGATGCAATATAACCGTACTGAACTGCGATCGAACGAATATGGCGAAATAATGACGCATTTTATTGGCCTTAGAGCTAAAATGTATGCTACAAAAGTAGTGGACACCAAGAGTAAAGCTGCAAAAGTGATTAAGAAGGTCAAGGGTGTAAAACAAAATGTTGTAAAATCAAAAATATTATTTGAGGACTATGTTGACTGCCTAAACAATTTTAAAGATAAGGTGATTACGCAAAATCTTATAAGATCCGAAAAGCACAGACTATACTCCGTAAAACAAACAAAAATTGGACTAAGTCCCCTGGATGATAAAAGATGTATTTCAAAGGACTGTTATGAAACGTTACCGTGGGGGCACTACAGTATTTAGTGATAACTTAAGTTAACTGTAATTTTAATAATGGTGTCTTTGTTTTTATTGTGTTTGGTTAGATATTTCAAGTAGTGAGCTATACATAAGTATAATGCAAATTTAATCTCCGTTTTGCCTATAGATTATATTATAAAACTTCTAGAATTAGCAAAAGTCTAGTAGCGCCTAATATGTTCATGTAAAAATGAATATATATGTTATATGAAAATATCCTGCCTACACTTAGAAGAAACCAGAACCTTCTATGAAACCCGAGAACCTTCCAGATAAGAAGCTTATTCTGCTGACTTGCGTTTCCCATGAAATAAACAACACGTGCATTCAAGCCGAATCAGCACTTTATTTCTCAGAACCTTTCAAGATAAGAAGATCATTCTGCTGACTTGCGTCTCTCACGGAATAAACAACACGTGCATTCCTGCCGAATTGCACTTTAGTTTAAGTCTAGAATATTAAGGAATTATTCCATTGCTTAATCAGCACATTTTCTTTATATAAACTCAAATCATTGTAATGTTAAGTCATTCTCTTTAGAATCGTTCTTAAGTACACGTTCAATTATAACGTTTAAGTCCTATATTGTATTTAATCAAAATAAAGTTTTTTAAAAAGTTAAAAGTAAACTTTAAAGTATAACATTTGGCGCAGTCGGTAGGATAGTTTAACACACGCGAAAACACGAGTATTCTAATTCGCGAGTGGTGAAGCTCCAGCTCTTTAAGCTATCAAGAATCTACAGCAACCAAGAAGTTACACAGCAACAAAGAAGTTACATAGCAACCAAGAAGTTACATAAGCAACCAAGAAGCTAGACAGCAACGAACCAAGCGTCCTCGCAACCAACGGATACGGAAGGAACACCTAGTGAAGCCCCTGGTAGCCGAACACGTGGAGACAAATGGTCCAGCTAAAGCTTTTTTGAGTAAGACAATTGAATCATCACGTTTTATTTATTTATTTTTTTTTCAAATAAGTTGATATTTTGAAAAATCTGTTCGATTTTCTAACCCTCACTTTTACAATTTTGAATTTTTAAGAAAATTTTTTCAATTTAAAAGAAGTCAAAAATAAAAAATTTAGTTTTAAGAAACAAATCCTAAGAAAAGTTTTAATTTAAATTTTAAAACACAAGGAAACAAAAACCATTCAAAAATGACTGAACCTCGTAATAACCAACCAGCAAACGTACCAGCAAACCAACCTATAGTTGAGGTTGAACCTTATCGTTTATCGGAAATTTTTTCAATAATCCCTGAATACGATGGAGATCAAATATTTTTAGGAACTTTTATCAATGCTTGCGATTGTGCTTATAACATGGCCGTCGGAGATCAACGCGATTTATTGGTCATACACATTAAAAATAAATTAAAAGGAAAAGCCGCACAATTGGTAAACTCTCGAAATCCTCTTTCTTGGATTCAAATTAAACAATTATTAACAACATATTATGGAGATACGCGAGACCTTTCTTCATTAATTCAAGATCTACAAAGACTTAAACAACAAACAAATGAATCACCTTTAATGTTTTTCAATAGATTACAAGTCATGAATTCAAAAATGCACGCTTGTATTCAAAAATCAAATTTAAATATGCTTCAAAAAGATGCACAAATCCAAATTATAGATTCTATGGCATTAAATACGCTTTTAACAGGATTAGAATCGCGCATAGGTCATATTGTCCGTGCTAGCAATCCTAAAGATTTACTTGAAGCACAAGTAAGAATAAGACGCGAACTACAACTTTCATATTTTGAAACACAAAAAACTCCAAACCGACCCAATGTTTCAAATAATCCCATACAAAATAGACAAAATAATGTTCAATCGCGAAGAACAGCTTCTCAACCACAAAAATGTTTTAAATGTAATCGTTTAGGTCATCACGGAAGTGAATGCCGTACTTTTGTACAGAGACCCCCGGTCTACACAAATCAAAATCAACAATTTAACCAAAATTTTCAAAGACCCAATTTTGCCCAAAATCAAAATCAACAATCTAACCAAAATTTTCAAAGACCCAATTTTGCCCAAAATCAACCAAGCACCTCTAGAAATTTTGTACCCCAAAACCAACAAAATAATTTTAGACCATCAGTAATTCAAAGAAATCCAAATTACAATTCCCCACAACATAGAGCACATGTAGTAAACAATTCTGATGAATATTTTAATAATTTTGACAACTACGATCTTTATGATCCAAATTTTGAAAATTTTAACAATTTTAACAACTATGAAGCTTATGATCCAAATTTTGAAAATTTTCAGTATGAAAATCAGTTTCATTACGAAAATGAAATCTCACAAGAATTTTCGAATAATTTTGAAGAACAATATTTAAATGACATAAGTCAATACAATTTTAATCAACCCGGAATATATCAAAATTTTGAAAATCAAAATCAAATTTTGCCACCAGAAACCCAAAATTATCAAATTACTTCCAATCAAAACCATCCACCCCAATCGATTCAAGAAACAGATACCCAATTAGAATAAACTACTACGAAAATCCAACACATGTCAATCGATCAAACCTCAGAACAAATATTCGTGTAAATACCAATCTACATAACTTAAACTCAAAAAATCTTTTTTATATTAATGACGCAACAAATAAATTTCAACTTTTAATTGACACCGGCGCAGGAATTTCAGTATTTAAAGAAAAAACAGTCGAAAATTATAATAATCGATTTGCAGAAAATGTAATAGTACAAGGAATAACCGATGAAAAAATTCCAATCACTCAATCAGTTTTAATCCCTTTCGCTAAAGACGATCCACTACAAGTCTATATTTGTAATTTAGACATAGAATTTGACGGAATATTAGGACTCGATTTTCTTGAACATTACAAGTGCGTAATTGACTTAAATTCGAAACAGCTATGCACCAATTTTAAAACAATACCTTTAATTCAAGTTACAGAAAAAACTTTCGAACAAAATCCCGAAATTATTCAAAATCAAATAAATCAAAACATACCACCAATACCTAAACCAAGATTAATTCAAAATCAAAAAACGCCACCAATACCAAAACCGCGAATAAATTTAAATCCAAATAATTTTCAAAATCAAATATCTCTAGAACCGCGAACCGAACAAGTTTTCAAATTAAAATCTAATTTAAAAAACACAGATGCAATTTTAATTGGTCAAGAAATAGAAAAAGTAAGATTACCAAACGCCCTAATCCACATTAACGAAAATGGTGAATTTTATACATCAGTAATAAATCCCAATGCTATTCCTAAAACAATAAATTTTAATAACTTGTCTTTCGAACCCATACCAAGTGTTCACGATATTTTAAATTTTAATACCAATGAAGACGAACTCATTGACAGAATCGATCTTATTAAAAATTAATTAAGACTAGAACATCTAAATTACGAAGAAAAAGAACTAATTTCAAATCTTTGTTTTGAATTTTCTGACATTTTCTATATCGAAGGAGATCAATTAACTTTCACTAATCAAATCAAACATACAATTGAAACCAACAATGCTCATCCAATTTTTACTAAATCATATCGGTACCCTCAAATACACAAAGAGGAAGTAAAAACACAAATTAATAAAATGCTCGATCAAAAAATAATCCGACCATCAATTTCCCCGTGGTCATCACCTGTTTGGGTAGTCCCAAAAAAACTTGACGCCTCTAACAAACAAAAATGGAGAGTAGTAATCGATTATAGAAAACTGAATGAAGTAACAGTTGACGATAAATATCCACTTCCAAATATTTCAGATTTATTAGATCAGTTAGGTAAATGTCAATATTTTACAACACTTGATTTAGCATCCGGTTTTCACCAAATTGAAATTGATCAAAAAGATATTCAAAAAACAGCCTTTTCTGTCGAAAATGGACACTACGAATTTGTTCGTATGCCATTTGGTTTAAAAAATGCACCCTCCACATTTCAACGTGTGATGGATAATATTTTATTAGGCATTCTAAATGAACGTTGTTTAGTTTATATGGACGACATTATTGTTTATTCACCAACAATTCATGAACACATTTCACGTCTTTCCGATGTTTTCCAAAGATTAAGAAAATCAAATTTAAAAATTCAACCTGACAAATGCGAGTTTTTACGAAAAGAAGTAGCATACCTCGGACATTTAATTACCGAAAATGGAGTAAAACCAAACCCTGATAAAGTAAAATGTATTCAAAACTTCCAGAATTAAAAAATCCTCGTGACGTAAAATCATTTCTCGGACTTGCCGGATATTATCAAAGATTCATACCGAACTTCGCGAAAATCTCAAAACCCTTAACAAAACTTCTTCAAAAAGATACAAAATTTATTTTTTCTAAAGAATGTAAAGAAGCTTTCGAAACACTCAAAAATGCATTAATTTCTGATCCAATATTAATCTATCCAAATTTTGAAGAACCTTTCATTTTAACTACAGACGCGAGCGCATTTGCGATAGGAGCCGTACTTTCACAAGGTCCAATTGGTAAAGACCTTCCGATAGCTTTTGCATCGAGAACCCTTTGTAGTGCAGAAACTAAATACTCCACTATTGAAAGAGAACTATTAGCAATAGTATGGTCCGTAAAACACTTTCGACCTTACCTTTTTGGTAGAAAATTCACTATAGTCACAGATCACAGACCTCTAACCTGGCTACTTTCAATTAAAGACCCCGGTAGCAGATTAGCACATTGGCGATTAAAATTAGAAGAATATAGTTTTAAAATCATTCATAAACCCGGTAAAATCAATAAAAATGCAGACGCTTTATCGCGAATAAAAATCAATCATTTCAAAGACTGTATAGACTTTAAATCAAACATTAAAATTTTTGCAAACAACGAAAATAACGATCAAGAACCAATTTTTAACGAAGAAGATGATCACAAAATAACAGATGAATTTAACAGATTTGTTGAACTTTACAAGACGCGATCCCTAATTGATTATTCTAAAATCGAAACCTCGAATGATCAATTATTAGATAAATCAAATAAATTAATAGTAACCTTTTTCCGACAAAATAAAATGGAAGATTTACATTTCAAAATCATTGACGATATTTTCGAAGAAGAATTCCACCTTGAAGAATTAAAAATTAATATTGTTTCTAGCAAAACAGTTAAAGATCGTAAATATTTTATTATAGCTCTACCATTCGATAATGATGATTGTTCACAACACTTATTTTATTGCCTTTTTAAAGACCAAAATGAATTTGAAATTAACAAAACATACTACATCGAAAACAATCTAGATTTACCAACTTTAGAGATGCTATCTTATATCTTTTCTGATAAAGACATAAAATTAAAAATTTGCCAAAATATAATAACAACCCCCGACGAAGATGAAATTCCAATAATTTTAGAAAATTATCACTTAGGAAAAAGCAACCTACACCGTGGAATAAATGAAACAGTTAGACGCATTAGAGAAAAATATAATTGGCGTGGTTTAACAAACAACGTAGAAGATTTCATAAAAAAATGTGAAACTTGTCAAAAAGTAAAAATTGTTCGTAAAAATCTAAGCAGACCCTTCGTTGTAACAGAAACACCACGTACCCCTTTTGAACGAATCAATATCGATATTTTCGAATACCCCACCAGAAATTACGCGTTAACGGTACGGGATGAATTAACAAAATTTACACAAGCTTACGCAATGAGTGATAAAAAAGCAAGTACAGTAGTTAGTACTATTTTACTATTTTTCCAACATTTCGGTGTACCCTTACGAATACATTGCGATTATGGCAAAGAATTTGATAATGCCCTTTTAAAAGATTTATGTACCCTATACGATGTTAAGTTAACATTTTCTAGCGTAGCACATCCACAGTCAAACGGTTCACTAGAACGATTTCACGCAACCCTTTGCGAAATGATTAGAATCAATAAACAAGAAAACCCTGAAGATCATTGTTTTAGCGTTCTTCCATACGCAGTAATTTGCTATAATAATACAAAAAACAAAACACACGGATTTACCCCTTACGAACTCGTTTTCGGACATACATCAAGTAGACCCCCCGAAAAACTTTATAACCAAGAACAATTGATATCTAAATATGTACGCGATTTAAATAATAGAATGGACTATTTTTACAAATTAGCTAGAAATAGAACGGATCAATCGAAACAAAAATCGAAAGAACGATTCGACGAATACGTACGAAATAATCTCCCTGAATTTAATGTAGGAGACAAAGTTTGGCTTAAAGAATCACAAATCAAATCAAAATCAGAAAATTTATTTAATGGTCCTTTTGAAATTTTAGAAATACACCGTAATTCTGCAACACTTAAAAACCCACAAACAAATCAATTAACCAAAGTTAATTTTGATAGGTTAAAACCGTGCTTTGAATGAAATAAAAATCTTTTATTTTAGATTAATGGGAATAATCTCAATCGTTTCCAGTCAATATTCAATATTACCAATAAATAATACACTAGGACTATTTTATCATGAAGAATCCCTTATCAGAATTTCTAATAATGAATGGACACTTGTTGTTTACAAAGATCTTTTACCCTTTAAGAAAGCAATTGAGCATAATGACAAAATTTTAGATACCTTTATGGATCACTTTTCAATCAATAATAATCAAATTGCAAATTTCAAATCGCAAAGTAAAACGCATGTTAGCCTTTTAAAACAAATTTCTAATTACGTTAATATTAAATACGAAGAACTTATCTCGGATACAAAAGAAAAATCATATAGGCAAAAACGTGGAATATTTAATGGCATCGGAACTATTTGGAAATCCATTACAGGAAATTTAGATGCATCAGACGGAGAATACTTTAATGATTGTATTAATAAAGTATCGACTGATGAGAAAAATATTGAAAGATTATTGCAAAAACAAATTTCAGTAACAACCTCTGTTATTAAAAGTTTTAATACGACTTTACAAAAATTACAAATTGATGAAGAAACGTTTAATCATGTTATTAAATTAATTCAATATTTAGTCACTTCGATTTCTGATAACGCTGCCTATGCAGAAGCACAAATAAAAGCATTAGATTTATGCGAATCGCTTATGGAAAGTTACACCTTTATTAAAGATTCATTAAATGACGCGTTAAACGCAGTAAATTTTGCACGTTTAAAAATATTGCATGGTTCAATAATAAAACCATCGGATTTGGTAGATTCATTGAAAAAGATTTCTCATTCATTACAAAAAAATAATTTGCCTTTACCAATATCAATCTCAACGGTAGCCCAATACATTAATTTAATTGAACTTAGTGCTTTTCAAACTGAATCAAAAATAGTATTTGTACTTAAAATACCTCTTATAGACCCTTCGACTTATACTTTATACAGACTTTACCCAATACCAATATTAGATAATCGAACAGGTCTTCATCATACTATATCAACAATTAATAAATTTATTGCGCGTGACGATGATTCAATGTTTTTCGTCACCTTCCACAACGTGGACCACTGCAAGATCATCGAAAGAAGAAGGAAGCTCTGTTCCAAAGTACTTCCGTATCCCATCGACAGTGATGCTATTTGTGAAGCTCAACTATTGAAGCAACAAATTCAGCTGCCGAAAACATGTCAAACAACCATTTTCTATGCACAAGGCTACAATGTTCAACCACTAGAAGAAAATCAATGGCTAGTTACTACATCAGAACCAGTACCTACCAATATTAAATGCAAGACTCAAGAAATCATTACGAAATTAATTGAAACTAATAGTATAATTCGTTTCAAATCAACATGCAATGCTTTTATTGGAAGTATGAGAATTCATTCTGAAACCATAACTCAAGAAAGTACCTTCGAAGAAATAAATTCAACAATAATCAATATTCCATATACTTGTTGTAAAGATATGCCTGAAATCCCCAAAATTCAAGGCCTAAAACCACTAAAGTTAAGCAAAATAAACGTCGAAGATCTGAATATTGCACAACATAATCTTAATCAATATTCAGAAGAATTAGATAAAATGATGAATCAACCATTCATTCAAAAACACATTGATTGGTTTATTATCATTACAATAACATTGATAGTACTACTAGTAATTCTTTACATTATTAACAAATGTCGAAGACGCCGAAGAACAAGAAATGGTAATAATACCAATAACGATAATGGTAATGACTTTCCACCATTTCCAAAACCTAATCTACAAAGAATTAGGAATTTATCGAATATCTTACCAAGAAGAAGGCCAAACATACACATCGAAGATCAAATCGAAGAAGAAATCGAACCCAATGCAAAATTAATGATCAATCAATCATCTTAATAAAAGTTGCCGTATAACGCCAACTTTTTTCAAAAAGAGGGGAGCTGTTATATGAAAATATCCTGCCTACACTTAGAAGAAACCAGAACCTTCTATGAAACCCGAGAACCTTCCAGATAAGAAGCTTATTCTGCTGACTTGCGTGTCCCATGAAATAAACAACACGTGCATTCAAGCCGAATCAGCACTTTATTTCTCAGAACCTTTCAAGATAAGAAGACCATTCTGCTGACTTGCGTCTCTCACGGAATAAACAACACGTGCATTCCTGCCGAATTGCTCTTTAGTTTAAGTCTAGAATATTAAGGAATTATTCCATTGCTTAATCAGCACATTTTCTTTATATAAACTCAAATCATTGTAATGTTAAGTCATTCTCTTTAGAATCGTTCTTAAGTACACGTTCAATTATAACGTTTAAGTCCTATATTGTATTTAATCAAAATAAAGTTTTTTAAAAAGTTAAAAGTAAACTTTAAAGTATGACATATATAATGATAGTCATAGTACCTGTAATGTTATTATATAATAGTATTATTAACGTCTAAATATGATAAATAGACTACTTACAAGTCTACTTAGCTATAGATATATGATCATAGAAGGACATAATATATTTCTCTATGCTATGAATAAGATTATATAATTAATTATATCTGGATATAAAACTTTTTTAAAATAAACAAGTAAAAAATATTCTAAAGTGTTTACTATGAACCTAGTCCAAGTATGTAATACTAACAATTTAAAAAATAACGAACTATCTATTCAAACAATTTACATCTTTAAGTGGAGAAAATAAAGGGCTTTAAACTGAAAGAATCAATAGACATTCGTTAAAGCAATAAAATCGCTTTCAAGTAACTCACTGTTTAGGTGAATACTACAGTCCTGTAACAAGTAAAAGATAGCAAGTTACAGGTCTGCCTCAAGGTAGAAGATGAACTGCAACACCTAAAGGGTCAATTAAGGGTCAAAAATTTTTTGGCGATTAGATTGGTTAGTACAAAAAACACATGGGGATATTACTGCCTCTAATATTCTGTGACAAATCGAAAAAATGACCACGTTTTCGTCTTATGAGGAAATTACTGCCTCGAGTTAAATATTCTGTGACATATCCAAAAAATGACCACGTTTTCGTCTTATGGGGATTTACATGGAAAAAGTGAGCCAGAACCCGCATTATACATCTACTACTGCAAAGGCTATAGGTACCCGATGAAACCATATTATTGTATTGTCATCGGAACTAAGACGCTGTGCGAAATTTGAGGTCAATCGGATGTCCGGAAGTTCTTCAAAAATGAGTTGCAAGGTTTGATTACATACATACATACCCACATACATACAGGTGAAGTTAAATAAAAGCTTGTAATAAAAAACACCCGCTTTAAGTTAAAACTCTTTCTGAAGAACAATTATACAACAATAAATATCCGCGTAAAATATGGAGTAAAAACAAATAGGTAGGTACCTACATAAATTCAAATATTTAAAATTTGCTAAAATAGTTTTTAAATTTTGGAGTAAAGATACCTAAACGTACGTAAAAATCAGATTCAAAATAGAGTTATTGACAGGCAAGGGCTGTCCAGATATTGAATCTCTACCAAACATGTTTACGAAATATCATGTTTATGATAGACAGAAATTGCGTCCGTTACTGACGCTCTTGCTACAAATATAGGTGCAAAAACAAAATTGTTTTCTCCTAACCTGAACTTCGTATTATTGTAATACACCCTTCCAAAACAAAGTCGATGCTTGTGAATAAATAAAACCACTGTCTACACACAAACAAAATATTATTATGGATTTCACAAAAACGGGCCTACACAGTTTTTCATAAAGGAAAAAATAAAAATCGTAGAAAGATCATGAAGGAAAATTGTGAACAGTACAATGTTAAAAACGGAATTATTATTATATCAAATCATCAAAAAATTGATTATCATTATCAAAAAGGTTATTCATCAATTTTAAATTTGGTTAATATTTTAATAAATAAAACTTACCTATACACATATACCGGGTGGCCCAAAAAAACCGAACAATTTTTTTTTATTATAACTTTTGAACTATACAATCGATTTTAATGGGACAAACTGCACTTGGCAGAAAATTAATCAAAAGAGAAGATGCTCGTTTATTTTTATGTTGCGAACACGTTTTATTCATATTTTTGAATCAGTAAAAAAGCTGCATTATTGCCACGCCCAACAAGGTACAAATCAGCAACATCGGTTCGTTGGTTCTAAAAAAATATATTTTTGCTTCAATCATTGTTTTGACTATAATACGATTGCCTTGCCAATCATGTCTGCATTTATTTCCTTATATTCAATACTACTAAACGGATTTTAATGAAATAAAAAACATCCTGATGAAAATTGATTGCTTTTTATAGATCATAATCAAAATTTATCGCCATCTTAAAATTTTAGATGGCGGAGACAATCATACTTGATTCTTCACAATGGCGGGTTTATTCTTATTTTATAAAAATCTTACGAATTAGACAAATCGAACAAGGTACGAATTAGTAAAATCGGTTTAGTGGTTCTCAAAAATTCTACTTTTGTTTCAGCCACTGTTTTACAGATTATATGATTGCATTGTCAATCCTCTCTGCATTCATTTCCCTATAAACTCATTATTACTGAACCGATCTTAGTGAAATAAAAAAAATCATGGTAAGAATTGGTTGATCTTTAAAGATTATAATTAAAATTTGCCATCATCTTAAAAGTTAAGATGTCGGACCGAATCATTAAATGAGGCAAGTTTCTTATTTTCCGAAAATGTTTTAGTTTCTTTTTTAATTTATAGAAAAGCACTACTTCTTTTCCGCTTAACAATGTACAAAGTAATAAAATCTGTGAAGCGATTCTTACAAAATCTGATTTTCTATTAACTGCATTCCCAATCCTGTCTGCATTCAGTTCTTTATAAATTCATTATTACTGAACCGATTTAAGTGAAATAAAAAACATCAACTGATTAAATCGGTTGAGTAATAATAAATTTATAAATAAATGAATGCAGACAGGATTAACAATGCAATCGTATAATTTGTAAAACAATAGTTAAAACAAAATCAGATTTTGTGAGAACCGCTTCACCGATTTTATTACCTTGTACCTCCTTATGCGGGATAAAAGTAGTCTTTTTTTATAAGTTGAAAAAAATGCTAAAACATTTACGGAAAATAAGAATAAACACGCCATTTTGAAGAATCAAATATCATTCTGTCCGACATCTTAAATTTTAAGATTGTGGCAAATTTTAATCATAATCTTTAAAGAACAGTCAATTCGAACCATGATTTTTTATTTCACTAAAATTGGTTTACTAATAACGAATTTATTAGGAAATTAATGCAGATAGGGCTGGCAATGCAATCGTATAATCGCAAAAAAATGGTCGAAACAAAAATAGATTTTTTGAGAACCATCACACCGATTTTACTAACTAATACCTTGTTGTGTGGGGGAAACTAAGTATAAACACGAAATTTTTAAGAATCAAGTATGATTCTGTCCACCATCTTAAATTTTAAGATGGCGGTAAACTTTGATCATGTTTTTTAAAAATAACCAGAACTTTTTTATTTTATTAAAATTGGATTATTAGTAATCAATTTATAACGAAATAAATGCAGACATGATTGGCAATGGTTAAACAAAACTTTTGCTGATTCGTACCTTGTTCTGCTCGGCAAAAACGCGGCTTTTTTCGTAATTAAAACACGTTCACAATACAAGAATACATAAGCATCTTTGAAGGATACATTTTAAATTCGTCCGCCATCTTGGATTTTGAGATGGCGGACAAAACTCTGACTAATTCTCTGCCAAGTTCAGTTTGTCACATTAAAATCAATTATATAGTTCAAAAGTTATAATAAAAAAAATTGTCCGGTTTTTTTGGCCCACCCAGTAAGTATCTCAATTTTTCCCGTATGCGGGGCAAAATGAGGCAAACGACAGTCATTTTTTAGCAAAAATAAAAATAAAAGCATGAAGGATTTCTAAATCGCTTAAACTGAAAATTAAAACATAAATATAACATATCTAGCCAGTTTAATTCCAAATGACGGTGATCATTTAATGGGAGAAATAAGCCCGTTCCCCTACCTACTAGTAGCAGCACGGATCACCTTTGTTAAGGTGATCTGTGGTAGCAGTTGGGTACAAAATTACCCAATAACCTGATTCATGAAAATACAAAACTGTATAATATTGTAAGTGCGCTATGGGCATCAAAACTAAAAGTTGAAGCATGTCATACATTATAGTTATCAATTTTGTACCCCACTGCAACTAGTTGGTACGAGTAGATTTAGCTGTTGGGTGTTTTTTTTATTTACATTTTTTTTCTTTTATTTGACAAACTTTTTAAATCAATTCAAACTAATTAAAATATGTGCATCTGATCCATCATTTTTCCGATTTGGTTCTATTTCTTTATATTATTTTATTTAATTTCCAAAATTTTTGCTTTCCATTTTTTTCGTTTTACCAAAATTCTTCTTTGGGGTCCTTTTTTTGCAAGAAGTACCTAATTAATTATCAAACTAAAAATGAACTACTACAAAAACTGGTTTAACTTGTATTATTTGTGTTGCCATAAAAAAATCTGCATTTGTGAAACAGTTTAATTTGTGCCCTTGTTTTATTCGTTTGTTCAGAAAAGAAGATTATAATGATTTTTTCCTTTGGGTGGCCACAACGCTAAGGAGAAAACCTGACCTTCCAGTGGGTAAGAAGTCGGGGAAGGTCCGGTAGTACCGTCCGCGCCCGTCTGGTATTATCACCCAAGTGCGCTAGAAGATTGTCTTTGATGACCTGCTTAGTGGCTAATTTACTGTAGTTTTTTGTGGATAGTTTCTTAAAACGTATAATAACTTAATAAAATTATTTTTTTGTTTTAGCATGTGATAAATTACACATTAAAGTATATGTATACCTAGAAAATTAGTTAGCCTAAGCTTTCCGACTGCTTCATTGTACAAAATAACTTTCCATATTTTTCCTGTAATTCCCGTAGTACCGCCCGCCAAAATTTCAGATAAAACCGCCCAGATTAAAATCAGTTTTTCATTTAATTTTAAATGAAATCTATAGGCTGTTGATCTCGTTTTATACAAAACAAGTATTTTCTGAGGTTTGCGGTAAATAACAGGTAACATATTATATTGAAAAAAAAACGAATCAAAGAAGGGAGACGAAAGATTTCTTTTAGATCCATAGAACAAGAAAAGGTTGATTCTAATGAAGGAACAGTATAAATATCCAAAAGAAGTGGGAGAATAAAAAAAAACGATACAGCAGACTGCAATATTTGCGGAGAAAATTTTGACGCATCTTGGGTAAGTTGTGATGTCTGTGCAGAATGGCCCACGTAGTAGGTACTGTTCGGCCAGATTAAAATGAGGCGCAAAAGCGATGGCTTCAATTAGCGCTATCTTTCTTTGTCCAGTGGCATGCTATAATTTTTTAATTCATCATTGTTAGGTATAAATTTTATATTTTACTCCACTGAAGCCTTTCTTGCAGGAAAACATCACACCTTGTTTTTGATAAAAATAAATATTTTTTTTTTTAAATTTTATAATTACCTATTTCATTAGGTAGGTGCAAATCTAGAAACCTAAAAAAATACCAATTCACTTTCTAAAAATGCAAATGTCCAAAACCATTCGTTATATCTTTAAAATTGGAACTCCATACGCCTTTGTTTCTTTTCGTTGGTACAGAATGTGTATGAAACGTGCCGGGTCATCCCAGCGATAGCAATAGAAGCCCAAAAAAAGGGTGTGAATTACAAACGGGCTGGAGTCGATTTCGTTAAACGTACCAGATGAGTACCGTTTTTTCTTGTAATATTAAAATTTAATAAAGTTTTGTAAACAGAGTGAGATAGATTAAGTTAAGCCATCTCTTTTGCACCTCATTTTATTCTGGGCGGAATATATGTGCTAAAGTAGAAGCACATTCGGTATGCTATAAGGGCGTTAACTGTATTTAAATTTAAGTTTTTTTTCTAGGTGGTAATACTAAAAAATGCTTATTTTGTTTTAAAATAACTTAAGTATAAGTTTCTTTTTTTGTAATTTCTATAACGTGTGTTGTATGTTTTAAATATCTGTTAACATTATAATTAATTTAAACTTTTATTTTATAATTGATTATATGTACAGTGAATTTTTTTATCATGTATCATAGGGATTTACGTGTTAAAATTTCAACACTATGATAACTTTTGTTCAGAACCTAATTAAACGTTGAAACTTCGCATATGTGTATTACTAATTCCTTTTAATCTAATAAACGAACATTTGCTTTAGGTAAACCTGTAAAACATAAATTTAAAAATAATTAACTAAAAAATAATAGTTTCTGAATAGTCCACGTAAACAAAAATATTGACATTGAATAACCTAAACATGTCAGATAGGTTACTGGAAAAATAAAAACAAGCCCTCCATAAAACAGTTTTCTTAATACATTCACAAAAGTAATAAAAGTGTGGTTTTAAGATTTTCTTTTATTTATTAAAGTCAAGCAATACAAATCATAAATATTATTCACGGATTACCTAACAAAAGGTGATCCGTGTATTATTTCTAAAGTAGTTGTTCAAAATGTCCTCCATTTTGAGCCAAGCAATATCCCATACCCAAGCGGTTATAAAACTTATGTCGAATGTCCATTAGCATGTGTACTGCTACGGTACGTGACAAATACAGAATCGACACATCCAGTAGTTATAAACTTTGCGTATTAACACTGGACCGTAAACTTATTGGGCACACAGCGATTAATATACCTGGCAGCGAAATGATTCATGACTTCTTGGCTGGACATACCTCTCATAAAGTTTCCAACCATTTTTATTTTTTCATTTATTGTATAAATGGACATTTTGAAATACTTTTAGTGGTATGGCACAAATTATCGTGACAGTGACTGACAATACATTTAATAACAATTAAAACTACGAAGGTTGGTTTAAATCATTGAGTTGTATAAGTTAAATCAATAAACAGTTTTTAAAAAAATCTATTTTTTTACGGTGGAAAAACAGTTTTGCTAACAAAAACAGTAGTAATAGAATGTAGCTAGGACTTGTCTCTATCTGTTAACAAAGTTACAACTTCCCAATTCATCGCAGAATAAAAGTTAACATAGGGTTAAAATTTTAACACGTAAATGGCCATGATACATGATAAAAAAAATTCACTGTATAAAAATCTGTATATTAAAAAAATATATATTTTTATTGCAGTGTGTGCTACTACCGGACTTCCTGTAAGTAGTAATTATCTAGTACATACCTTTTAATAAATCCAGCAGAGTTTAAATAAATTAATGGGCTGAATCCTACCATCGACGAATAAACCCAGAACGTCAGGATGTACCGCTCAACAGATGTGTGCGTTATCAAATTGTTATATCTCAGAGGCCTGGCTAGTGACGTAAATCGATCCACAGCGATGGCTACCATCACAAGTACCGAAACACAGCACAAAGTTATCACAATTCCGTAGTTAAACAGACACAATTGGTTGTTTTCTGCTGTTCTTGAACTATTAACTTCCAAATAAAATCCTACTGGCAAAAATAAACCCACGCCCAAATCCGAGGTAGCTAGAGACATCACTAAATAGTTACTAGGTGTTCTTAGTCGTTTAAAACGGTACATAGAAATAAGAACTAAAGAGTTGCTAATTAAAATCATTGGAGATAAAAGAAAAACTAATAAAACCACCGTGGTAACCACTAAAGGTGACGTCAGCCTGGTGAGGGGTTCGGTGACTTCCGATTGTGACAAATTGATTGGTGTCGGGTCCACTCGATTGGTGATATCAGGTAAGCCCAACCGACTAAAGTTGTAAAGTCTATTATCCATGGGCCAATCATTGATGAACAATTTTGGTTGGCAACTAATGCGCAACACGAATTTTTATTGAAGGTGTCCTGGTGGTTGATGGTCTTGAGGTTGTTCTTATTGTCGTCGTTTGAGTTTGGAAAAATTCTGAAACAAAAAGTAAAATAAGTATGTTATATATTATATTATATTATATTATGAAAATATATATTTTGTAGGTACTATGTGGACGACTTTTTCAATTTGCCAATATTTAACCATTTCAAATTGGTATCCGGGGATTTTTGGGATACGAAATCTGAATAATTGGTGTCCATTTTTACTCTGGTCGTTAGGGGGCGGTTACCACTGCACTTCTGATGATTTAAAATGACTATGACTAACTTTTTTCCCAGTACCTATTTTTGAACTTTGTTTTTATGCAAATAATTTATTAAACATTTTGAAACAAAAAAAGATAATTTTATTACGTTAAGTAAGCCGTTTTTAAGATATTTCGGTTTTTCTTGTTCAATGCCGCCTCGAAATAAACAATTTATATTTTATAAAAAAATTGAAGAATAACAAAAAAAATTAAAATATGAAAAATATTAATTTATTAGTAGTTTCAGTTATTAGTTAATTTACTGACCAAATTTCATCCCGTAAAAGGTAACAAAAAATATATTTTTAACAGTAATTAAATATTTTGCTGCGGTGTCAACAATAAAGACCGAAATATCTCGAAAGCAAATTTTAATAAGAGAACCATTTTAGCTTAAAAATGCCTAGGAAATTTCTTTATAGGCAAAAAAAGTTAAAAGTACACCGAGAAAATAGTTTTGTTCATGTTAAATCATCAGTAGCAGTGTGAAGCGCCCTTGAACGGCCAGAGTAAGATTTTTTTCATCCGAAAAATCTCCGGATACCAATTTTAAAGGTCATAAGTTAAAAATGATTAAAATAAAAAAAAAATATATTTAAATTTTTTGAATGTACTGTATCTCGGAAACGATGCAATTTGGGACAAAAGTAGGTTAACTTAAATTGACTTATTTGGGTCGAAGGAATTCGAGCTAGGAGTATGTAAAAATCTTTTCAGGACACCGTGTATAGCCTGTAATTTCGGATTGCACAAATATCAACAGACAATAAGAAATATAAATAATGAAAGAGTTAAAGTAAAATATTTAAAGGATCAAAATATACGGCATTGTCAAAATATTCATGCTAACGATGTGGTAAACCGTTATCAGGACGCTGATTCTCGGCCGTCGACGATGAATTATCTGAGGCGTTACGTGTTATGCGGCTCTGATTCAAAATAGCGCTGGTATGAAACAGCGCTAGTAAAAAATCGGACAGGCTGGTATAAAACAGCGCAAGTACAAAATAGTGCTGTTTAATACACCGCTGTTTAAAATAGCACGTTGTGAGATAGCACTGTTCAAAATAGCACGTAATAAAATAGTGCTGTATTCAAAATAACGCGTATCAAAATAGCGCGAAGGTATACTTAATGTTCGGGCTTCACCCTCAAAATTAGTTTATAAGTATTTTTTGAATTATATTTTTGTTTAATTTTGCATTTCCTATCAAAGAAATTATTTTCTTTATTTTTATTGGGTTATTTTAGGTAATAACTAAATATTCATATATTTTTATAATCAAACCTTTATTTTCTTGTCGCGTCGCGTAAACTTTTACAATCTCGCGCATTTATAAAATTCAGAAAAGACGGAGACACACTCATAAAGAAGTCGAACAAAACGCGCACGTGGAGTTTAGATAAAACTCAAAAAAGTGCCTTTATACGCTCGAAAGAAAACCCGCAATTACCCGCAATTGGATACTACCCCGAGAAGACGATACCAATGGTAAGTGCTTGCTCAATTTTCCGCATATCTTATTTTAATTAAATCGTTCCGCAAATTATTATTTCAAAAAAATTGGTAGTATACCGTATGCTAGTGCACTTACCAAACCGTTAAATAAACCGATGGCTTGCCAAACTTTACTCAACTCATATAGTTCGACTAGGGAACTCTTTCGAACATATTTTAAAAAAAATTATCTTGACTTCTTTTCCAGGATCCTAGCGGGGTTACACTCCCTCAAAACAAAACATTTTGATTTCAACCTCCCAAAATACGGAACAAAGCTAATTAAGCAAAAAAATATTTCGGTTTGGTTCAATTTGGTTTCACACCCTCTAGGACCCCGGAAAAGAAGTCAGGAATTTTTTTATTTTTTTTTAAATATATTACACATAGACGCCTTAGACGCACTAGTCTATAACTGGCGCCATTTTAAACCAGGGCTATTTTAAACTAGCGCTTTTTTAAACCAGCTACTATTTTAAAACAGCGCTATTTAGTAGAGCGATATTTTACTACACGCTCATTTAAAACAGCGCTTAAAAAATAGCATTATTTTAAACGATGCTACGTTAAAAAAGCGCCACTTTAAACCAGCGCGGTGCTAAACAGTGCTATGTCAGACCAGACCCTGCGAAAAACCTCTATTACGCAGGCTTCTCTTCCGAACTGTGATCTGAGATCTCGCTGCAAAAAATTGTTTAAAATTCACTTTTAGAGCGCGCGACACTTTCCGTGCTTCCTATTGGTCTAGACGAGGCATTTCAGACGAAGTGATGCAACACTTTACTTTTCACTTCATTCCTTCCGTAATTTGGACTTTTATATTTAATATAAAACTTTAATCATTTTTAGATTTAATGTTTTCAAAATCTCGATACGCTGCACGGAGGAGTATCTGTTTAATAAAACCGGTTAAAAGTAACCATTTTTTATTCTAGTCTAATAACCGATCTATCTAGCCGCCCACATAAAACTTCTTCCTCTACTTGCATCGTGTCGTGAGGTCAGTCGAAACTTAATGAATTATGGAGTCACAAGCCTTTGTTCTTGACCTTTATTTTGAGGTGTTAGTGTTGTTATTCTGTTTTCGTGTGGCGCATATTAGAAAAACCAATTATTGAAAATTAAAACAAAAGGTATGTGCCATATTTTAAAACGTAATTTTATTCCTTTGTTGTTTACATTGTACGTTTATATTTTAAAATGCCCTATTTGGGTATTTATATTTGCCTAATTATTGCCTTTTCAAATCGTTTTAATTGCTTGCCGGGGCTTATGTCAATTATAGCTTTTTAAAAAATTGTCCGCCTACGTCCGCCGTTTTGCCTATATGCATTCAAAGGAGTGATATGAGTGTGAAAAACAGATTTGACATATGATTTTTTTACATGCAAATATTTCTATTCTTTCTACAATTCAAATTTCTTTTACTTAGTACAAAAAATGTACAAAAAGCAATTAAAGGATATAAAACTTAAAAAATATGTACAGAGTGTCTCAATGTCTCAAGGGGTTAATTACGAGGGGTGGCTCGGTATTTCCTTTTGGTGTACAGGTTAGGGGAAATACCAGGAAATACTTGGGAAATACTGGGAAATATGCTAGAAAAGACCGGGCTTGGGAAATACCATTGAAATTTGAGGAAATACCAGGAAATACCGTAGGTATTTCCTTTTGGTGTACATATATCGGCGATCGAGCCACCCCTCAGCTAATTACCCCCCGTAGAACCGCCAATGAATAAAAATATATTTTTAAATAATTTCTCTAATATTACGAAACTAACCAAACAAATTAACAATAGAAAAAAAAAATATGTGCTGCTGTATTCCGAAAGCCGTATATTGATGCGATGTTCCGTTAAAAAGTTAAGCATATTTTCAATTTTTTAAGTGTCAAAAAACTGTCATTAGCAATCAGCTGGTTACAATGTATAACCCTATTTTACCTGAAAATTTCATGAAAATCGGTTCAGTAGTTTAGGAGCTCTCGTGTTACGGACAGAAATACAAACGCACCCACATACAGACAAATAAATATTCGGCGTTATCTCAAAAACAATACGTTCTGTATGTATAAATATTATAAAAAGCAGGATTTAATAAAACAAGTAATCATTTTATTTAAAACGAACGCAAAATCATGAAAAAAAAGTAAATTTATAGTGACCAAAAATCACTAAAATGCCACACCCAGGTTCAGTGCGGAAATTGAAATTATTGTCGGAAAGTATCACTGAAACGCAAAGAAATCTATCGTCTATAACCAAGTTATGCTGGGACGATAGCGATGTTAGATAGATGCAAGTGTAACAAGTATCACCTTTCGGAAGGGGTGTAAAAGCGTGGGTCCACAGTGTATACTTGCTACGCAGTAAAAAGAACCCTGCTCTAGACAAAGAGGTGCCAGGCAAAATAAAGTCCTCTTAGAGAAAGAAATGCACGTGCATCATTTTGGTATATGGTGTACGGACAAATCAGGGTTTGCGAAAGGGCCGCGCCGTGTGCTTAGTCGCTAGACTAAAAATGTTCTCCCCACCACTACTACTACTGCCACTTTCCGCTACCGACGTGAGTGCGGAAAGTTAGTACCTTCCGCACACGAGTATAAAAACATATTTACATGGATTTCTAAAAAACTGAATACAAACCCTCTAATTTTTTCCGAATATCGCTGGTTGGTGATGTACCCACTTCATACTTCAGTGCTAAAGCTTTTCCAGTAACGCTCTTTAATGCATCAATAATCTCTGACTTCTCCTTTATGGTCAAAGATTTATGTTTCCTTTTAATTGAAGCCATTCTTGATACGACCGTGGCCTATAACCTTGCCCTCATCGAAAAAGCTATGTGAGAACTGCTAAATGCGGCCTTTGCAGTAACGGATCCAGGATTTCCAGCAGGGTGAGGACAAAGTGGCAGCAAACATCAAAATATGTTTTATAACCGGTTTTTGATAGATCTGAGGTTTAGATTAGTATCTACAGTAGATTTATTTTTGAAAATTAAGTAGTTCTAGATAAGTGATGCTGCTATGCTATGTCTAGGAGGAAGGGCGGGCAACTCTGCTTTCCCCCCTTGGATCCGCCACTGAGCCATTGGCCCCGCGCCCGCATGAAACCAACAAAATGACAGGTTAAAACCTGCATTAGTATTTGACCTATATGGCATTTTCTGGAAAAAAGCGATTCCAGATTATTGAATCAAGGAAAGTCCGGATTACCGAATACCTCAAGGCTAAGGCTATCCGGACTACCAAAGCATCCAGATTATCGCGCGTATGGATGATCGAGTCGACTGTACTGAGATTAAGTTTTTCTTTCTCTAATGTCAAGAAACTTTAAGTAAAAGTTAGGACAATGGTCAATACCAATCGAACCACCAATGGGATTTTGAAAAATATATTTTTATACAATTACGAACTGATCAACTTCTTGGTGGAAACATTATTTAATTACGCGCAAATGCACACACTTTTATTACATTTCAAAATCCAGCCGAATAGGTATTAAGGCAATTTTTATTAAACTTTAGAAAGAATATTTAATTTACGGGCTGGTCCTCAGAACAAGGTAGAGATAATTTCAGTACGGCACAACTAAAATGAATGGAAACGAGATGAAATGAAAGCGATAAAGGTTCCATTCATTTTGGTTATGCCGTACTGAGTATGTCTCAGGAAACTGTAACATCAATGTGTACGGCTACGACTACCCTGTTCTAAGGAACAGCCCGTAAATTATTCCTTTCACATTTAACAAAGAATGGTGTTCGACTAATCTTAAATGTGAGAATGGGGTATAGGTATATTTAAACATTTCAAATCAAGTTACCTGAGAAAGGTGAGAAAAAAACTTAGATAAAAAAAAGTAATTTATTTTAGATATCTTTACTAAAATGTTAAGTTATATTTTTTAGATCAAATGAATTAGCGTATTTTGGCACTTATGACTTTTAAAAAAATATATCAGTTTACCAGGAAATCAAAAATAGCTGATTTCTAGGACATTGAGGGGCCTCATATCTAGCGAAGCTCAAGAGATTTTGGTGGATAATATGTGAAGATGCATATCAGATGCTAAGGAATAAATATATAAAAATTCAGATTACACTTTTTTACAGGTTCTTTACCTAATATGACTTGGCTAATATTAATTCCAAATTGGTTACATTTAACTGCATAGGCTGTTGGCCGTTACCTTTGCTGCACAACCTGCGTCTGTAACGCATTCCCGAAAACTATTTATTGAGTTATAAAGTAGAGCATTCTATGCCCTATACACAATTATTGGGAAAACGTAATTTATACATATCCCAAAACAAAGCTCTTAGCTTACAGCAGTCTGTAAATTAGCGTATCTGTTTCTCTAAGCAGCAAAGTGTTAACCTAATTCCGCGGTTAATCCTTTACAGAGTTAATTTAGGAAAGTTTGACCTATATGTTTCACTTTATATTATACGGCGAGAGCTAAACCGACAAATTCCTCTTCTCATTTTTGTATTGGATAAAATAATCAGCCACCGACGGCACCTCAACCAATTATCAGTAGGTACTTTGTTTTAAAATCTTGAACACAAAAAGAACTTAAAATTTTCCGCGGGAATAATAGTTTTTGATTGATACTGCACTTTTGGGTAGCGCTCTGAAATTTTGTACATAGTATCTTGGACCCAAAAGAAAAAATTTGGTTCGATGTGACTAAAAATTTGTTTGTCAGTAACCGCTATTTAGGCCCTTCTTTTTCAAAATGGATACCAATTTAAAAAAAAAATCAAGTTAGTCGTAAACAATATAGAAAGAAGTGTGAAATATCATTTCTGCATACTTCGATTAAGTCAAGTCGAACGCAACCATTCTCAACCTTATCCGACCAGCCAGCACTTCAGCCGTAAATCCGGTTAATAAAAATAATTAAAAATTCGAGATTTTGGACTGTACCTGCGCCCTGGTAAGTATATTTTTTACATAAATTGATCATGGCGAGTCGAATAAAACCCTTTTTGACGTAATCCGACTCTTACTTGTGTCGGAAATGCCGTTTTTTTTTTAAGTTTTTGTTGAAAAGTTACACTTTTGTGGTTGAATGAACACACAGGCGGATTTTAAGAAAAAGCTGGCCATAACCCCTAAACACTAAAAAGCCCTGTTTAATTGTACAATTGCTATTACTGCAATCACTGATGATCATGCTAGGCCGTGACTATATCACGCCTAATTTGAAAAACAATTGCCATAGTAATGACCGATGAAACTTCCATTTATTTTTTTATGTTATTTTCGTTACTTAAATTTACAAAAGTTGATGGTTAAAAAGCCCTTTTAAAACTTGCGCCTATTATCAAAAATAATTTTTTTGAACGTGGATTTTGAATCTGGAGGTATGTAGCTATTTATTGTACATATTTAACATTGTTTTTTATTTTATTGGTAATATTTTAAACCGGTTTAAAGCAACCGTTGCAAAAAAACTTTTTAAATTTTCATTTTCTGAAATAGAATTTGACTAAATGTTTCAACTTCATCCAACTTTATTGACATTTTTGGTCCTATTAAGTGCATGCATATGTTTTCTAAGTAACAAAGTCAGTTTTAGCTGCGGAGTTATGTGGATCGAGTAAAAAAGTTAAAATGTCTTTTTGTGTATATAGAAAATTGTCCAGTAAGAAATACGTACATAATATGCGTAAATCGATAAATAAGTTTTCTTAGCTTTAATAACAATGGTTTTTGTAAACCAAAAGTATAATTATTATGCCACATGTATTCTGATTTCATTTTTACCTTCCTAGCTCGCGCAGCAATGGCTAGAAAAGATATTATTTTTGCCAACAAAAAAATTGAGATAACACTGAAAATATGTTATTTTGGTGTATTGTATCTTAGCAATTTTATCGTGACGTCTGTCCGTGTGTGTGTCTGTGGGGTGGATTTGGGTGTGTATATATGTTCGGCGCAAGCCAAATAAAAGGGTGGGGTGTAGATTTAAAAAATTAGAGTATATGTGAAAATATGACGTGTGTGATATCAAACGAAAGGTAATTAAGTCTTAACTTAAACAGAATACATTTTAGTTTATTAAAAAAAAAGGGTGGGAGTAGATTTGAAAAATTAGATTTTAAGGGAAAATATGGCGTGTGTCATATCAAACGAAAGGTAATTGAGTCTGGAGTTAAACAAAATACATTTTATATATTTTTTTAAAAGGGTGTGGGTATTTTTTTTCAAAATTAAAGTTAAAATCAAAATATGGCTTGTGTGGTATCAAACGAAAGGTAATTGAGTCTGAAGTTGAATAAAATATATTTAATTTTTTAGTTATATTAGCTCACACGTACACTATAACTATAGTACATTGTGTGAGCTTAGGGGCCCATATATTGGCAGAGTATTTTACTTGCTAGACAATATACTTCATTTATAACGAAAGTCGGAAAAAACAGAAAAATTTCAATTAACTTGTTTTTGCAAAAATATCACATTGTTTTATGCAATTGCGAATTTTACATACCTACATGCTGGTTGAAACATTTTTTCATGGAGCTATGCAATTATTAAAATCAAATATTGCAATATCTTGTATAAATTTATAGCCAAAATTCTGGTTTCAACGATTTTTTAGGAAGCATTTTAATTAATTAGTAAAGTTCCAAATTTTATTTTTTTGTGCGGGGTCCTTAAAGAATTTTTCTTCTTTATCTTTTTTAAACAATAAATCATATTTTTTTGTTACTATATGCAATTTTAGGGGGCTGTAAATGGATCTTAGGTTTTGACCAGCTTTTTCGTGAAATCCGCCTGTGTGCGGCACAATTGAGGTATGGATTTCATAACAATCCTTCACCCAACGCGTCCCATTCGGCATATATAATATAAATATATATGTATATTTATTTTATATGCATGCTTTGAGGACATTTTTATACAAAGCTCAGTTCGGGAACATATTTACGCCTAACTTGATTTTTTTTTTAAATTTTGCGGTCTGTGTCCAAGATACTAGGTACAACATTTCGGAGCGCTACCGAAATATACCCTCTATCTCAAAAGCTATGGAAGAACACAAAACCCATCTTACACTAGTAATGGGAGATTTCAATGCCAAATAAGGTAAGAAAATGAATCAAAAAGAAACTAAAATAGGAAATTTTGGATATGGTGAAAGGAATGACAGAGGGATAACCTTAATGAATTATCTAGGGGAAAAACACCTTTATGCAATGAATTCGTTCTATAGAAAAAATCCGCATCGAAAGTGGAAATGGCTCAGCCCTAATGGAATAACGAAAAAGGAAATCGATTACATACTGACTACTGACAACGACATCGTTAGAAATGTAATAGTCCTAAACTGCTTTATAACACAGGATGGTCAGAACAAAAATCTGTATTGATAGCAATTTCGAAATAAAAAGAAATATTATTAATAACAATGAACAACTTGACATGAATAAACTTAAACAAAATAAAGCTATATACAAAGAAATGCTAAAGGAACAGCAAACCCAAAACTACGAAAATGAAAATATAGACGAAATAAATGATACGCTGACAAGAGCTATGATCAAAGTAAGAAAAAACGCACAAAAAGATAAAAAGAGAGAAAATTGTATATCAGAGGAAATAAAGAAACCTGGAGGAAGAAAGAAAAAAAACCATTGATAGAATAAACAGAAATAAATAAAATTATAAGAAAAATGATAAAAGAAAAAAAATAGCCAAGGAATAAAAGTTCAGAGAGTTATAAAAAATAACAGAAATATAAAATGTCTAAGGCCGACTCTAGGTAGATATAAAATAATTAAAATAAAAGATATGAGCAGCATAGAAACTAACGTTAAAAGGATATTATAAATATAACACAACTATTCTATACAGAATTGTACCAAACAAAAAGGTAACCATCGATGATATCGCCTTAGTAAGAGATAAAATAAAACTATAGGCTTGAGTATGAACTGCACTAAAACTAAAATCATAACAAACACAGAAAACGATATCACGATTAGAATAAACCAAGATAAAATAGAACAAGTAGAGGAATATATATACCTGGGTATATTTATTAAACTAAAAAAAGAAAAGACAAGTAAGATTGGCCTGGGCAGCATTCGGTTAACTAAGCTACATTTAAAAAAATAAAAAATATCCTCAGTACCTCAAAAAAATAAGTAATTTACTAAAACACAACTGAAATAAAAAAGCTTAAAAACACAGTTAAAATTTAAGTTAAAAGTAAACTTGGATTTTTTTTGTTTATCAAGCAATCGCCATTAAACTTCACCGTCCACTTGATCTTTTTTACATAAAAAAACATATTTTTTCACACATAAATTTTTTGAAGTATTTATGGAAAGATGGAAACATTAAATAACTTGAAAATTATCAATAATCGGATTACAATATACTTATATGGTTAGTCTAATAGCAAATGACCCTCCGATCACCTCACTCCGTTTGATGCATGACTTGTGTAATATCATACTTTTTTTTCAAAGAAATGGCTTATTATCATCACACTTTGTCTTTTATTCGAAGAAATTGCAAAAAAATCAACAAAATTTATAATCAGTGGCATATCGCGAAAAGGATTTGTTTATTTAGATTACTTTAATTTTTTATTATTATACTTTAAACAATGTAAATTCTTCAGACACGAATTTTATATGTACTTATTCTCTTTAGTACAAAGTAAAAAAAAATGTTTTTGTTTTTTTTACCTTGTACTTGTAATTTTATTTTTTATCATAAATTATTGTTTTATCTAATTTTTTAAAAGTGTCTGATGATGGTTTGAATAAACTGAAACGTGACAAATGAACAAACAGGAGATTTTTATTGACCGATTCCCAGGATTTTTAAAATAATTTACAGTTTCAACGGTCAGGAATAATATTTAAATTAAATTATAAGCAAAACAAATTGGAGAAAAAATATCAGCTATTTTCCGTCAAAAATCATTAATTTACGTTGTAAATGTAATTTTTGCAGCATTGCCAAAGATTGTGCAACTTAAGTTAAGAATAAGATAAGTGGAACATTAAAAATTAAATACCTACATAATCTGACTACTTAATTTAAAACTTAAGATAAGCCGAACAAGGAGAAAGTGACCCATTACACAGTGTAACGTGGCGAGCGGATATACTAATGATATAAGGCTGACTTCTGCTAAGCATAACTAGGTGTAAATTTGTTTGAACTACCTAATTAAGATCTCAAGTGGAACTGGTAGACAACAAAAGTGGATACGGAACGACAACTGCAGAAGTATCTCAGGAACGTTGATTCTTTCTTGGCTGGATCACCTTATTAGTAAACTAAATATATCATTTACCAAATAAATCATCTTTCATGTATTTTCTCGCACATATCGTGTATGTAGAGTTTTTTTACTTGAATTATTATTTTATTTTTTTTTTAAATTTTATTTATGAAATGTAGAAATGTTAAAGTTTACTAGTTTGAACAATAAGAAAATACAACAGTTATCTTTTTAAAGATAAGGTTTTTATTTTTTTATTTTAGAGTTATTTAGAGTTATTTATTTACTTTTATAGTTTCAGATGCTGAATTAAAGGTTTCCAAGTTTAACCAAGCTAAGTTGTAAATTGCAACTATATTAAATGAACAAAACTAATTATTACCCAAAGTTAGCTAAAGATACTTCTTGACACAACTTAACTTGGTTTTTATGTTGGTTTATAGCCTTAATTCTTTCCTGTTTTTGTTTTAATAAAAAGAAATTTTTTCTGGTTTACACTAGGTTTATATTTTATTTTAAATAAAATTATGAAATTCATTACAATTTCAAAGGTTACAAATGATTTTGTAAACGATGCAATAATCGTATTACATTCAATTTTATGAGTTATACATTGATTTACAAAGAATATATTATTTAGTTAATTTTACATAAATTTGATAGTTATTGTTGATTACAACTTTGAAAATTTACATTGTTCTGTATGCATTTAATTTCTCTAATTTAAAATCTGATTATCAATTGAAAACAAAATTATTTTTCTTTGAACTAACTTTGATAAATCTGTAAAGAACTCGACAAATTTTAAAAACAAAAGTAAAGGTTTTCTTTTAAATAAACAAAAGAAAACCTTTCATGTATAAGTTCATTAAGGAAATATACAAAGTTGTTGTAATTGTTTTAGCCATTTTAAAGAAGATGGATGACAAAGAAATGACAAGCATTTCTTTGCCGGAAGAAAAACTTACATTCAAAAATGGGGGTAAAACTCTCGCAACGCGAAAATATGACTTTCTAACCAAAACTCACTTTTGTCGTGTCAAAATTGAAAACTAATCTTTGATATTTCGTATTCCAAAAAAGAAACTTTTTTCGCACCCATCTTTAAAATGGCCCTTAAATGAATAGGCTTGGCTTAAACAAAAAGGGCGGGTACCATTGACCCTAGATCAGCAAGATCTCTTAAACCAATCAAAATGGAGAGGCTTAGATCAAAATTGGTATCTGTACATCTTTACTTAAAATGGTACTAGAAAGTGATAGAAAATGAACTTATCTTAAAAATTTTACAAGAGAAGGATAGAAAAACCAAAAGTCCCAATATTACCCTCTAAAGGAAAGAATCTTAAACGAATGGCCAAACAAAATTTACTTAATTACAAAAGAAAATTGCCTTGCCAATTAAAATATATTTTGAATATGCCTTTATATCTAGGCCTTTGAGATCTGAAAATGGATTGGCTTTGTCAAAATTTTGCTAGAAAAAAAACCAATAAAAAAAACTTAATTTGATTTGCAAAGAAAATAAACCAGAAAAAAATATTTTTTAAAGACTTCCTTAGACTAAAAAAACGACGTTGAACCTATATTATAAAACATATTAAATCTAGACGCCAATCGTTCCTAATTTCCTTAAAGTACAATGTTGCAGATTTCTTTTAATTTTGCACACTTAGTTCCCGTTTTTCGATGGAACTAATTAACATCATCAAAAGACAAATGCTACTATATATTATAAATGAACAAGTTTTTCCAAACAAAAAGAAAAATGTAGTTACACATTCTGATCATATGGAAGATACATTTTTCGCCGTCGACAGTGGCTGGATTGAAAATAGATAAATTTGGTTGTGTGAGTGGGCCAGTGAGTTCAAGGAAGAAGGTAGATACGCATATATGCTAATTAGTTAAAACTCTGTCTTGTTAGGTATCAGTTTTTTTGCAAAATTTCGTATGTTTCAATGGTGCAAACCATAATCTGATTATTTGACAGTTTAAACAATACATTTGAACATAACTGTATCGTAGGAGAATACAACATGTGCTTTATGAAGTTTTCAAAAGGATTGCCGACAATAATTTTATTATACCCAAAAGCTGTGTCTCACAAAACCTTATTTTTTTATAACCAAACAACTTATTTAAGAAAACAGATTTCTAGAAACGGGCGGCCAAGCACCATAAATTTTTAATAGAAGTTTTACGATTATATCCTTGTTAAAACACCCCAAATGTTTCATAGTCTTGTAAAACCAAACCGACGGGAAAAAAACACTATTAGAATAAGAAAACGATTTAGTTCTGCAAAATTCACTAAATGAAATCTGCTACAACAGTAACCAAAATTGACCATAACCATGACCATTAAAAGTGACATTTTTTTAAAAACATATTTTGATATTTTAGATAACGCCGTCGATTTTTTAAATATAACTGGACGACTGTAGCTGTGTCATCGGGTTTCCATAAAACAAATGGTTTAAGGCAACATAGATTTTTTTATCTGATTACAGTTGGCCAGTCAGGTTCAATGACCTTTCAAATTCTGTAGGTAACCTGTGTAAAAAAACGAAGACCTTGAGCTAGAACAACAGCTGCATTGAGGTTAAGTTTATACTTTATTTTGAGACCTATTAATAGTAATTAAAAAGTCGATCAAATAGAAAAATAAAGCATAGGAGATATGCATTGAGATTAACATGAAATTTTTGTAAAAATTATAACAAATTTTTTTTTACTGTTTTCTATATTTTATGAAAAGCTAGACTTTGTAAAAATTATTTAAATGAGATAAATTTAGGTCACACGGGTACCTACCATAACTATAGTAGTGTGAGCTATGGTGAAAATTATATCTTTGCGTTTCAGATGATTTTGAAAGTTTTTTGTCGCGCTGTTTGTCTATCTGTATTTTCATCTGTCTATACGTAACGACCAAAGCGTATAACTCACAAACTGGTCGCCCCATTTTAATGAAATCTGGCAGATAGGTTGGGTTTGTCATTTAAAAATGAATAAAATGCATGGCATATAAGCAAAAAAAGGGTGGTGGTAAAATTGTGTGAGCTTAATTGCTCATAAATTGGCAGTGCACTTTTGTTATTTTCGTTAAAAATTATTTTTGGTATATTATCCACATGGGCGATTTTCGTTAAAAATTATTTTTGGTATATTATCCACATGGGCGCACCCAAGGGGGGCGGGTCCCGCCCCCCCCCCCCCCCCAAGCCTAAGATATTTTCCACATATGTCATGAATAAAAAGATAAAAATAGCATAAAATACAACATCATGAGGCTTCGGACCCCCCCCCCCCCAAGAGGCCTTGGGCCCCCCCAAGAAATATTCCTGGGTGCGCCACTGTTATCCACCCAAAAACTAAATGAGGTTGTTGACTCTTTAACCTAAAAAAGGGAATTGCGAATTTCAATCATCTAAGAGTTGGTTTATTGCTAACGGTAACTTAAAACATAAAGAAGTCAAGGTCTGAGTTTAATGTGCTCAATAAATTAAGTTTTGATAAGCACTTTACTGATTAGCGACACAAGTGCCAAATTATATCCTTTCATCACGCTTCAACGATAGCGTTATGCGTTACGCTGAACGGATTTTCACTTTACCTTTAATGCTTCAATCATACTTACTTGCTTACTAAAATGTATTTTTTAAACGAATCACAATGGAATATTTGTGGCACACCTATAGGGTTCAGAAGTGGCATGGACATCAGAGAAATTTCTATTGGCTTAAAAAATATTGTAATTCAAAGATGTCCTAATGTTACCAAATAGGTAAATTTCTGTTCATCAAAGAAACCATGTATACAATAAAAATGAGTGAAATGATTAGATTGAAGTCTTTAAAGATAGCGCTTATGTTACGGGCTCACGTCGCGTCGGTCGGTTGTTCCAATTATAACATGTACTGACAGAGTCACGAATCAAAAACTAGTGCAAATAAATCAAAAGAAAGATATTTCTTTCCCTGAAAAAAATATTTTATTGGCGTTAGCAAAAATGTCAAATGCAAGCCAGTACAGAATATACCTAATTAAAAAAAAACTAAGTTATCTATTCAGAGCATCAACAAAGAATATTCGAAGCACTGTGGTTATTTCTTACCTATCATAAGAGATAAAGCTTTTAAGAATAGAAAATCGAACAGGGTAAGTTTTTAGTTCTTGTATTGAAGGCATTTTGTGAGGATTGAACGGTATTTATAAATAACGTAACGAAACGTTACGACTCTGAAAATAACGTCGTTACCAGGTTATTTAGTAAGAACTAACGAGAACAAAAAAAAACTTGTCTCTTGACTTTTAGGGTAAGAAACTTTTTTTTTTTTGGTTTTTTTAAGGAAAATTTAGCGATAAAAACTGTTTACTCGCTCGTTATTTGGTAAAGTTATTTAGTAACGTTATTTTATAACGTCATTTTTCAATTACGATAACGTACCGCTCGTGTACCATTCTTAAAGAGGACCCGTTATTCCCTTTCCTACATTTTGTTTGGTTCTATATAAAATCGGAGGTTTTATTAAGTATTTACAAAAAAAGCAACTTTTAAATTATGAACATTTTTAAGTTATAAACGAAAGTTAACAAGTTATCACCCTTAACTCTAACCATCTAAAACTTACGGAAACTCATAAAAGATGTTTTGTGCAAGACAAAAAAACCATATTTAATCATCAGATACTGAAACGATAGGAGTTTCACAAATCGTACTGGTACAATTTGGGAAAGCCTAGCGTGGTACGATTTAGGCAACTGTCAATAAAAATAAATAAAAACACAGGTTTCAAGTGAGAGTGAGGTGAGAGACAAAACCGTGTACTTAGTCACATTGATTTTTTTGTGGTTCAAGCCTCTAGGCTACACCCTATGTTACATATGCGTGGATTTGGCGTTATAATGCTAATGGCTTAAATGCTACGTTTTACGCAATGTTAATTTATTTGCGTGGATTTGATCCCAATTTTAAACCCCAATCCAATTTCAAGTAATACGATTTGGTCTTTGCCTTCGATTACTTTAAATAAAGGGTCTGAGTCGCGCCTATAGTTTCGTGTCAATGTAATGGTTTGGAAATACACGCTTTTCTCGAAAGCGGCTAAAGGTTTTTACAAAAACTTTTTGTATAATTTACAGGACTAAAATTATTTTTTAGTTAAAAAAACCCTTCAAAATAAGATGAAATTAGGGTTATTTATAGTCAAAAATTGATCATTTTCAAAAATGTTTTATAGGAAATAATTATTTTATTTAATCGTGGGAAAATTTCCGTCCTACAAGGGACATTCCTCTAAATAAATAAAAAATAAAAATAAAGAACATTGCAGGGTATCTGGTAGGAAAACGTGTATTGTAAAACGCTTACAAGACCAACAATTGCCGCTATTGTCGTCAATGAAGTGGAGCCCTCTGCTGGTCGCTTTTTACGAAACCAGACCATTAGAGCCGCAGCTAGTTTTTCTGGCGCCCGAGGCAGTCTTTAAAATTTTTACTCCCTGTCAGCCCTTGATAGATGTTTGACCAAGGCGAAATGGTAAATTGTATTTGACATTCGCATGTACTTTCCGCACTTAATTGAGTTGTTTGGTACAAAAAGTAGCACTTTTTCGCAATGTCTTTAATTTACACACTAAAAAATAGGGTGGACCATAAACAAACAAATTATTTATAGGAAAGGTAATTTGAGGATAAAATAGATTTTCAGTAAGACCCTTATTTTCTATTTAGCTTTTTCGACATATATAAAATAAAATTAAAGGTACACGCCGTTTATTGCAAAAAACCCTCACATGCTGTTTTTTAAGATGGCGGACAAGTTTGAAGGCAAAAGTATTTTTATGCTATTTTTACATATATCCACGCTCGCGGCAGTAATTTTTGCCAAACGTTTCGCCTGCGCTGAGGCGAGATTTTGTTTATAAATATTTACATAAAAGATGTCAAACGAAATTTGGGCAATAAATTTAAAACAAACTTCGGCATAGACATAAAAATTTTGTTCGTCACAGAACATTTTACGACTCTTTTATAACGCCTGAAAATTCGTCACAATAATAATCAACTATATGGATATCACTTAGCCCCACAAAAAAAGAAAGTTGAGAAACCCAGAGAGTGGATCTCCCAAATCCTGCTAATTTTGGGGCCCTCAAACCGACTTTGTAAAGGTAAGTATACAATTTTCCCCTACAATTCTCAAGGGGAAAAACATTCACCATTAACTCAGGTACTTCCTAAGTCCCCCTAGCATCCCTTTTTACCTGGAATGGAGTGGCGAAAATCCTTTCTTATGTAGTTTGCGTGGTAAAAAAAGAAACCTGGGAACTTAAGATTCGGCAACAATTCATAAATGATTCATGTTATTTTACAGACTTTTTCTCCTCTTTAACATGAAACCAATTATTATTATTAATTTGTCGCTTGTATTTTAAAAATGATTTGCAATATTCATTAAATTTCATTAGATTTTTTTCAATTGTAGACTTTTTAACCAAATCAGTAATTTTTCCATCGACCAATAGATTTTGACCCAGATCCGCGCTACAACCTACATTAAAGGTAAAACTATTAATTAAATATTATGTGAAAAGGTTTAAAAATGTGAATGGTACTACGAAAATCGAATATATGGTTTTATATATATCGCGATTTTTGTAAAAATGCTTGTTATTTGTATTGAAATTTTTAAGTGTTTTTGTTTAATTTTCTCTTCAACTCAAAATATTTTGAGCTTTACTTGCAGATAGCAGTTCAGAAACTTTTAAAAGTTAAAGGGCAACATTTTTCTCGATCGAGTATTTTAGACTCCAACACAGTTTTTGTCAAATTCTCAAAACTCAAAAATTTTAAACGAAACTTGAAATCCAACTATATAGTTGCCAAACACCTCATTATATCTATAAATGTGCAAAATTTAATGTAAATCGGTAACATATCTTTCTTCGATCTGGCGGAAAAATAACAGGTTTCGTGATCCACAGATGTATATTTTTGCAAAGTTCATAGAATAATTGCCTAAAAACTTATGGATAACTAACGGAAGAACATAAAAAAGCACTTTTGGTTTTTCCCAATTTCCCCAACTTACTTAATATTTTTCAATTATTTCAAAAATCAACATTTGGGTCGATCTAGACTGTTAGCCCGCGGATAGAAAAAACGCTAAATGCAGTGGACTGTAAATATTTTAATGATATCGTGAGCAAACATAAATGTATTGATATGAAATTACGAAATAATCAGACGTCCATAGGTAAAATTGTTGGAACCACACAACGGTAATCAGATAAGTGCACTCACCTCCTTTGTAGCCAAATTCTCCTCGTTTCCAAGGGGCCCCTGAAGGATCTAATGATGTCACCACGTAGCTGAAGGGTTGAAGTTTCTAGTTCTATGCTTCAGTACACAAAAATCGAGCACTTTCAGGTGTAGATATTTGAAATAGTTGGAGAACGAAATTAACACGCCTTTTTCTCTGGGCGATTGACAAGGATCTCACTGGTTGTTGGTGCGCATGTCCAAATACGCGGAATGCGCTTTGTCCTTCATACAGTTGTGTGTTTTTAAAAATATATATAAACAACCGCGAAATTTAGCGGGAGCTAACATAACTGCCCTCCAAAACACACAAATTTAGAATCTCAACCGGACAGATATAGATATAAGAAAAAGAATCGACCGATAAATATAAATGAATGAAAACAGGTAAGTATCGTAAGTTTATTTAGATATAACGAAATCCCGAAAAAAGGCAAAACAAACAAACAAAAAATTCAAAAAAAATTAAAAATAAAAAAAACCTATTGTAATACCCGGTAAAAGGTAGAAAATTAAAATTACTTTTAATTTGGCAAGAGGCACAGTTTTACAACTGGCCGCTTATAAACACCGGTAACCGTTTTACCGTCGCAACACGCACCTGACCGTCCCCGCCGGGATGCAGTTCGATGACCCGACCGACCGGCCATTTCAAAGGCGATTGAAGGTGATCACTTGTTATGATAACCAAATCATTTAATTTGATATTTGGGGACAAATCAGTCCACTTGTGTCGCTGTTGTAGCGTATGCAAATACTCTATAGAATACCGTTTCCAAAAATCATTATGTAGTTTTTGGATTAGTTGCCATCTCGAGAGCCGATTTAGGGGAACCTCGGACAAATCTGACTCCGGAATTTCTGAATTAAGGGGTTCAAGTGTCAAAAAATGCCCAGGGGTAAGAGGTTGAAGATCGTGTGGGTCTGAAGAGGCAGGAGATAAAGGGCGACTATTAAGTACGGCTTCTATGCGACAGGTAAGGGTGGACATCTCCATGATAGACAACTTCTGGTCGCCGACAACTCGTACAAAGTGAGTTTTAAAACTTTTGACGCCAGCTTCTGCCAGGCCATTGAAATGTGGACTGAGAGGAGGTCCCAGATGCCAACGAATAGAAAGTCTGGTGGCAGCACTTCTTGCGTAATCCAGTAATTGGTTACGAAACCCTATAAAATTACTGCCTTGATCTGACCAGCATTGCGTCACGCTTCCGCGTCTGGAAATGAATCGATGGAATGCACCTACGAACCCTTCGGTGGACAGTTCCATGGTTAATTCCAAATGCACGCAATGTGTGGCCGTACAGACAAACACACAGACATACGATTTGAAAGCTTTACAACCACGGTAACGATGAGGAATCACAAAGAAAGGTCCACAAAAGTCGATAGCTACACTCGAAAAAGGTTTTAGTTGATTGATTCGATGAGCGGGAAGTGAACTCATTATGGGCGGTCTATAGGGTTTAGGGTTGATTCTAAAACATTGCAAGCACTTGGATATGGTTCTTTGAATTGCCCGTCTGGCAGATAATATCCAAAATTGCTGTAAAAGCAGATTATGTAATGTTTTAAACCCAGGATGAAGATATTGTCGATGAGCGGACTCGATAAGAAGAGTAGTTAAACGATGGTCACTCGAAAGTAAGACGGGGTGTTTTGCAGAATAAGACAAAAGGTCAGAATTTTGTAATCTGCCACCGACTCTAATGATATTATTCTCATCAAGAAAAGGTGAAAGTTTTCGCAAAGGTTTCGGTATTGGTTTATCCTTAGATAACGCGGAAAAAAGCTCAGAAAAACAAGAACCTTGCACGCGTTTGATAAGAAGGTGTAACGCACTTTGCATCTCACCGGTGGTAGGAAAAACAATATTCTCAAAAATAACTTTTTGGTCCGGCGGCTTAGTGGGTTTTTGATAGGAATGCTTTTGAAAAAGGTTAACTATTCGAAGGACATAACAAATGATACGTTGAATTTTTGATATGGAGGAATATTTGATAAGAAGCTGATCTAAGAAGTTGACATCAATTATCGCATTGCAACAGACTTTTGGCTTTTCCTCCAGATTAATATCTCCGAAATCAATCGGCATTTTTGGTTTATGAAAATCGGGCCATTCGTTTTCGGGAGACCACAAAAACGACGGTGCGTTCCACCACATGTCATGTGACAAGAGCTGTGAAGGTGTGGCCCCTCGTGACGCAATATCGGCTGCATTCAAAGCAGAAGGAATGTAGCGCCACGAGTTTGAGGGAATGATTTCTTGGATTCTACTGACTCGATTTCCAACAAAGGTTTGCCAGCGATTAGGAGGGGATGAAAGCCAGTGCAATACGACTTGCGAATCGCAGAAAGTAACGATATTTGTAAAAGTTATTTTTCCTTCATAGCTAGATAAAACGAAGTCAATTAATTCGCTTAAAAGAAATGCGCCTAGGAGTTCTAGCCTAGCCAAAGTTTGTGACTTTATAGGCGCGACCCTAGATTTTGCAGATATGAGAGAAACAGATATATTGTTTTCCTCTTCTACACGAAAATATACGACGCCTGCGTAGCCTCGAATTGAAGCGTCACAGAAGCCGATGATTTGACAGGTATTGGTTTTTGACAGTTTGATTTGTCGGGGTAATTGAAAATTGGAAAGAAGCGGGAATTCAGAACGAAGTTTGTTCCAAGAGTCGATGATAGAAGAATCTGGTTCTTCGTCCCAGCCTATTTTCGATATCCACAACTGTTGCAAAATAAATTTTGCTTGTAGCAACAAGGGACAAAGAAAACCTAAGGGATCGAAGATTGTGCCTATGATAGATAAAATAGAACGTTTGGTTGGGGGTTTGTCCTTCATTCGGCATTGATAAGAAAAAATTTCGTTTTTTGGATGCCATTGAAGTCCTAAAACTTTGATAAAGTGGGGTTCCTCCTTGTCGAAAGAGAGAGGCATTTGACGATCGGACTCCGGCAATGTTGCCAATAACTCAGGACAATTGCTTGCCCATTTTTTAAGTTCAAATCCTCCCGACTTCAACAAATCATTGAGTTCTGTTTGAAGGGAGAGAGCTTCAGAAAGCGAAGGGCTAGTTCCCAAGATATCGTCGATATAGATTGACGTTTTTAGAACAGTACTAGCCATAGGAAAACGTTCCTTTTCTCTCTCTGCCAGCTCATTTAAGGTACGCATGGCTAGAAAAGGTGAGCATGTCATGCCAAAAGTGACAGTAGAAAGTTCCCACACTGAAAGTGGGTCCTGTGGAGAAAACCTCCACAATATCCTTTGATAAGGACGGTGATAAAGATTGATAAGGACTTGACGGAACATCTGTTTGATGTCAGCAATGTAGGCAATAGGATTAAGACGAAACGTAAGGAGTAAAGAAGCAATATCTTTTTGAAGTTTCGGTCCAGATAACAATGTGTCATTGAGACTAATATTTTTTGGGGTGACTGCTGAACAGTCCCAGACTACCCTTAATTTTGTACTCAAGCTTTCCGGCTTTAATACGCAATGATGTGCTAAAAACCACGATACGTCGACCTTTGGTTGACTAGATAAAACTAAACTCATATGATTAGAATCGATATAGTCTTGCATGAAACTTGAATAGGCAGTGTACAGATCAGGATTTTTGATTAATCTATTTTCTAGAAGTAAAAATCTACGATAAGCTTGCGGATAAGTATTTCCTAGGTCAGGGTTTATTTTATCTTTAAACGGAAGATCTACCATGAATCTACCGCTCGTTTGCCGTACTACACTAGCAGTAAAAATTGATTCTGCCTGTTTTTCTTCCTTTGATAAGATTTGTTTTTTAGGCAAATGTTCGATTTCCCAAAACCTAGGGAGAATGACCTCTAAAGGAGGTGAATGACTCGTTAAAAAACAACTGGTTCGTTCCGTAAGACTACCTACTTCGTCAACCTTTCCCATGACGACCCAGCCAAAGATAGTTTCAAGGGCTGAAGGCTGCCCTACCTGTCCAAGAACCCTGCCCTCCTTGAATATCTGTGCGAATAGCTCGCAACCAATAACCAGGTCCACAGGTCTAGATTTGAAATAAGATGGGTCGGCAAGTTTAAGGTTTTGCAAGTGTTTCCACTGATTATCGTTCAAAGAGAATGTAGGCATATTGGAACATAGTTGTGGAACCACAATTGCTTCGAAATTAAGTAAAGGAGTGACTTGTCCTTGTGGCTTAATGTGACATTGAACGAGCCCTTTGGAAGTGAAAGAAGACATCTGATTTAATCCGAATATTTCAGTGGTGTAACTTCGCCTAGGAAGATTAAGACGCTGAATACACTTTTCACTGATGAATCCTGTCTGTGATCCAGAATCAAGCAGTGCCCTTACAGGTTGAAAATTTCCGCAACCGTCCATAACATCTATTATGGCGGTGCATAAAAGAAAGGTACCTGAAGGTCCTGAGGCATTTAATGACACATGAAGATGATTGACAGGTGGTGTGTGAATGACAGGACTAGTATCTTGGCTTCCAGACTCTTGATTAGTTTCTAAGATATGAGTTAAAGTGTGGTGCCTTTTACTATTGCAAGTCCTGCATGAATATTTTGATTTGCACGTATCTACATCATGCAAGGGATGAAAACACGCTAGACATAATTTTTTCTGTTTGACGAAAGATAGGCGATCGATAGGTGAAAGATCAAGAAATGTTTGACATTTCGAAAGCACGTGACCTTGATTACACCGGAAACATTTTATTCCCGTACTCGAATTAGTTGAGGTGCCAGCCAGTCCTATAAAAGGCGAATTGGATGATTTATAGGTAGGCTTTTGCCCAAACTGATTTCGCATAGAATTTGAATTTTGATAGGTAGGCTTTTGCCCAGACTGACTTTGCATAGAATTTGATTTTTGATATATAGGCACCTTTTTGGGTGCTGTTGATTGAGGAAGTGATTCCAAAACTTTACATCTTTTTTCTAGAAATTGAAAAAGTGACTGAAAAGTGGGAATTTCGTTATTAGTATTGGCGTGACTCATTTCGAAATTTGAACGCGTTGGAATATCCAATTTTTCTAATAAAATGAAAAAAATAATAAAGTCCCAACTGTCAACGTCAAAGCTAAGTGATTTTAAAATTTCTAGGGATTCAGAAAAGGTGTCAATTAAATTACGCAATTCTTTAGCTGACTCGTTTTTTAAGGTGGAGTTCATAATTGAGCTTAAAGCATCATTTGCGAGATCTCGCTTGTTTTGATATCTATTGACTAATTTGTCATAAGCAATTTTATAATTTTGATCAGATAAGCTAATCCCTGATATCAATTTTAAAGGCTCATCCTCGAGATATGAAAATAAATATTGAAGTTTTCGAACGTTACTTAGACTTTGATTTTGATCTATAATGTTATTAAAAAGATCGAAAAAGCTTGGCCATAATTTGTTATCACCTCGAAATATGGGAATACCTAACTCTTTGAGTTTTGGAGTTTCGTTTTGTCGAACATATGATCCCGAAAAGGATGGGGCCTCAACCGGAAATATTTTAGAGTAAACCCCCTTACACGCATAAAAATATTTACGAGCTTCTGAAAGGATCGCATCCTGCGTTTTAAATTCCTCATCGTCCGAGTCGTCTAGTAACATAATGACGTCATTATGTGCCAGCATGCATTTATCGAAGGTTTCATCCAAATCGGCATACCTCACTTGAAACTCGTTTCTCGCTCTTTCATCCTTTTCCGCAGTCTTTGACAACACATAACACTCGGTGATCGCAGATAAAAAACCCTTGCGTTTTTGTACGGCTTTTTTGACAGACATGATTTTACCTTTGAAATGACGAAATTGTCGGTAAATATACAATTAACGCTAAATTAATGCTTCTGAAATAGAAAAATGACGAATTGTCGAAAATATGCACTAATTTATCGCAATTGATGAAAATTGTTTTAAATATCGAAATGATATGAAACACCCTAACATATAAATGAGAAATGTTTTTGTTTGTTTTTTGTTTTGTTTTGTGGTTCCTTCGCTTTGTTTACTGACTCGAGCACGCGAAAGGCACGTGAACCGCACGGACAACTTTGTCGTTTCAAATACAATGCGTGCAAAAATTCAAGGCCGCGTTCTTATTGCAAATAATTATTAATACCGTCGTATGGATTTATTATTTAAAAATAATTCGGCTCGAAAGGAACACTTTATGTTAGCCCGCGGATAGAAAAAACGCTAAATGCAGTGGACTGTAAATATTTTAATGATATCGTGAGCAAACATAAATGTATTGATATGAAATTACGAAATATCAGACGTCCATAGGTAAAATTGTTGGAACCACACAACGGTAATCAGATAAGTGCACTCACCTCCTTTGTAGCCAAATTCTCCTCGTTTCCAAGGGGCCCCTGAAGGATCTAATGATGTCACCACGTAGCTGAAGGGTTGAAGTTTCTAGTTCTATGCTTCAGTACACAAAAATCGAGCACTTTCAGGTGTAGATATTTGAAATAGTTGGAGAACGAAATTAACACGCCTTTTTCTCTGGGCGATTGACAAGGATCTCACTGGTTGTTGGTGCGCATGTCCAAATACGCGGAATGCGCTTTGTCCTTCATACAGTTGTGTGTTTTTAAAAATATATATAAACAACCGCGAAATTTAGCGGGAGCTAACACTAGACTCTAGAGTGTACCGCCGCGAGTATTGTTGTAAGCTGGATAGGTGTGGTGGAGACGTACGGGAGGGTAAGCAAATCCGTCTGTCCGCGCTCGCCCTGACTTGGGAACATAAGAAGCAGCCATGATGTTGGCATCACTACTGGGGAGGTAAAGAGAGCGGTAAACTACTCCTATTCGACAATTTTTATTTACCTCGTCCCACATGTATGCCCCGCCACGCAGGTGATTCTCAAATGTTCGCTCTTCAGGGCCTTAAACAGGATTTTTACAACTCTAATTAATTAAGAAATAAATCAATGTATACAGTCGGACTGAACTAGAACTGACCGGTGGCAATTTAAAAATCTTATCAGACCTTTAAGGTCCATTAGGACTATAAATTATTTAGTGAAACTTTCAAACTTGGGGAAAGAAACTGACTAACTTACGATTAATTAAAAATGAGCGATAAGAATCAACCAACAATATAAATATGACTATCCAACTTTAAAACTGGGACCTTGGAAGAACATTTTGTTTTCATCAAAGCTATAATTTTGATTGTATTTTATTCTACTCGTAGAATATTCTTTACCACTTCTAAAATATTTACCCTTAATAGCGGTCAATGGCGTCAAAAGTTTTGCCTTGCTGTTAAGTATTTTTAAAACAATTTTATTGCTTTTGATATCAATAATTGATGAGTGAAAGTAACAAAGGTGCTTAGTGCCAAAATAAGAAAGTTTTGGAATACTTGACCCCTTTGATAAGAAATAAGGTTGGAGCTTACTGGAAGCCCCATCTAGCCTTGATTGCATGAAGTTTAATCAAAATCCCAGCAGTAGCACAATCACGAAAAAAAAGCGTGAAAAAAAACCTTGATTTTAAAAGCTGCTTGAAAAAACGTTTATTTTATATATGAAATGAAAACATGCTTAACAGGTCATTCATTAACGTTATAAAAAATAACGTTGCTAAAAACGACGTTGTAATAACGCCATTATCAAATCAAAACAGCAATATTTTTACGTTATTTTCAAGTGAACTCTAAGTAGATTTTGAAAAACGAAATATTTTTGAAATTTTACTAAAAGAAGCGCCACCGCCACCTATTGGCAATATTTTTCACTTCGACAAAATCCATACGGGAAATTTTGGCCTCTATATTTAATAATAAACTGACCCCTGATCCTTCACGGTCACGACGCATCGATTATTAACCTGATAAAGACACATTAATATTGTGTGAAAATGTCTACTGTTGAAAAATCTTGTTTAACTTTTATAGAAAACATAATGTATGTATAGAGATTTTGTCTTGCCTTGCGCGCCATCTCTTAAAATTTTCTTGAAGTGTTGTACTCTTAAACTAGTAAACTTTTGCGTCAGTTTTAAGTTAAAAAGAAGTTATTAAAAAAAACGTGACAAAAAAAGACGCAGAAAGGTAGTAGGTTTTAGAAAGTCTTAATTCAGTGGCGCTTTAGAACATGTTGTGAAGGACTTTTCAAGTGTTGAATTAAGCACATGAAAATAACGAGTGTAAAAAAAACGTTATATACACAATACCAGAAACTTCAGCAAAAATTTCATTTTTGTAGCTTGACTCCTTCTTCCTTTTAAGTTATCTTTAAGCATGTAGATTCAACAAAACAAATATGACAAATATGGCTAGTAAAAAATAACTTTATTACTCTTGTTTACGTTTTCAATTTAACGTTGATGTGATTTTTGTGCTATGTGGGTTTCTAGGGCGAATTTTTTTTCGAACCGAATTTCGAAAATTATAGCAGTTAGTGAAACAGCAGTGCAAACATGAAAATATCCTAAAAAATATTAAACCAAACAGTTTTTTTTTAAGTTAAATTTGTTAAACTAATAATATATGATTTTTTGTTGATAATCTGATAGCTGTGGGTCTAGAAAATAACCGTACAGCTTATTTTTTTACATCTTCTGAAGGCCACTCATGTATTAATTTATTTGAAGATTGTTTAATAATGAACTATGCAAAACTAGCTAATAGGTAATTCATGTACTTCTGTTCAAATGCAATAATTTATAATATGCTTTTAAAGCAGGGCGACATCCCGTGGCGCAACGAATCAGAAACTTCTTTAAAGAAAATTCTTTGAAAATACCGCAATTTGGATTCTTAAAAATGTTTTCGCATAAGCAATTGAAAAGATGAAAAATTAAGCGTTAATTGTTGCTTTTACTCAGAGGGCAAAAATCTCTAGGGTCTGTCCTGGCATAATGGACGTTCTTTTGTTAGTGAAAAAGACTTACTCTCAAATAAGGTGATACATTTATTAGATAGTTTAAGTTGTGCTACGTATTTTTACGTAAGCATGAGATTTGACAGATACGCAAGCGCACTTCGTCACACCGTCGTTAAGGTCACGTTAGGAGCTTACGTACTTACGTTAGCTTACGGCAGTCTGCGGGCACCTTAACGTTACCAAAGAATAGAATAGAATTGGTTGATTGACCGATCGAAAAATGAGGCCTAGACCATAATTTCCGCTTCGAGTACAAACGATTCTTTGCAAATATATTCATACTGTAGTTGAAAAGACAAAAAACAAAATAGTAACATCAAAAAAACACATTAGCTATAGTAGACTTATTATGGTAACGTATAAACATTCAACTTAAACTCAAATTTGGAACAGAATGTAGTACGTGCAGTTTTACGTAAAAATACGTAGCACAACTTAAACTATCTATTAATGGTTAATTTTTACCTTCCTACCCCGCGCAGCAATGCCTAGAGAAGGTATAGTTTTTGGACACAAAAAAGTTTTTCGTCGAAAATGTGTTATTTGGGTGTATTTTGACCTATTTTAGCAATATCATCGTGATGTCTGTCTGTCTGTGTGTGTGTACATGTCTGTCCGTAAGACAATGGCTCCTAAACCGCTGAACTAAGTTTCATGAAATTTCGAGGTAAAATAGTGTTTGAGCTGATCAGACTTTGGTCAAAATGTATTGATGCTAACTTTTTAACGGAGTATAGTAGAAAATATTCTTCTCAATAATTTGTGTTATATAACCAAAAACTTTATAGAAACTTTCGTTTCTCCGATATTTACAAAAAACTGTTTTCAAGGCTAGATCTGTTTTGGCTATTTAATGGATTTATTAGTTAGGAGTAAGTGGTCATATCAACGTATTGTCTATTGTTAATACTAATGCCAATTTTATTGAAATAACGCAGGGTATTAATGTTAATGTCTAAGAATTACACCAAAGATGATTACTTAAATTATAGTCTTTGGAGGACTTTCGGACGTGAAAAAGATTATTGGTCTAGAAAAGTGTGTTTAAGTGGCGGCTCGCCGAATGCGCTGCTTTACTTTTTTTTCAGACTAAATATAATAATCTAAGAATCTATGACAGGACAAAAAATTTAAAATCGGAGCCGCGCCGCGTCAGCAAAACCGAACGAGCGGTTAGTCACCCTATTAACCGATAAAAAATCACAAGTGTTCCCCGCCGTTGATACTTTACGGGTCCAACGCACAGACAAGCATTGTTGAAGCGATTTTTCGTTGGTCTATGTCTACTCGATATGTCACGGGGTGAAAGTGTTGGTTGTCATGACAACGTCGCATGCTTTGGCAGGGGAAATATTCAAGTGTTGAACCTGTGTACATTATTGTTCATATACGGTTGTGAGTCGGTTTTTGTTTTAATAATTTTGTACAATGTTCCCTGTGTGCAGTGTGTATTTTACTGAAAAAACCGTTTTCGACGATGACAAAAAAATGTTAACTACTACTACTATGTCGGTTTAGAACGTTTTTCTACGTTGTCCGACGCCTATTCTCCACCTCCTTCGATCCTGACAATCATCTTCTGTCAGATTCTTTTGACTCACTGATCTTTGGATTGACTGTTGCCATTCTAGTTTAGGACGTCCTTTTTCTCTGCGCCCTACTGGTTGCCATTCTAGGACCTGTTTTGGTAATCGTTCGTCGTTCATCCGTTCTACATGGCCGTACCATATCAGTTGCCTTTTAGTGATGTCATCCGTTATGCTTCCCTAGATTCCCATTCTTTCTGTTATGATCTCATTTCTTATGTGATCTAATCTAGATATTCTCATTGATCTTCTTATTGCATCCATTTCGACACTTTCCATTTTTGTTTTGTATTTTTCTGCTACGCGACAAGTCTCTATTCCATACAACAGCGTGCTTTTTACCATTGTTTCATATATGTTAAATTTTACATTCTTTCTTATCTCTCTGCTCCATAAAATACTGTTAAGACATCCAATAACCTTTTTTGCTTTTACTATTCTTTTTTCCAATTCTTTACAGTCTGTTCCTGTCTTATCAAATGTGACACCCAAGTATACATACTCATTGCATGGAGATATTGTTTGTCCATTGTCTAGTTCTAACTCACTGGATTCGTTTCCAATACATAAGTACTGTGTCTTGTCCACGTTCACTGTTAGTCCCCATTTTTGGTTTTCTTCCGTTAACTTTCTCATCAAATACTCCATGTCTTCTTTGTCATTAGCTACAATTACTTGGTCGTCAGCAACCTGTAGTGTGTATATAGTAAATCGGTCGTTAAGTTGTATTCCCATGCCGTGCACTTTACGTTTCCAGTTTTTTAGAGCCACTGCGATATATATTTTTAAAAGAGTTGGAGAGATACAACATCCCTGTCTTAAGCCTTTTGTTACCAGGAATTCTTTTGAAAGTCGATTTCCAATTTTAATTTTAGATTTTGGCCCTTTGTATAGTTCTTTTATCGCTTTTATGTATGTATGATTGATATTAGTTTGTTCCAACACCGTCCATAATTTTTCTACTGGAACGGTATCATATGCTTTTTGTAGGTCCACAAAGGTAACATGAGTCTCTATATTTCTGGCGCTTCTTTTCTCAATTACTTGTTTAAGACAAAAAACATTATCACTACAAGATCTGCCTGCACGAAACCCACTTTGCTCTTCTTCTTCTTGTTCACGAAAATCATTCTCTATTAGATCTCTAAAAATCCTACCGTACAATCTACTTAGAGTGCTGGTGACTGAAATTCCTCTGTAATTGTTACAATCCAGCTTGTTTCCTTTTTTATGTATTGAGGATATGAATGCAATTTTCCAATCATTAGGTACTGGATGTCCGTTTATGCATTGATTGATAATATATGTGAGATTTTCGAGTAGTTTCTCTGATCCATATTTGAGCATTTCAGCATATATTCCCCCAGGTCTGCTAGCTTTTCCGGATTTAATCTTTTTTATACTATTCTTTATCATTTCTTTTTCGATGATTACTTCCTCTCCATGTACTTCTATGTCTTTCTCGGAGAGGCTGCCAGATATTCGGGTCTCGTTTCCTGCAGCAGTCCCTTGTAGTGTTCTGTCCATTGTTCTGGTTTGATGATCTGGATGTTTACTTTTTCTTTTGTTGGGTTTTTTACTGTAGAAATGAATTTCCATACTTCAGAGCTCTGCCTACCTCCTACGTGTGTATTTATATCGTGGCATTTGCGCTCGAACATTACATTTTTTTCTGTGCGTATCAAACTTCTTAGCTGTCTTCTGGTTTCCCTGTATATTTCTAGGTCTCTTTGCTCTTTAGTACTGAGCCATTTCAAGTATGTACGTTTTTTCTCTTTGATCATTTCCTGTATTTTCTCCGTCCACCACATCTTCCTGTTATTTCTATTATCTTGGTATCCAACAGCTTCGTTGCTTGCTTCCTTCAAACTTTTTATTATGTTTGTATATATCTCTTCAAATGAGTGATTTGTGTTTATTAATTTTTGATCTAATCGGTTCTGATACAATCTTTGAGTACTTTCGATTTATAAACTTCTAAAGTTGTATTTTTGATTGTCTTCGATGCACTCTAGGTTTTCATTTTCTCTAATACTTTCGTCCTTATTTGTTTTTCTTAAAGGGAATAATATTTTTGCTTTTACCAGTTGGTGGTCAGATCCACAGGTAACACCACGAAGTGCTCGCACATCATACCACTTTAATTGCGAGTGTTGTCCACCTATAGCATAATCAATGATTGATTTAAGATTTCTTGTTGGCTGAATCCAGGTATATCGATGAATATCCTTGTTTAAAAAAACCATTATTTATTTTTAGGTTGTGGGTTTCACACAATTGCATCAGTCTTAAGCCATTAGCATTTGTTACGTCATCTCCAAATGGTCCTATCACTTTGCTCTGGGTTTGTCTACCAGTTCGGCTATTAAAATCGCCAAGCATGATTATTTCTTTGGTATTACCGATTTTGGTGATAGTCTCATCCAGTTGGTTAAAGAACATTTGTTTTGTAGCTACTCTTTCGTCATCTGATGGTGCGTAGACTGCTATTATGCTTATATTATGTCCAAGCATCTTCATGTTCACTCGAAGTATGTTTTCACTAATGCAATCGTAGTCTGTAATTTTATTCTTTAGATTTATCTTTATTAACAAGGATACCCCTCTGGCTGCTCTGCTTTCTTTTGGGACTCCAGTGAATATATGGACAAAATTGCCGACACTATTCGTACCTGTTCCTTTCTTTTTTGTCTCTGTGAGTGCAATAATATCGATCTTACAATTCTGCACTTCAGTTGCAATAATGTCCAACTTTTGATTCACTCCCTGTACGTTCCATGTAGCTATATTCATAGTACTTTCTCTTTGCTTCTTTCGTCTTCGAGAGTTTCCATCCATTGCTCCGAGGCTGTGTTTAGGCTTTTTGGTAATTGCTTTGTTTTACAAGTATTAGAGAACCAGTGTAATGCCTCAACCCCCTACTTGGAGGGCCAGGATTTTTAATCAAGGTTTTTCTCCTCTAGCCTTTGACGAGCCAACGCCATACTGTAAGGCAACAGCTGTGGTCTTTTATACTATCCCTAAAAGAAAGGGTTGCCACCTACGCTATGATCACCGTACCGAGGTCCATTCTCTCCGCCTTTCATATCGATGTGGTCTTCTCCCGTAACCCTGGGAAAGGGACCCTATACAGGTGCTAACTCTCCGGGTCGGAGAGTACCTGGAATCTACGGAGGGCAGGGGTCGATTCATTTCCCCTGATAGACATCTGACGAGGTCTACCCGTTACATTGGTGATACTTTCAAAAATTACCAAAAGCAGTAGTCAGTAGGATAGAATAAGGGAAAAAGTCAATGTTTTCCACATAAGCTTTTTTTTTAAAATAGATAATATATGTAACAGAAATTGATTATTTATGAAAATTTATTTATATAAGTACGCCCCTGGAGACTTACATGTGACATAAACTTCACATTATATTACATAGTTTAAAAGAGCAATTTATTTTCTATAATAAAGTATACTATAAATTTTTTCCCAAAAAGTGTAGTTTTTGCGAAAATTTTATAAAACCTATAACAAACATGTTTTTTCTAAATAATCCCAATTTACGGACGCCGCTGAAGAGCTACTTTCTTTTCCTAACCTTATTTGCCAATGGATTGTTGGAATAGTTATTTACCTAACAGGTGCGGAAAGTGACCCTTTTCCGCACGAACGGCAGTTACACGAACGACGCGAAGCGGAGTTCGGAAAGGCCGTTAAGGGCGGAAAAGACACTTTCCGCGCGTGTTAGGTACAATATTTTTCCTACTTGCGTAAAAAACTTCTTCCTACATAATGTATTTTGTATTTTTATTGACAAATTATGTTTTCGTTTTAGTTTTAAAATTCAAGTTCATTACTATAATTATTTTATTTTTATTTGCTTTCATAAAATCACCAAAAAAGGTAGCGTGCGTAAAAAAAATTTTTACGTACGCCGTGCGCAAAAATTTTTTTAGGCACGCTTCCTTTTTTAAAAATTTTGTAAAATAATTCCAAATTGATATTCAGGCACTCTATTATTTTGGTGTCATTTTGACATTAATTAGTGACAAGCTATTTTTTCGGATTGTGTTATTGTTGTTACTATGGGATTAAAAATACAAACATTGCAGCAAGTGTCATTTCAGCGTTATTTTCGGTTTATCTACAAAGTTTTCTTTAAAATGGATTTCGACGACAGCGATATTGAACTTCCAGACATTATTTTGAATGACGCAGCATCGGCGAGGGAGGAATTAGTTCCAGAAAAGTCCCGTCCGAGATACGAAAAAGAGTACCACGCTTTTGAAGATTGGTTAAAAGCAAAGAACACTTCATCGCTAAAAGAATAGGTATTTTTGGCCTATTTTTCTTATTTGTCAAAGAGTTTCGTGCCAAGCACGTTATGGTCAAAATTTTCAATGCTTAAAATGTGTATAAGACTACGAAAAAATATAGATATTGGGCGATATTATAACTTAATATCATTTATTAAACGAAAAAATGTCGGTTTTAAACCAAAAAAGTCTCAAGTACTGCAAAAAAATGAAACCGATCAATTTTTAAAAGACGCTCCCGATGAGATTTATTTAATGAACAAGGTGGCCACAATATTCGGCATTGCAGGAGCCTGCCGAAGAGCGGAGTTAGCGAATTTACAAGTATCCGACATCAAAGAGAAAGGCGATATCCTGGTGGTAACAATTTCAAACACTAAGAACCATACTTCAAGGAGTTTTGTGGTCTGCGATCCCAACAAAGACGATATAAGATATATCAACATCTACAAAAAATACAAAAATTTGCGACCACCTGACACACCGCACCAACGGTTCTTTGTTTCCTACCATACCGGTAAATGCTCGAAGCAAGTGGTTGGTATAAACACATTTGGCAAGATCCCCGGTAACATCGCCGGGTTTCTTAAGCTACCAAATCCGGAAACTTATACGGGCCATTGTTTCCGACGATCTTCTGCCACAATGTTGGCCAATGCCGGAGCAAATATAACCAATTTGAAGCGACATGGTGGGTGGAAGAGTGCGTCAGTAGCCGAATCCTATGTGGAAGAATCCGAGGAAAACAAGAAAAAAATTGAAACGCAAATTTTGCAGAAAAAAAGTGACACAAATCAGGAGACAGGAGAACGCCAACCATCCACCTCAGTACTACCCTCCACCTCAGAACTACCATCCACCATAGCACTTCGATCCACATCAGTGCAAAGAAGCACGAATGCAGAAGCAACGACAGTGTTTCCATCAATGACGACGACTAATACATCGATACAATCTGAAAACCTAACAAAAGTGGCGGCGTCAGCATTAACATTACAAAATGCGACGCATTGCACGTTTAATTTTCACATTATGCGTTAAACTTTTTTAATTTTTCGAGTAGTTTTTAGTTTTTTTTCACTGTTTCCGTTACAAATAAAAATATAAAACAAAAAAAAAGTCTAAATTTACTTTAATATGCAAAGCGTGCGTAAAAGTATTTTTTACGCACGCTTTGCTTTTTTAAGGTAATCCACGGGCCTTCGCCCCACGTTTATTTCTACCACCCCAACGAACCCCTTCAGGGTGAAGGCCAAACATTAACACGCATAGTAACTCAGAGTCCATTTTTATATGGGAATTAATTAATTCCAAGTGTATCGCTTCTTTCATTAAACGCAGTATCTGAACCTTTAGGACTTGAACTATTAGGTGATTATTTTAGTCGGAAATGGGTCACATCCTGGTCAAATACACGATTCGTAGAGAAACCGGTTGCTTAGTAACTCGGGTGACATGACGGCCGTTACGTCAGCGATACGTCACAGTTAGCCACGGCAGTTGCATTGTATTTCATAGCGGGTTTGGATATTTTGATTTGTCTAAGAATTACACCAAAGATGATTACTTATAGTCTTTGGAGGACTTTCGGACGTGAAAAATATTATTGATCTAGAAAAGTGTGTTTTAGATAGGTCAGTGGTGGCTCAGACTAAATAATTATAATAATCTAAGAATCTACGACAGGACAAAAAATTAAAAATCGGAGCCGCGCCGCGTCCTCAAAACCGAACGAGCGGTTGGTCATCCTATTAACCGATAAAAAATCGTAAGTGTTCGCCGCCGTTGATTCTTTAAGGGCCCAGTGCAAAGACAAGCATTGTTGAAGCGATTTTTCGTTGGTCTGTGTATACTCGATATGCCACGGGGTAAAGGCGTTGGCTGTCATGACAACGTCGCATGCTTTGGCAGGGAAAATATACAAGTGTTGAACCTATGTACATTATTGTTCACATACGGTTGTGAATCGGTTTTTATTTTAATAATTTTGTACAATATTCCCTGTGTGCAGTGTGTATTTTACTGGAAAACCCGTTTTCGACGATGACAAAAAAATACTTTTTGAACTCTGAAAAGCCGTCTCCTATATTGAATGTAAATAAACCGGCTAAGGTTAACGACAAAGTATATTTGGCATTTTAATGAATCGTTGTACAAAAACTTAACGGATACACGAATTTGCCTCATATACAAGCAGTAAAATTTAAAATCATCGTGAACTTACTACCTACCTGATTTCGCTGATTTTGCTGAATTTAGGTAAGTTCTTTATAAAATAGGTATTTTCATTATTAGCATATTATTATGTTATTATTTTTTATATGTGTCTAAAAAATTGGGGGAAGTAAATCCTGCGTCACCTACTGCGAATGTCACGAGCCGCCAATGAGATAGGCTGAGCAATGTTTGGCAAGCAATAATAAATTTATTGGTGCTTTTAATATAGAAATGTTTAATAAATTTAACGCAAGCGATACAACTACAACTAATTCTAATTTTGTAAACTTAAAATCTTTATTTATTCGTAAATTACTCATTTTTAAATTTTCATAAAGATACTATAATCATTCGGAACACAGGGAGAAATATTCTAATAAAAACTACTTTAGGCCACATAAAACTGGCATAAACTTGGTAGGTATCTTCCTCTGGAGTATGACGTCATGATAAATGTCACAGTTATTAATTAATCTATATTATTGATTCTCTAATTTCTGTACTATCTTCAGTAGCGGTTTGTATTGTTTTAACCTATTTTTTAATAAAATATATTTTTGTTTGTTTACTACTTGTTATATCAAATATCAATTTTAAAATGAGTTTTTTAAGTACTTAGGGGTTTGGTGTTTTAGTCTAAAAAAAAGGTTTTAAAATTTATAAATCTGTAAAATATTCTAATATTAGTGAATAAGAAAATATAGAACATTTCACGATTGCAAATAGATAAAAGTATAAAAATTAGTTAGCCATTTTTAGGGGTTGTAATAAAGAGATGGAATCTGCTTTGTTTTGTCAGAAGACCATGGGAAGTTTTTAAATTAAATACAGTGAAACCTCCTATAAACGGCCACTCACGGTTCCATTGATTTTGTCCACTTATTGGGGGTGTCCGCTTATGAGAGGAAACTGCGAAATTTTAATATATATTTATTAACAATTTCCGTTGCTTGAGTTTCTCCAATATTAAATTTTTCAGCGATCTTTCGTGCTGATAAATGTTCCTTCCCCGAAACGTTAACAACTTCAATTTTTTCACGTAAACTAAGAAGTTTTTTACTACGCACCATTTTAAAGCGATCTATTACTACTCAATTGAACAATATAAATAAAATGTTGTAAATACGACAGAAGTATTTAGTATCCGCATTAAAAAGGACAGAGGTAATTCCCCGGCTGCAGAGTGCGTTGTTGCCAACATACTACATAATATTTATGCTCATGTCGTGCAGCGCTCCGTCCCGTTATTAGAGGTTCGCGTCCGGTTAAGGGAGGTTTCAGAATTTTTTAACCGAAAAAAATTGTCCGCATCCGGTTATTAGAGTGTACGGTTATTGGAGTGAATTTTACATGTAAAGAAACAGGGAAAAGCTTGGTTCCAAAAAATTTGTCGGCCTAAAGGGAGTGTCCGCTTAATAGAGGTATCCGCAAGGAGAGGTTTCACTGTATAAAGAAAAATAAGCTTAAGAAACTTCTCAAGGTTTAATCGATCCTTAATAAACACGCAAATACATATTTTTAAACCCAAATAGATTTTTGTTGAAGATGCTATTACTAAAGAAATAATAACAGCTTACATTAAATGGAAAATTAACTAAAGACAAAAAGAAAACAGGTCTGCATAAAATTTGCACAAACCTGTCATGTATTTTTTTCATAATAAAAATTCATTAGTATAATTATTTTTAAACTATGCCCCACTTGAATATTATTTAGTATGATTAGTCTGAGCCGTCGTAATGGGTGGACCAGAGGAGCAGCCGCTCTAAGCGATTTTGGGGGCTGCTGAAGGCTGCCTTTTACTTTTGAACGTACTTTTAAATCAAAGATGTAATATATATTTTTAAGGTTATTTTGAGACGTAATATCTTGGAAACTTATGAAAGGAATTTTGTGATTTCTTTCATACTATTTAAAGAATTTATAGCAAATTAGAAAAAGATAAATAAAAATGGGTCGACGAATATAAGGAAATGAAGGACATGAAAAATACTCGGTTTATTTTTTATTGAAAAGTTTGTGCCCAAAGAATCTTTAGACAACCTTATTTTATCGTTTTGTAAAGTTTGAAATAAGCGCTCTATATATTTTTTCTAGAGCTGGGGTAATAACCACGTTACCCCCCCTCAAATCCGCGCTTGGCACAGAGTTACATAATTTGCTTATAGACTACCAAAATAAATTGAAATGCACTCTTGCAATAAATTTGTTAAAACGTTTCATTTTACATGTCGTCGGCTTTTGACAATTTACAGACGCAATTTCCAAACGAAAAAACTTTTAATACCAATTTGTAAGCTAATAAATATCAAGCACTTTAACACCATTACGACTTCGTAACATGTAAATTTTTAAATTAGGACCACTTTCTGTCATTTTGATGAATTTTTTCGAGGTTTTTTCTCAAAAACTCAAAAAATAATGATTTGATTTACTTTTTTTTCGTTTGCATTTGATAGCTTGATAAGGTTTACCAAATTAGTTAGGTAAGTTAGGTAATAATGCATTTGCTCTGTCATGTCCCTATTTTGAGATATAGAGCAAAAGCTGAAAATTAAAAAAATGCCGCGTTTAAAAATACAAGGTCGGTTGGACAACTTTGGGTTTTTTCAAAAGAAACGAATTTAAACCGATTCTGTCAAGTAACCGCAAACAAAAAATCTAAACTTTCTGAGATGTTGCCATCCAAAATTTGATATTTCGAATACCACAAAACCGATGTAAATTTGGTTTTGGGTTTTGCCCGTAAAAAAGATAGAGGGAGGTATCCTTGGAACTCGATTTAAACAAAAATTAAAAAATAGATATTTAATGCTGACATCAATGTTTTTACAAATATTACTTTGTCTTGATGTAAATCAGTTTTTTGAGCACACTCGCTGGCACCATTTATGTAACGAAATAACATAAAAATTTGCGGTGGTTAGAAAAAAGCAGGGGGAGGACCGGAGGCGGCCAATAGTCTAGCGGCGGCTCTCGAGCTATACAGGGTGTTGAAAATTAACTCGGCACTATTACTAACTTCGTTAATACTAGAGCTACATGGTCGATTAAATGAACAAAGTTGTAGTGTGAGTTATGGTAAAAAACAACTTTTTTTTTAAGGGACACCTAGTACGCCAATGGAAGGTAATTCTGGCTTAAAGCAATAGTTGTTCTATTACTTCTTATCTCATTGTCAAAAATAACAACTTTATTAACAACTTTGTTTAGCAAATTTTTAGTATCTTTTATATTTTTGCCTACAGGAGGGAATGTCTAGAGACAACTTTTGTTAAATTTTCGATCGAAATAGGGTATTGTATATATACCGGGTGTCTCACCGTAAAAATTCTTAAATATTTTACTTTTTTAATAACTCACGTACGCATTGTCAGGGGTGTGCTGATGGGTGAGGCAACGAGGCAGACGGAAACCAACTTTAGAGGGCAACCAAATTTTAACATTTTTAAAAATTTGTCAACACTCTCTAAAAAATTAAATAATCTGCAATTAAAAAGTTAGGGAAAATTATGTGGTGCAAAAGAAACTGAGGTATGAGAAACTGTCAGATGGGCTGTTTTTGTAAGCAGATGTTATACAATAAGCATACCTAAGTATTGACTTAAACCGTAGTTCATTTGGAACTACAATTTGATTTATAAACTTACTAGTGTCATATTACATGTAATGCAAGTAGGCCTTAGCCCCTCCAGCTCAAAATTGGCCACCCCATATAAGTCAGTAAAAATTTCCGACTCGACTGTTATGAAACTATACAAAACTTTTTCATTTGATAGGTACCATTTACCTGAAAATATTTAGCCCGCGGCATCTTTTTTTTTATTATTTTAATTTTCAGATAGTTTAGGTTGCCCCCTTTTTTTATGTTTTACTGTACCGCCAATTTCTTTAAACAATACTATATTTTTCTCAAAATTTTGTCATTTCTGCAAAATCTTTTTCATACGGCAGTTTTTCCCGAATTGTATGTACAATTTGAATTCTACAACATTTTTGCCTGCCACGCAATTGTTTTGAATTTTCCAGTAGTTTTTTATATTGCAAACATTTTCTAGTGACGACATTTTTAGCCAAAAAAAACTAAATTTTTCAGAAATTTTTGGATGCGCCTCTGTTTTCTTCGTTATATCTACCAATAATTTTGAATACCATTTTTTCCGATTCTAAAATTTTCGCCTGCGGTACAATTTTTATCTTTTTTTTCTAGTAGTTTTTATTCAATTTTTTCTTTTCGTAGTGTCTATTAAGAGATCCCACAGCCCTCTCCATAGTAGTATTTTTCGCATTCTCTAGGTATTAAGCTTGGGGCTCAAGTTCCCCAAAAATGGTCTGGCAAAGTGCGCCCCTGCGTTGATGAATGAGTGAAAAAATATTAGAAATATTTAAAAAGTTTTTAGAAAAATATGATGTCGGAAAATAATAGTATATTGAAAACCTAAAGGCTGGTTTTAGCTCGACCGTAGGTCTCCTCAAAATTTCATGTGTTGTATAAAGATTGAAAAGTATCTTTTAGTACCTCAAAAGAGTAATTAAAAGTAACAGTTTTAAGTGCATAAAAAGAAGTTCGTGGTCTTTTTGTTTTTAACAGCATTTTTTCCTTTTGCCTCAGGCCACCAAAAAGTTAGCGTTATCCGCTGAAAAATATATATAACTTTGCCCATTTAACCCATCCTCTAGCCCTAAAAATAACGAAGTTACCAAAAGTGCCGACTGAACTTTGAACACCCTGTATACTAAGTTGGGTCGAAAAAGGTCTAGAAAATAATTTTTTTTTAGAAAATTGATTTGTCGTAGTTAAAAAAAGTTGTGTAACGGGTCAAAAACGCTAACGTATATATTTTTTAATGTGCAAAAGTATTTCTAGCCGCGCCCCTGGGGGGTAAAATGGGCAGTTTTTTAACATTTTTAATTAATAGCCAAATCGATCGCAGATACACAGATTTAATAACCTATACATAGCGAAGCAACAATATCAATCAAAATCCACGAAGGCACCAAGCCAATCCACATAAGAAGAGGTAAAGGTGTCAGACAGGGTGATACAACTATTTAACTAGGCCCTAGAAGATGTTTTTAAAAACTTAGATTGGGAAGAAATGGGCATCAAGGTAAACGGACAATACTTAAACCACCTAAGATATGCTGATGATATCGCCTTAATAACAGATAAGAAAGAAGAACTGATAAAAATGCTGGAAGAACTGGATACAGCAGCTAAAAATATAGGCTTGAGTATGAACTACACCAAAACTAAAATCATAACAAACACAGATGAAAATATCACGATCAGAATAAACCAGGAGAAAATAGAACAAGTCGAGGAATACCTGGGACAAATTATTAAACTAAAAAAAGAAAACCAAACAGCTGAAATCAAGAGACGTGTAAGATTGGCATGGGCAGCATTCGGTAAATTAAGCTACATATTAAAAAATAAAAAATATCCTCAGTAACTCAAAACTAAAGTGTATAACCAATGTATCCTTCCTGTCCTTACCTATGGATCCCAGACCTGGACAGAAACTAAATCAAACATGGATAAGGTAACAAAAACCCAAAGATGAATGGAAAAACAAATGTTACATGTAAAGCTAACAGATAGAAAAAGGAATGAATGGATGAGAAATGAAACAAAAGTAAGGGATGTCAGAGGAGAAGTAGCAAAATTAAAATGGAAATTTGCCAGTCATAATATCGACAGAAAGACGATCGATGGAACAAATGTATTGTAAACTTGAGACCTTGGGAAAATAAAAGAAGTAGGGGAAGGCCACAAATAAGATGGGCGGACAATTTGAAGAAACATGCGGGAGCTAGATGGATGAACACGGCGACAGACAGGGAAGAGTGGAAGATATTGGGGAAGGCCTATATCCAAATATGGATCGAAGAAGGCTAAATAGATAGATAGATAGATAGAAGAGTATGCAGGGCAGGGAAGCAGGGAGGAGGTGGGGGTGGGACTCGATATACAGTCAGTGGCGTATAAAGAAAAAAGTTTCGGGGGGGTCGAGACAGTTTCGGGAGGGCCCGAGACCTCATGACGCCGTATTTTAAGCTATTTTATGATTGTATTCATGAAATATATGGAAAATATCGAAAAAAATGTTAGCTTCGGGGGGGCCCCCCCGCTATACACCACGCGGTTAGTTCTGGGTTGAAAAAGCGATGAATAAATTTTTCATATCCATTAATAATGATTATATTATATCATCTCTTTTCCAAGCGAAAAACTGTATACGTATTTATGGTTGGGCAGAATTTCCGAAGTTGTGGTGATTTTGATATAAATTGGTACGATTAATAAAGTTATGAAGACATTTACAAAAATCATATTTTTTTTTTCGGCGACGTAATATATGCGGCGTCGCGACGGTTTCAAATGTGACGTGACATTGATCCAGATTTTCGCAAATAACTTCATAACTACATTAGATAGGAGAGTTTTAATTTCACTTTTAGGCAGACAATGAGTGTGCCTTTCTAACAAGGTATAACACTTTAGAAGCGTGATTAAGTTCCATTCAATAAAAATTGTTCAATTTAGTTTTTATCAAAATTTACATTTTTGTATTTTTCCTTAATTTTGGTTTATCTGAAGCGATTAAGTGGTTTTAAGGGTGATTTTGGGTTTGTTTACAAACTAAAGTTCCTTTTGAATCTGCCTATAAGAATATATTATAACTTAGACTTTTCACTGGCAGGAAATGATGCAAAAAATTTTTGAATTTGATCAAGTCAGTTTTTTTATAAAAGCCATGGATTTCGCTCATAACAAAAACATGTTTTTACTACACTTTATTTTGAACTATTTTTTTCTTAAGTTTTTATTATTATGTTTAAAAATTTAAGGAAAATTTTAAAAAATATATTGCAGTTCAAAAAAAAAACAGTCAGGAAGTTTGGGAATTTAATCCAAACACAAGAAATGATACTTCAAAAATCCTTGAATTTTGAGTCAATTTTGGCACCTCTTCATTCATGTCCATGGGATTTTTATATTTCCCGGGTGATTTTGTTCCTCCAAAAGAATTTACTTTCCCAAGGAACAAGCTTTCAAAATTTGTGTAAATCTCCATAAACCATATTGAAGTTTTCATGCCATTTGCCCCCAAAAATAGCTATTTTTAGAGAATCTATGAAATCCCATAAAAACAAGTCATTACTGCTATTAACTTGCTGTAGATCTATGACTTGAAATTAACTATAGAAATTTTTGTACTTCCATTATATAAAACATTCATTTTTTTTTAATTAGTGGGGGTGCTGACCACATACTATCATCCAGTTTATTAAAATATCGTGTGAAGCAAAAAAAAACGGAAAATCTTGAACTATGCTACCGATTTTATTGAAAAAAGTTGATGTTTGCAGGAAATTAATCAGGATTTTAAGAAAAAATAATTTATTCGCAATCTTGAAATTACAAGATGGAGCACAAAATCATGCTAAACCCTTTAAATTTGCTTGTTGAAGTGTAAACTTCTTTAGGCGCGTTTAGCAGTTTTTGTGGGTAGTGAATTGAACTGAGCCGTCAGGCTCCGCTATGTAACGCTCATTCGGGTAAAGTCGACTCGAGGTGCCTAACTGCGAGATGAACATTCAGCGAGCGATAGATGATGCAGATGAAGGCCAGTATTATTAATTTCGCCTTGTTGAAGTTTACACTTCTGCCGTGTGGTCTTAAGCACACACACTTTTTTATTTTTATGTTTCAGATATTTTTTGAGTTTTTTTTTTATAAAGAAATCCTATTTGTGCCACGCACGGACGAGGTACGCATTACTAAAATCAGTTGGATTGTTCCAAAAAAATTAATTTTTGTTTTAACCTTTATTGAACAGATTTCAATTCTGTCTCCATTCATTTCCTAATTAATTAATTCTTACTGAACCGATTTTTATCAAATAAAAAGTATCAAGGCAAAAATTAATTGCGCTTTAATGGTCCCCATCGAAATTTATCACCTTCTTAAAATTCAAGATGGCGGTCAGAATCAAACTTAACCTCTCAAAGAGGTTTGTTTATTCTTATGCTTCGAGAAACTATTCGTTTTTTTTATTCGATAAAAAGCTCTTTATCCGCCACACAGAACAAAACTTAAATTATTAAAATTGGCTTAGCAGTTTCGGAAATATTAATTTTTATTTTAACCATTGATAGAGCAAAGATGTTTCACAAACTATACTCTATCTGCATTTCCTCACAAATTCATTAAAACTAAACCGATTTCAATTAAATGAAAAGTATCATAGTGAGAATCGATTGCTCTTTGAGCATCACCATAGCATAAACTAATAAAATAGGCAACCGATCCAAAATGGCCCCATTTACCGATATCTCATACCAGATGGCCATACACGACGGTGTAAATATTTATTGAGAATTGCCTCCTCCGAAAGAGTCGGCGGTGTTGCCATACCAAAGACAATTATACCGATCTACTTTACAATCGTCCTACTAACTTTCCCCCGCCTATAGATTCCTTTTTCAAGACGTGGACATTTAGTGACTTCGCGTAAACAACCCGGAGCGCTTGGCAATTCTTTCGCTCTTTTAAATGAGGTGCATTAAAGAGAGAGAGCCTCTCGGGCGCGCGGCCCCGTGGGTTTGCTCGAACTCTATTATGAATGAGGTATTTAGAATTTGGTAGGTATACGGCTTAATTTAATCAAATATTATTCCTTTTCGAGCGACTGCCTATTTATTATATGCTTAGGCCAGAAACTAGTTAAATTCTACTTAGTGCAGGCGCTGTAGGTAGTTGAGTATGCAAAATAAGAGGAGCGCACTTTGACAGTTGGTCAAGGATCTGGATGTTGCCAAGCCAGGTTTTGGTCCAATTTTTTTATCCACCCTTCTCTTATAGTCATATTCGAATTTCTGAAAATGTAACTATGTTGATGCCCTAAAAAATAATAAAAACCTAAGCTAAAAATAAAATTATATTAGTTTTTTAAATTTTAGCTGCAAAAACCCCCATACCTTCTTCTTCTAGCTTCTTAGTGAAAAATATGTAATTGTCTTTATTGTAGACAATAAAATTTCCTTTTCAACGATATACAAGTCAGTGGGGTACGAACAAAGACAAATTCTCCAGCGGCGTCCGTTTATTGAGGTAATGCAAAAAAATTAAAAAAATAATTATTAAAAATTGTGTCCTATAGTCGGTTGTAGAGAATAACATTTCCTTTTAAACGATGTGTAACAGGGCAGCATTAGTTTTATTTATAACAATTTAGGGCCCTCCGTAAATTACATCAATTGAAAAATCACTAAACTTACCAATTGTTTTACAAGTTTTATCCAATTTTCTCAAAAACTAAGCTTTTTAGGAAGAAACTTATTCCACACTTTATTGTAGAAAATGAAATTCCCTTTTTAATAGTATATAAGTTAGAGCAATCAGATTAACAGCAAACTCTCCAGCGGCGTCCGTTTTTTGAGAAAATGTGAAAAAAATTAAAAATCATATGTTTGTCACAAGTTCTGCCCGATTATCTTAAAAACCAAGCCCTTTATCAAAAATTGTGCAACATAGTCGATTATAGACAATAAAAATTCCTTTTAAACGACGTACCACAAGGTAAGGTTTATCTTCACAATAAAACTTCACAGGCGTTCGTAATTAAAACCAACTTTTACAAATCACCAAACAAATTAATTTTGTTACAGGTTTTATCCAAGTTTCTTAGAAACTAAGCTCAATAAAAAAAAGCGTTCTAAACTTTATTGTAGAAAATAAAATTATCTTCGTAAATGGGGGTCACTTACAAAATAAATAAATAAAAACATTTTTGGAACATGTTTCACCCGATTCTCCAAAAAACCAAGCTCTTTATCAAAAAATGTCTCATACTTGATTGTAGAAAAAAATTCCTTTTTAACGATGTATAACAAGGTAAGAAAAGTTTAATTTTTAAAACTTTGGGGACGTCCGTAAATTAAATTATTGTTTAATAATCACCAAACAAATTAATTTTGGTTCGATTTTTTTTAAGATTCTTAAAATTTGAATCAGTGGCGGTAGTAGGCCATCCCCCCTCACATATCTAACCGTACCTACAAAATTATGGCGCAAGATGTAGAGAAAAGGTGAGTAGTAGGATCACCTTTGCTGCTAGCCGTACCTAGAATCTTTTTTTGGAAGGGGGGTTTCATCTTTTTTTTTTGTGGAGGAGGGATGAAAGGAAAGGTGGGGAGGTACAAGGGGTGCAAAGACTATCAATGCAGATGGCCGGTATAGTGTGGTGCTTCATTTGTTAATTTTTAAAAATTTATTTTATTTACAAACGCCTCTAAAGTTTTAAAAATGAAATTAATCTTATCAAGTTATATATCATTTCAAAGTCGGTTAAATCATGTGATAAACATGTTTCTTTTTTCATTTTTATATCACCTCACTTAACGGACGCCGCTGAAGACTTTGTCATTGGTCTTACCTCACTGTGTAATAGACCGTTAAAAAGCAAATTTTATTGTCTATAATAAAAGTAATTACATATTTTTCCCTAAGAAGCTTAGTTTTCAGAAAATTTGAAGAAAACCTCAAAATCTCAGGTTTTTGGGGGTCGGGGGGGTTTTTGCATCTAACATTTTACAAACTAATAAAATTTTTTATTTAGGTTGGATTTTACACATTTTTGATTAATTTCTCTGTCATTGTGGCTTTCAGGCGTCAACTTAGTTAAATTTTCAGAAATTCGAACACGGCTATAAGAGAAGGAGGGATAAAAAAAATTGGACCAAAACCTGGCTTGGAAACATCCAGATCGTTAATCTGCGACCTTTTCTCAGCTAGAATCCATTGTCAAACTGCGGTCGTCATATTTTGCATACTCAACTACCTACAGCGCCTGCACTAACTCGTTTGTTTCGGCTTAGGCGTTTACGTTTTGGACATATAAACCATTGTCTATATATATATATATATATATATATATATATATACCGGGTGGGCCAAAAAAAACCGGACAATACAAGAATAAACGAGCATCTTTGAAGGGTGCAATTTAATTTCGACCGCCATCTTGGATTTTGATATGGCGGACCGAAAAAGATATTTAGATAAAATATAATATAATTCTCCGCCAAGTGCAGTTTGTCCCATTAAAATCGATGATATAGTTCAAAAATTATATTGAAAAAAAAATTGTCCGGTTTTTTTTGGCGCACCCGGTATATATGTACTAATAATTTCTAAAATACAATAAATAGTCAAAAATATCTTTGATTTCCATAATATATGCCCAAGAAGAAAGGGGAAATAAGATGTTGGATGGTTTTTAGATCGAGTGGCGCACTTTTTACACCGTAGCGACTACTTAAGTGTTTAATTAATAAATAATTTTAATTGTCAGAAAACTGTCATAAGCATTAATGTAATTTGATCAAAATCTGATCAACTCGTGAGTGTCGAACACTAATTTACCTGAAACTTATGAAAATCGGTTTAGTGGTTAGGAGGCAGACATCACGACGATATTGGTAAGATAGGTCAAAATACACCCAAATAACAAATTTTCAGCGTTATCTCAAAAAAAAATTGCTGCGCGAGCCAGGAAGGTAAAGAAATATTTTCAGGGGACCCAAATTTAACCGCAAACCAAAAAATCGCTTTTCAATTTTGGCCAAATAGTTTAAAAAATGGTTTTGAATTTAAGCAGCCCAAAATCTTTGAATTTGCCCGACCACTATAAGACTTGGATATTTTTTTATAAAAACTAAAAAATATTGAACTTTAGACGCTTTCTTGCTATCACCAAATATATTGTAACAAAACGGGATTTGAGCATAACTAGTATTTTTGCCATTTATAAGTTTTTAAAGATTTTCAATTAAATATTGTTTTTGTCATCAACAAGCATTAATTATATGCAAGACTAGGTTGATTAAGTAAAATTTATGGCAACTCGGCGACTTGTTTTTGGGCATATTTTCAGGTTCGCTGTATTTTAATAAAAGTTGTATTCGGCTAATATGTCCTTTGAGCCACTAACATCAAAATAATTCATATTTTGTAACTGGAAACAAATTAGCTAAACTATTTTCAACTTTTAAGAAACACACTGTAAGATTTAAACTTTACCGAATTTCTAAATCCACGCATCTTTGAATTGCGGTGGTATTTTGTCTCTTTGTCTTTCTCGCCAATGCGAGAGAGCTTAAGATTCAAACCACGGCAACCAAGAGTGTCTGTAGAGAAGAGTGGTGGAAGAAATCCGTTAAAGAAAGCTTAGATTTAGACCAATCAGCTAGCGGCAAACTGAGAATGTTTAGAGAGCGGAGTACTGAAACTTTCGAAAGTCGGATTTTACTTTACTCTTTAGTTTGCCTTTACTTGTATCGTTACGCTTCCGATCACACTTCTTAAGGGGGGTTTTATTTCAACTGGGGAAATTTATCAATTATTTTAACTTTGTATAAGCTATTATCTTTATTATTCATAATTATTTTAGTCTTTTCTTTTGGAGTTTATTGATTTTAAAGTCATTAATTATTACTGTTTCCAGTGTTTTGACATAATGTGTTTAACTGTTTTATGGTTTTTTTAACAACAAAATACAAACCATTCGTTGCCCTTAAATCGGCAACCTAAACAGTAATATTAAGTAAATTAAACAGTTGATTGAATAGTTTCAATCATTCAATCAACGTTTAAGATGTTGATAAATATATATATTTACAACAAATATATAAAAGGTTTATAAAACCTAAAAGTTTAAGAAGTGTAAATATTTGAATACATAAGTTTAATAGTAGTAAAAAGTCGATATTCAACTAATAAATATAAGAAGTGAAAGTGTGAAGCTACAAGAAGAAAATTAATAAGGTATGTATGATTATCCTGCATTAGTTATACATTTGAGAAAAACGTTTATAGCATACTTTTCCTCCAAGAACCGTCAAATTCCCTTTCGAGATCGTGTAAATTTAATAACATATAGTAACATTTAATCTTTTTATAATTTATATAAGTTGTAGCCTAAGTTGGTAGCTTACAACATTTAAGCCTTGGCCACTTGAGGTGACAGTACCACTGTCACATCCTCGGCCCCTGTTACAATATTTTAAAAAATTACACCCTTTTAAAGCTGGTCTATAATAGTAAAATAAAGATTTTTGCAACCTAGTAAAATGTTGTTGGAAAAAAATCTTATAGCATGTAAAGAAAGAATTTTTGAAATCGCCCTATATTTGATAAAATTATGCGAATATGGTTTTTGAAGAGGGTGGGGGGGAATGACAGAAGGGGCGATGGGTGGATGCAGGGAGGACTGCAAAGTAGGAATTAGTAAAGTAAAGGATTGCAAAATGATAATTAATTATCCGCTTGCAAAATGATCTTCAGAATATTTTTAGAAAAGTTGACCGTTTTCGAGTTAATAGCAAAAAACCGTCAAAAAGCACGTTTAAGGGGGAGGGGGGACACCTCCCTGCCAGTGTTGAGGGGGTGGTTTCCTTTCTTAAAATGTTCGAACGAGTCTTATGTCCATCCATAACAAGTGTGTTGCTTTTACCAGAAACGAGTATAATATAGTTTACATTAAAAGCGTCTAGAGCAGACACAAACATTTGAGCGAACGTTTATTTGAGCATAGAGAACTAAATATGATGTAAGATACAAAAAAGCGCAAAGTAATTAAATTAAACTTTTGTTTGTTAATTATTTTTATAAGAAGTACTTCATATGCAATATTTTTTTCCTACCACTACACATGAAAATGATGGATTTCACACCATTTTACCATCCTCAGAAAACGTTAGATTTCACCTATGGACAAACATTTTTCTGCACATGAAAAAGTAGTTTTCGCACAAAATTTACAAAGGTCAAAAGAAATAATTAGTTAACAGCAAAATTTAGAATACTCATAAAAAAACAAAGATAAAATTTAATCAGCCAATAAGGTCTTGAATAAACCACTCTATACAATAACTGGCGATGAATGATAGACAGACAACTCGATAGAAAGTAACTTTCTTACACTCCCGTGTTGTTTCACTCGGCTAGCGCCTCGTTCACAACATTCACGGTCATGTGAAATTTGTCACTCTCTTTTTTGTCTCTTGTTATGTAATAGACTATTTTTTTTTGTAACCTTACCATATGAATAATAAAGTTACTCATTTCTGACCTTACTAACTAGAAGCCTCAAAAAGGGTCCACCTATTTAAAAAAAAATAATGAAACTGGGCCTCCTTTCAAGGGCCTCTCCAAATTATTTTTTGTTGTTTAGGGATAAAAACACAAGAGATAAAAGTGTCACTGTTTATCCCTGGGATCAAAAGTGATAAATCAGGGATAAAAAATTAAAATCAGGGATGAAAAGTGATAGGTCAGGAAAGACAAAACAGACGTAAATTTAAACTGCGCTTTTAAAATATTTTAGACAAGTGATTCTTATTTGATTAAACAATCGTTTAACCCTATTTTTTATGCACCCACGCTTTTACCTTAGTCTGTTAAAAGTCACGTTTGTGTACTTAAAATTTTCTAGTTTTTTATACAGCTAATGATTTCAGTAAAACCGTTTAACTTAAAACTGTTTACCTATTTTTGAGTTTGATGTTTGGCTCCACTCCACTTACCTGTTCCAACTTAATTTCTAAAATCCTAAATTAAAATCAGCGACGTTATATACCCCAAAGTTTTAAATTTGATACAGATATCGGTTGACAAATGAATTTTGTTTTAATTTAGTTTAAAAATTGTATTGAGTGATGTTAAGCACCACAAAGTAGCAAGTTTAAATCAAATCAATTAATAAATACTTATGAAAAATTTTGCAGCCGTCATGTTCAATTTTGTAAGTTTCAGTTTCCGTATTTAATACATACTGGTTGATAAATGGGGAACTCCGCCATTTGTTTTTTTTTAAGATTGATGAAAATAAATTGAGTAGGTGGATTTACTCCGACAATTCTCTCACTCATAAAAATGTCTAGACTAGAGATTTTCCAAACGTTTTCCGAGTTTTCCGAACATTTCACGAGTTTCTATGGAAATTTTTCGAGTTTTTTCAGAGTGTTTTCGAACAATTCCTGAGTTTTCCGAAAAAATTTTCAAAGTTTATTCCAATATTTCCGAGTTTTTGGGGTCAATTTTCAATTTCAATTTCAATTTTAATCATATATATATATTTATCGGTTTCACAACGTTCTACGTCTTCCGATACCCAATCTCCACTCGTTTCTGTTTGCCCATAATTCATCATCTAGGCCTCTTATTCTTATTTCACTATCTATTCCTTCTTTCCAGCTTCTCCTTGGTCTTCCTCGTTTTCTTCGGCCAGTTGGTTTCCATTGTAATATTTGTTTAGGTAGTCTTCCATCATCCATTCTTTGTACATGTCCGTACCACACCAGTTGTTTTGTTCTTATATCATCCACTAGAGTACGTTCACCCACTGTCATAATTTCTCTTATTCTTTGATTGGTAACTCTTTCTCTTTTTGATTTCCCTACTGCTCTTCTCCAATAGTCCATCTCCGTAGCGGAAAGCATTTTTTCTGTTCTATCTTTGATTGGCCATACTTCTGAGCCGTATGTAATAATACTTTTTACAATGGTGTTATATATAAGCTTTTTGTTATGTTTTGATATACTTTGGTCCCAAATTATTCCATTTAATAAAGTTATTGCTTTTCTTCCTTGTACGTTTCTATCTTTTATAGCTTTGTCTAGTGTTCCGTCAGCTGTAATTTTTAGACCCAAGTATTTATACTCATCACAGGACTGAATTCGCTGCCCAATATTTAAGATTAGATCCTGTTTCGTTCCACCAATACACATATACTCTGTCTTATTGATATTAACCTCTAGTCCCCACTTATTGTACTCTTCTATTAGTTTTCGTGTCATATATTCGAGGTCGTCATAATCCTGAGCCACCACTATCTGATCATCGGCGAAACATAAAGTATACAAGGTGGTTTCATTTAACGGAATTCCCATGTTTTGGCATTTTCTCTTCCAGACTTTAAGGACCTGTTCCAAATATATCTTGAAGAGCGTAGGCGAGATACAGCAACCTTGTTTAAGACCTTTATTTACTTGAAAGCCTTTGGTTAGTTTTGCTTTTATTTTAACTTTTGCCTTACTATTGCGGTATAACTCTTTGATGGCCTTAATTAGTTGTACGCTTATGTTTGTCTTTTCCAACGCTTTCCAAAGTAGATTTAGTGGTATACTATCATATGCCTTCTGCAAATCTACGTAAAGCAGATGGAGCTCTTGTCCGTATGCCATTTTCTTTTCAATAACTTGGGTTATACAAAAGAGATGATCTGAAGTCGATCTACCCGCCCTGAAACCAGCTTGTTCTTCTGCCTCCATATCTTTATATTCGCTCTCCACTTTATTTCTTATTATTTTGCCATATATTCTGCTTAGCGCACTAGTTACAGATATACCTCTATAATTGTCACATATATCTTTCCTTCCTTTTTTGTGTATTGTGGATATATATGACGTTTTCCACTCAGTTGGTACTACAGCTCCATTTAAATATCTTTGGAAAAGATTCCGTAATCTACAAAACAATTCTTCAGTGCCATATTTAATAAGTTCAGCTGGGATATTTCCGGGTCCGGCAAATTTACCGCTTTTTAAGGTTTTGCACACGTTTTTGACCTCAGATATTGTGAGGGGTACTGGAGATCCCATCGTTCTAATGATATTGTCTCTTTCGTCTTCCTTGAATTCTGCTCTATCTTCAGTTAAAAGTTTTTTAAAATGCTCATCCCATTCTTTGTCTGGTATTGGTGAAATAATATCTCTGCATGTTTCTTTTTTGATCGATCTTATAGTTTTCCAGCTTTCGGTACTTCTCCTACCTCCTAAGTAAGAATCTATTTTCTGGCACTTTTGCATCCATGATTGATTCTTCTTATCACTGATCATTCTTCTCACCTTTGATTGCGCGATTTTGTATTCTTCTCTGCTTCTATCTGTCTTTTGGGATAAGTACGTGTGATATAATTTCCTTTTTTCCTCTATTTCACTTTCAATCTCAGCATCCCACCAGTTTTGTTCTTTTAGGAGTTTCTTCCACTAATCCTAGTGCTTCTTTTGCAGCTTGATGGATGCTTAATGTGATACATTCGTATTCCTCATCTGGGGTTTCACCTGAACTTGAATTAAGTTTTTCGTTCAGTCTCTTTTTGTATAAGTTTTTTACGCTGTCATGTTCTAGGCTTAGTAGATTATATTGACAGTGATCAATTTCCTCATTCACTGTATCATCAAGATTTTGTTGATGGAGGCTTCGGCCTTGATAAGGAAAGAGAATTTTGGTTTCCAGAAAATAGTGATCACTTCCGCATGTTGATCCACGCTTTGTTCTGACATCTTGAATTTTTAGTTTTGTCTTTTGTTTAGTGATAAGATAATCAATGACGGATTTCAGGTTTTGTGAGGGTTTGGTCCAGGTATATTTGTGTATTTTCTTATGTTGGAAAAAACCGTTTTGGATTTTTAGGTCTAATTGCTCACATACTGTGATAAGCCGGTTTCCATTGTCATTAACAACATCTTCTCCATATTGGCCAACTGTCAGATCATTTACTCTGTTACCTGTTCTACTATTTAAATCTCCCAATATTACAATTTCTCTAGATGTACTTACTGCTGATATTTCATTGTGGATTTCTTCAAAAAAATTGTCTTTCACGGCTACATTTGCATCGTCATTATACGCATAGATTCCAAAAATCGTAAGTCTCATTCCTTTTATTGTTATATTCATTCTTATTAGCCGTTCATTTACTGCTTCCCAGTTGGTGACATATTTTCTAAATCTTTTGTTGACCAAAATAGATACTCCTTGTTGCGCATGTTTTTCTTTTGTCACTCCGCTATAGAAATGGTCATACTGTCCTAGGTTTTCAGATCCTTTTCCTTTCTTCTTCGTTTCTGTTAGTACAGCAAGGTCAACCTTCATTCTGCTGCACTCATGGACTATATCATTCACTTTTCGACTCATTCCTTGTACGTTCCATGTACCAAACATCATATTCCTGTTTCTTTGCTTGGTTCGTCTTAGGTTTTTCATTTCTTTCCGAGGCGTTTGATTGGGTTTTTTAACAGTGTACGTTTTTTCCGGGTATCAGAGAGTTAGTCTAATGCCCCAACCCCCAACCTGGAGGATCAGGTGATTTTTGATCGAGGATTTCTTCCCCTAGCCTTTGACGATTCCAACGCCGGTACTACAAGGCAGCATCTTCTTCTTTTATACTATCCCTAAAAGAAAGGGTTGCCACCTGCGCTATGATCACCGTACCGAGGTCCATCCTCTCCGCCTTTCATACCGATGTGGTCTTCTCCCGTAACCCTGGGAATGGGACCCTAAACAGGTGCTAACTCTCCGGGTCAGAGAGTACCTGGAATCTACGGAGGGCAGGGGTCGATTCATTTCCCCTGATAGACATCTGACGAGGTCTACCTCGTACCCCTTTTTTAATTTTAATCAATTCAATTCAATTTCAATATATTTATTTGCCACATTTTTTACATGGAAATGAGTTTTATACATCATAGCCTTAAGTAAGTAAATATATCATGAAATATACATTGCAATGGTTTCTTTGTACCTACATAAATGTAATTAAGCCCATTTACCGGAATTCAACAAAGTTAAAAAAATAACAAAAATAATAATAATTGTGACAAACTTGATGGATTCAGGAAAAAAAAATTTCTTGGTTTAGTGTTGTCTTTTAGACTAAAAAAAGTTTAAAAAAATTAAATAAATAAAAGTAGAAATAAATAAATGCAAAGTAGTTATACTACCACAATGAAAAAAAAACAAATATATTAAAGTTAAAAAAAGTTATGAAATATTCTTGAAGACCAGTTTCTAGTTAAGTATCTATTTATTTATTATAATTTTGGATAATTTTGAAGTAACCAAGTGCATATTTATTTTCTTAAATAATTTTTTTTGACTTTGTGTTTGAGTTCAGATTGTGTTGATGTTCAGTTCAATATATGTATAGCAGCTTTGACCAATTGTTTTTTGTTTTCTTGGTAGTCTATTTTCCACAACAAATCTTGTGTCAGGAATATGTGGGATTTCTGGAAACAGTAGATTATTTTGACCTAGACAGAGAACAGAATATTTATAATGAGTTAGTTGTCTTAAACTGAGTAAGTTTGTGCCTTTGTACAAATTTTTAGTTTTTCTAAACATTACACAAGTTTCCTTTGAGCATTTGCTGAGTTTTTCGAACATTTTCAGTTTTCCAAAAATTTTCCTAGTTTTTCTGAACACTTTCCCAGATTTCCGAAAATGTTCCTAGTTTTTCCGAGCATTTCCCGAGTTTTTTCGAACATTTCTAAAGTTTTTCTGAACTTTTCTCGAGTTTTTTAAACATTTTCCGTGTTCTTCCGAACATTTCCCCAGTTCTCCAAAAATTTTCCCAGTTTTTCTGAACATTTTCCGAGATTTCCGAAAATTTTCCTTGTTTTTCCGAGCATTTCCCGAGGTTTTTTGAACATTTTCAAAGTTTTCTGAAAATTCTTTGAGTTTTTCTAAACATTTTCCGAGTTTTTCGAAAATTTATCGAGTTTTTTTGAACTTTTACAAAGTTTTTCTAAACTTTTCTCGACTTTTTTAAACATTTTCTGTGTTTTTCCGAACATCTCCCCAGTTTTCCAAAAAGTTTCCTAGTTTTTCTGAACGTTTTCCGAGATTTCCGAAAATTTTCCTAGTTTTTCCGAGCATTTGCCGAGGTTTTTCGAATATTTGTAAAGTTTTCTGAAAATTGTCCAAGGTTTTTTGAAGATTTTCCAAGTTTTTCGAAAATTTCTCGAGTTTTTTCGAACATTTGTAAAGTTTTTTTAAAACTTCTCGAGTTTTTTTAACATTTTCCAAGTTTTTGCGAACATCTCGCAAGTTTTATGAAAATGTATGTTTCCGAACATTTCCCAAACATTTTCCGGGGTTTTCCTGACATTTCCCATGTTTTCCGAAAATTTCTTGAGTTTTTCCAAAAAATTCCTGAGTTGTCCGAAGTTGTTAAGGACTGTACATGTGTTTCTGGCCTTAACTCTTGGAAGTCAGAAAATATATATACTTTTTCTTACCTACATATCTATGGCCTCCACTGGGCAAGACGCGTCCACCCCTGACGAAGGTTGCATGTATACTGAAAGCAGTGATTGAAAGATTTTTCCAAATGATTTTGTATTAAATGAAATATCGGCAACACTGCACTATGGAGGCAGAAACACTTCCTCTCTTTTTTCCTATGTAAATTATGGCATAAGAAAAAAAAGACAGACCTAGCATTCCAGTTCATGTGGTTACCTGCTATTACCAAACGAATAGGGAAATCAGCGCCCTCACCGGTCGTCACCGGCTGCGTTCAAAGGTGCCGAGTGCGTGAATTTTAGAGTATGCTATTAGCCTAATGTAAATTGACTGTCTACTATATTATACTCGTTTCTGACCATAGCAACTTTCGTCAATTTTTAAATCAAAGATGGCCGACTAATTAATATTTGTCTTTTTATGAAGGATCGCTATTTTTAGTTGCGATTAATTTTTACTCCCTATCGATGTTAACCATGATGCTTTTTTGTTCATTAAAAGCAGTTCATTAATAAGGAATTCATAAGCAAAGAAATACAAGTAAAATTAAAAAAGCAAACAAGAAATCCATCACAAATTTTTAGGCTCATAGATTGTTTGCTAATTTCCGAAGAAAGTGTATTTTTACCATATAATAATATTTTTTTTTACTTCCTGTTAAACTTTGATAAATTATTATAATCCAAAAAACTATTTTGTCCAAGGCCATCAACGACGCAGTCACCTAAGGTAGTGTTATATGAGGGCAGCCAAATGCGTACAATAAAATGAAAAATTTATTAAAAAATTAATAACACCATTTGCAAAGTGTTCACCCTATTAAAATCGATGATATAGTTAAAAAGTTATAATTAATAATAGTGATTGGTTTTTTATTTATATATAAACCATTTTAAAGAATTCTATGATCAGGAGAGGCATCAAAATAGGCGGCCAATACTCCAGCCCCGGACCTGAACCTAATAATTTTAAAAACATGTCATTTAACATTCTCTAGTTAGAAAAAACAAAAATTTATAATTACCGAAATAGAAAAGAAATACTTATGAACTTAGATATTTATGAAATAATTAACTCCGCTAGCTATATTTTTGAAATACCGCTAATTTTATAAAAAACTGCAACTTACCAAGAAACCTAAATAAGTTTTGTTGCGAAATTTTATTAAAAGATTCTGATTTTCTTCTCTAAGAACGCACCAAAAAGATAATAACACAATGTGTTGCATTGTTTTTGACACATTTATTCCAAGCCATCAGATTTCTAATTACTTAAAGCCATATAACTATGAGATACTTGAAATAATACTCTAGAGGTGGTATTGCATAGAGTAGGATTGCCTTAAGGTCGATAAGTATATCAGTAGTAACTCAGGTGACAAACAAATTGGAAGGAAACATGATGAGGCCTCCGCGATGCTTAATTTCAAATTCATTATTACAGGTATTATGGGAAGTATGCCAACATTTTACAAATAAAGCCTTAAAATTACTGCCTATATAAAGCATTCCTAAAATTGTCTTATTATAATATTTTTACCCTAGAACTAATATTGTACAATAAATATGTAGGTACACGCTGATCTAGAGCTAAATATAAAACATTTGTATGTACTTGCAAACCCCAAAAGCCGCAGAAAACAGCCAGTAATTTATTTGGTATTTGTATTTTTTGTAACTTTTGACCCCTTTAGTACGTCTATGGGCAGGGCCCGAAGTAGGCACGGACAAACCGGGCTTCTGCTCAGGGGCGCCTAATCATAGGGGCGCCAAATCAGAGTTCTAAAGGTGCTAAATTGTACATCTAGAGTAGCCGGATTAGATGTATTTAGAAGTATTAGTATAGGCGCGCCAATTTACTGTTTCGCCCAGGGCGCCTAAATATCTAGGGCGGGTCCTGTTATGGGCTTCAGTTATTTAAATGTATTGTAGGTTCTAAGGTTCTATATAAAATCAAAGCATTTTGAGACATAAAACCTATTAATATTTTGACAGCAAATAATTAAAGTTTTTGTAGTCGGCACCCCTACTAAATTTAAAAATTTTGGTTCCGTTTTCGAGAATTAAGGTTTTCTTTAAATTTGGTATGGCTGTATGATTTTAAACATTATAAAATTGTTATTTGTAAAATAATATTTAAGGTAAATGTTGTATTTTTGGGAATTTCGACAATTTTTTAAAAAGTGCTATTTTTAAGTATGTTTGGCATAAAAACTTTGGCAGGATTTTTGTAAAATTATACAGTTTTTGAAAGCCTGTTTCTCAATATAACTAATTCCTTTGGAGGATCAAAATCACCCAGAAAATATAGAAATCCGAGGCACACAAATGAAGAGATGTCAAATTGAGCCCTAAATCCAATGTTTTTTTTACATCGCATTACTTAAGTTGGAATTTTTTTATTAGACACCACTATTTTACATTTACCGCAATATTTTTTAAAATAATTTTGTTCTTATAATATTTAGACAAGAAATAAGAATAAAAAAATTAGTAGTAGTACTTAAAAAAAATTATTTAATCTTAAGAGCATTTTTTAAATTTTTTTACAAAACGCGATATTGCTAATTTTGATACTTTTTTGTGCGGTTCCGTGTAAAGATAATATATAAATTTAAGCACGTTGTGATAGGCTAACTCAAAAAATACAATAATTATTATACGAGATCAAAATCACCACTAAACTGTGTTCGAGGAAAGCAAATAATACAAAAATTTTAAAAATTGCAAATTTAAATTTTGGTGAAAATTTGACTTCTAAAATTTTTAATAAAAAATCTATAAATATTTGTTGATATTATTATAGAGCGGTAGATAGATACATCTACTGGCTGCATAAAACTGAAAACAAAATTGTCCTACAAATTACCGTTTTTGAGATATTTGACAAAAAGTAGGTTACTATCAATCTTCACCTTTAGGACGTCGCGACGCTACCTATAATGCGACGCCGAGCAAATCACTATTTTTTCCTAACTTCGTAGGGAGTCCTTAAACAGCATGCCAAGTTATATCAAAATCACCCAAAAATTGAATATTTCCAATTTGACTGCCCGACCATTAGGGGAAAGTGCTCAGGGGCGCGGTCAGATATTATAATAATTGTGATTTTTTTTAGTGTTCGTGTTCCTTAGACACATAAGATACATTTTATAACTATTACAGCCCCATACTTTAAATTTGAAATTTTAAAACATTTGGGGGGTGGGGGGCGCGGCCAAATTTATTATTTTTTAGGAAAACAAAAAATCATTTATTTTCTTGGCGGATATGATGACAAAATCAATTTCAAAAACAAAAATTTTCGACCCAACTTACTGTATACTGCCACATAACAAAACTAATTGCTATTATTTTGCAAAGTAAAGAACCGCTAGAAGGTTTCTTTTTAAATCCCATTCAATATCTATGCCACAAGAAAGTAAATACCCTGTAAATCAGGAACGCGCCGAAAAATATGCCTTGGAGGGAGGAGCCAGACCCTATAATACCGTATTTTATGCTATTTTATTTTTTATTCATAAAATATGCAAAAATATTCAAAAAATTTAAAGGCTTGGGGGAAAGCGGGCCTTGAAACCCCCTTCCGCCTGGATGCGGCCAGGTTCTGCTACAGAATAGCGCCCTACAAAATAGCGCTGCTTCAAAATAGCGCTGCTACAAAATTCTTGCGGCCATATGTGAATCATATACATAATATTCCAACACTCCCTGTTACCTATTTACACAATGACTGGCGTTTAATGCAAACATTTAGAAAAATACATAAATACCAAATTTACATAGATAGAGTTTTTGTCAACGGTGCACCAATGATTCGACGTGACGAATACACGAATAAAATAATACGCATGTGTAAAAATATAACCATACAGGACATTTTATCTTAACCCTTTCCGGATGGCGGCGGCGCTCCTTTCCAATTATTTGGCACACATATGGGAGTTTCTGCAGTGGCAGACAGGCGTAAATACACGACACACAAAAAATTACTATTAGAAAGTAACTGAAGATATTTATTTAAACGAAGTTTTTATTGTTTAGAGATAAAATAAACTTAAAAAATCATTGGAGAAATAGGTGCATATTATTATTATAGCTAGACGACTAATTACAGAAGTGTCTTTATTAGAGATAAAGTAAACTAAAGAAACCATTAAAAATATAGGTACATATTCTTATGTTATACTAATTAAAAAAAATATTTTTATTTTATACGCAGGTAACCAGACGCGACCGTTATTATTTTACACGACTTTGCCACCTTGCCGGTTGTCGCTTGTAGGCGACAGTGTCGTGAACAGACGACGCTCGTCCGTCTGACAAGCAAACATTGTCGTAAACGTTCCGACACCCGTCCGTGTGCCAATGCAAAAAAAAATTGTCTCCAAGGCAACGAGAGCAGTTCAGAAATAAAATGAACAGGTGTCGTCAATAGGCGACAGCCGTCCCTCTGCCAAAAAAACTACTATCGTTCAAATTACGGCAGCCGTCCGGAAAGGGTTAAGAACCGCAAAAAGGATAGACTTATACCCCTTGATATTGCTCTTTCAAATATGATTGCATCATGCCTCGTAAGGTACCGTGGGTATTGGAATAATATATGCTATATAGAAATAACATACATATGTATTTGAAAGCAACAAATCAGAACAATTTTTCTTAAGGACCGCGGCGACTTATGTTGGCATCATGCATGGGCAATTACCGTGGGTATTGAAATAATATGTATATGATGTAAATTCATAAGCTGTTGAGCTTACACGTGCATTATTTGCCACTTCATCCCTTTATTGTGCACTCACTACCTAAAAGGGTTAAAATGTAATAACTAGTTTAACTCCAGACTCAATTAGCATATATGTGATGCCATAAAAGCCCTAATTTATATAAAATGTTTTTTGGAAATTTCCACCCCATTGTACTCCAAAGGACTAAAAGGTTTTTTTTTAACTTCAGACACAATTACCGTCAAAATTACGATATCTTACTTTTTATATCTCACACAAAATGTATGTCTGTTTATATAAAATTGTATTCCTGCTATTGTACCTCATGTAGTAGTGATGGGCAAAACTGGTTTTTTCAAAATGCAGTGCTGGCTATTGCTGCTTTCTCCAAAAAGCAGCTTTTGAAAAGCTGCACATTTTAGTTTTCTCCCATACAATACAATACAACATATTACAATACAAAACGTTTATTTCCATCCATCCAAGACAATCATGCAATAGTCATACTTATATACTAACCTAAAAAGTGAAGAGAAAAATAATATTTTTTTTTACTTCTCAGTCTATTGACCCTATATTATAATTTTATAAAATTCATACATGATAAAAACATTTTTTTAATAAAAATATCATTTTAATTTAAATTTGATTTAGTGATTTACAGGTCCTAATATTATACAGGGTGTTCCAACTAAAAGGTAACAGACGTGTTTTTTGGTATTTTTTGTGTGAATTTGGAGAAACGCTCGGACACGTCGATTTTGTTTGCGAGGGGGACACCTTTTGGCTATCTTGAAATTTTTGTAGCACTCACCATCTGCGAGGGGTATACTTTACCCCTATATTTTGAATGGGGAAAGTGGGTCTAGTGATACCTTGTTTTGAAGGCCTCCTAAATGTCTTTACAACCGTGTAAAAATGTGAAAAATCTATCTATTATTGTTTGAGATAATTGCCTTCAAACTTTCAAATTTAACATGGACTGATAAAATAAAAATTTAATCAGAATTTTATATTTTTCGGATTTGATTTTTATTTTATCATTCCATGTAAAATTTGAAAATTTTAAAGCAAATATCTCAAAAACTAATATATGGATTTTCGAAATTTTTACACGGATGTAAAGACATTCAAGTGAACTTCAAAATAAGGTATCACTAGACCCACTTTCCCTATTTAAAATATAGGGGTAAAGTATACCCCTCAAAAATGGTGCGCGCTACAAAAATTTCAAGATAGCCAAAAGGTGTCCCCCTCACAAACAAAATCGACGTGTCCGAGCGTTTCTCCAAATTCGCACAAAAAATTCAAGAAAACACGTCTGTTACCTTTTAGTTGGAACACCCTGTATAGTAAATTATTAAAAAGGAAGGGGCCTATATTATGAGGGGACATGGTATGCTAACTTAGATTTACAAATATGTGTACGTAAGTCATATCTATGTCTAGTTTACAAATTATGTATATCACAGTTTCTGTTAAATTTTTCACAATTTATAACACAAACAAATTTCATATACGAACAAAGAAAAGAATCCCATCTATACTAATTTTGGCAACTTTCAAAAAGCAATTTAGTAGAAAGCAACCCACCATTACCCAAGAGTGTAAAAAATATTTTTTTGTTAACTTTAGACTTAATTATCATTTATATCATATCATAATAGGTAAGTAATATGTTATTTAAAAATGTATTTTGACAATTACCTACACCGCTTGTGCCACCCCAGACCTAGAGAGACTGAAATGTATTTTTATACCGCACGCGCACGTACTATATCTTAATTAAAATTTTACTATTACCTATTTTCTCCTCTAATATGTGATTGATAAAAGCAGTGTTCCATCATCCCGTTCGACAGTCATAAAACCGTCCGAAAATTCTCAATGCGCCCGCAATGCAGTACGAGGACTGTTTTAAAACGGTTTTGGTTTGATGGAACGACCAAATAACTGTCCAAAAATCGAATGCTGTTGTTGCAGTGATCGATTTACTTCAGTCATGTAATCATATGCAAGAGAGTTAAAAGGAAAGTCACGTGACTAAAGGAAGGGTAGGTTTCGACGTCTCGCGTAAAGGTAGAGCGAAGGCAAAGTGGGAATTCGAGAGCTCTAAATTAAAGTTGCACAAAGAAAAAAGAGATTTGTGAATTACTTTGCAAAATTGCTTATTTTATGTAAATTTTATTTAAAAAAATTACGGCACTAGTTTTATTTATTACACATTTTTTTATAAAATTACATGGGATTATCAGAATACATTTTTAATTTTAGTTCTTTAAAATGCAGATAAAATTACATTGATTTCATTTATATTTACAAAATATAAACCACTACAGACTGCCTAATAAACTAAATACACCCAAAATTAAAACGAACTTGCATTAGAACATATTTTTGGGAAAACTTGTGACAAAATATTTATGTTTTGTAATGTTATAAGTTTTATGTGAAATTTATACAGTGATTATCGCTTATAACATTGAACATTATTTTACTAAAAATGTCATTAGTATAAAGTGATTAAAAGCTAAAAACTAAATACTTGTGTATGCATTTGATATAGAAAACATGCCGCTGTCCCGAAGAAATAACCTTAAGAGGCTTTTGCGAAAAAATCAAGGGATGCTGTAGATATACCGCAATTTTTTTTTGGAAATTTAAAAAATACCTATTTGTTTATTTACGTAGCTTCGTTGTGAAATTGAGTTTATTTTTCCTTAAATGCCAAAATTTTAATTTTTTTTATTATTCACTGTTTTTTTTGTAATTTTCTCAGACAAATGTAATTTTAATGTAAATTTATGGTATATTTTTATCTCAGCTGATGTAAACTAGAAATTTGTTGTCACGAAGTGGATGAGAATTTACATACATTTTTTCCAGTCCAACATATAATAAACACAGACAAAAAAAAGAGTAAGATGCAAACATTTCTAATACGCCTGTCCTCGATCCTTGTATTTTGGAGGGGTCCGAAAGTGGCCTACTGGAACGAAAAAATGACGGTCCGACAACAGTACAACGTCGACCTGGAACGCACAATGGATTTTTCGTATCGTTTTATGACTGTCGCACGCGATGATGGAACAAAGCAAAAATATCCTTATACCGGACCAACCATATATATCCGAAACTCAGGTACCGAATTTATTACAATCTTTGAAGTAGTTTTTAAGTCCTGAGTGTTGGTTACAGACAGACGAGACGGCTCCGGCCTCAATTTAGTGCTTTTTTATGAGGAAGAGTTTTATACAATGACCGCCAATTTATTTTAATCACAAAGTATACAAGTGTATTACTGCTTAGAGGCATTCATGCATCACTTTTCGTTTAATGCAAAGGTGACTCTAGAGGTTGAAAGCCCCTACCTTTGGGAACACAATTCCAATTAATGAACATCTGTCAAATTCATGCCAAATACAATATGGCGGTTGAAACATGAAAAACAGGATATTTTTTAAAAATTCACTTTTTTCTCTCTTTAACTCCTTTTTCAAAATTAATTTGGTTTTATTTGGATTATAGTGCACTTTTATAAAAACTTTCAATTCATACATGATAAAAACATTTTTTTAATAAAAATATCATTTTAATTTAAATTTGATTTAGTGATTTACAGGTCCTAATATTATACAGGGTGTTCCAACTAAAAGGTAACAGACGTGTTTTTTGGTATTTTTTGTGTGAATTTGGAGAAACGCTCGGACACGTCGATTTTGTTTGCGAGGGGGACACCTTTTGGCTATCTTGAAATTTTTGTAGCACTCACCATCTGCGAGGGGTATACTTTACCCCTATATTTTGAATGGGGAAAGTGGGTCTAGTGATACCTTGTTTTGAAGGCCTCCTAAATGTCTTTACAACCGTGTAAAAATGTGAAAAATCTATCTATTATTGTTTGAGATAATTGCCTTCAAACTTTCAAATTTAACATGGACTGATAAAATAAAAATTTAATCAGAATTTTATATTTTTCGGATTTGATTTTTATTTTATCATTCCATGTAAAATTTGAAAATTTTAAAGCAAATATCTCAAAAACTAATATATGGATTTTCGAAATTTTTACACGGATGTAAAGACATTCAAGTGAACTTCAAAATAAGGTATCACTAGACCCACTTTCCCTATTTAAAATATAGGGGTAAAGTATACCCCTCAAAAATGGTGCGCGCTACAAAAATTTCAAGATAGCCAAAAGGTGTCCCCCTCACAAACAAAATCGACGTGTCCGAGCGTTTCTCCAAATTCGCACAAAAAATTCAAGAAAACACGTCTGTTACCTTTTAGTTGGAACACCCTGTATAGTAAATTATTAAAAAGGAAGGGGCCTATATTATGAGGGGACATGGTATGCTAACTTAGATTTACAAATATGTGTACGTAAGTCATATCTATGTCTAGTTTACAAATTATGTATATCACAGTTTCTGTTAAATTTTTCACAATTTATAACACAAACAAATTTCATATACGAACAAAGAAAAGAATCCCATCTATACTAATTTTGGCAACTTTCAAAAAGCAATTTAGTAGAAAGCAACCCACCATTACCCAAGAGTGTAAAAAATATTTTTTTGTTAACTTTAGACTTAATTATCATTTATATCATATCATAATAGGTAAGTAATATGTTATTTAAAAATGTATTTTGACAATTACCTACACCGCTTGTGCCACCCCAGACCTAGAGAGACTGAAATGTATTTTTATACCGCACGCGCACGTACTATATCTTAATTAAAATTTTACTATTACCTATTTTCTCCTCTAATATGTGATTGATAAAAGCAGTGTTCCATCATCCCGTTCGACAGTCATAAAACCGTCCGAAAATTCTCAATGCGCCCGCAATGCAGTACGAGGACTGTTTTAAAACGGTTTTGGTTTGATGGAACGACCAAATAACTGTCCAAAAATCGAATGCTGTTGTTGCAGTGATCGATTTACTTCAGTCATGTAATCATATGCAAGAGAGTTAAAAGGAAAGTCACGTGACTAAAGGAAGGGTAGGTTTCGACGTCTCGCGTAAAGGTAGAGCGAAGGCAAAGTGGGAATTCGAGAGCTCTAAATTAAAGTTGCACAAAGAAAAAAGAGATTTGTGAATTACTTTGCAAAATTGCTTATTTTATGTAAATTTTATTTAAAAAAATTACGGCACTAGTTTTATTTATTACACATTTTTTTATAAAATTACATGGGATTATCAGAATACATTTTTAATTTTAGTTCTTTAAAATGCAGATAAAATTACATTGATTTCATTTATATTTACAAAATATAAACCACTACAGACTGCCTAATAAACTAAATACACCCAAAATTAAAACGAACTTGCATTAGAACATATTTTTGGGAAAACTTGTGACAAAATATTTATGTTTTGTAATGTTATAAGTTTTATGTGAAATTTATACAGTGATTATCGCTTATAACATTGAACATTATTTTACTAAAAATGTCATTAGTATAAAGTGATTAAAAGCTAAAAACTAAATACTTGTGTATGCATTTGATATAGAAAACATGCCGCTGTCCCGAAGAAATAACCTTAAGAGGCTTTTGCGAAAAAATCAAGGGATGCTGTAGATATACCGCAATTTTTTTTTGGAAATTTAAAAAATACCTATTTGTTTATTTACGTAGCTTCGTTGTGAAATTGAGTTTATTTTTCCTTAAATGCCAAAATTTTAATTTTTTTTATTATTCACTGTTTTTTTTGTAATTTTCTCAGACAAATGTAATTTTAATGTAAATTTATGGTATATTTTTATCTCAGCTGATGTAAACTAGAAATTTGTTGTCACGAAGTGGATGAGAATTTACATACATTTTTTCCAGTCCAACATATAATAAACACAGACAAAAAAAAGAGTAAGATGCAAACATTTCTAATACGCCTGTCCTCGATCCTTGTATTTTGGAGGGGTCCGAAAGTGGCCTACTGGAACGAAAAAATGACGGTCCGACAACAGTACAACGTCGACCTGGAACGCACAATGGATTTTTCGTATCGTTTTATGACTGTCGCACGCGATGATGGAACAAAGCAAAAATATCCTTATACCGGACCAACCATATATATCCGAAACTCAGGTACCGAATTTATTACAATCTTTGAAGTAGTTTTTAAGTCCTGAGTGTTGGTTACAGACAGACGAGACGGCTCCGGCCTCAATTTAGTGCTTTTTTATGAGGAAGAGTTTTATACAATGACCGCCAATTTATTTTAATCACAAAGTATACAAGTGTATTACTGCTTAGAGGCATTCATGCATCACTTTTCGTTTAATGCAAAGGTGACTCTAGAGGTTGAAAGCCCCTACCTTTGGGAACACAATTCCAATTAATGAACATCTGTCAAATTCATGCCAAATACAATATGGCGGTTGAAACATGAAAAACAGGATATTTTTTAAAAATTCACTTTTTTCTCTCTTTAACTCCTTTTTCAAAATTAATTTGGTTTTATTTGGATTATAGTGCACTTTTATAAAAACTTTCAATCACTTGCATTTTTAATGTTTCTGTTTGTTTTATAGAGAAACTGCTTATTTTACCATAAATATTACAAGTTACACAAAAGATGTACATTGGCAAGTTGTATCCATCATCTTTACCATAAGTTTAAAAGTTTTCGAGTTGTGCTCACAAAATTACGAAACTGAGGGTTCCCCTTGACACCAAAATTTCACTTTTTCAAAAGTGGAAAAAAAGGCTCTAGGTCTATATTCTGTCAAATATGACGGCTTACATATGAGCGACTCACGATTTTGCACCAATGCAAAAACATTCAACTAAAGGGTTCCTTGAATTTCTTTGCACCAATGCTTTTCCGACGAGATAATTCAAATATCTACAAAAAAGTAAAAAACCATTTTCTCTTAAAATTACAGCTTTTGTTAAAAATCTAAAAATCATCATTATACTTATCATATATGAACATATTAAACACCAGTACAAACGTTATTCTCTTTTAAAACTCGTTGCCTTGAGAATAACAATGGTGTTTATAATGTACCGCTCCACCTCACCTGCGGCAAGAGCCGCGGCTGATTTAGACTTTTGGCTGACGAATTAATAGATAAAATTATTTCTTAATCTAATATGGCAAAAAAATTACTTGATATAAAAGTTACTGTTTGGGTCCTTGTTCAAATTAAATCCTTTTAAAGAATCCCTCTTATACACCAAAAATCGATTTGTAAAAATGTTTGCGAGAATAGGTGGCATAAAGCATAAAGCCAAAGCCTCAGTGAAAAATATTTGCTACGTGTGGTGACAGTTTTTGTGGTGACAGGTTCATTTCATTAAGTGTCCAATTTGTGATGATAAACTGGCTATACTCCATAGACGAATGACAGAGATAGACCAGACACTTACACGGTGGGAGTTTTATTACTCAATTGGCGCAGTATACCGGGGTGCCGTGGAAAAACCAGCGCCTCTCTAACTTTGTATTCCGTACTAAACATTTACAGGGGGATTTGAAACAATATAACGCTTGCGCAGATTGTCTCTAAGCTACAGGGTGGCTTTTCAATTTATTGTATACCGGATGCTCATAACCATCAATGCAATCGTTCTCCAATCAAGCTACATCTTATAATATGGTGTTTTGAAAAGTTTTTATCAAATTGAATTATAACACCAAAAAATCTATTCTACTCGTCAATTAAATACATAGTGTTAAATTTAAACTTTGCGCGCTGATAAGAATGAGTTATTTTGTGTCAACCCTCAATGTGCCTAAACACCAATTAGTAAGGATGCTCAATCAAAGAATTTTTTATTAATGGCTACTAGCAACAATAAAAAGGAAAGTTGAATTTTTTTAATTAAATCTAAGGTTTAGAAGTTTGTTTTCCATTGAATTAGGTATATAAATTTCTTTGAGAGGATAATTTTCAAGTAAAAAAAGGCTCTTTGACGAATATTCTGCAGTAAATTCCTTTTTATTAGTGCATAGAATACATTAACTTAATAATTACAATGCTTTACACATAATATAATGCAAATATAGGTTATTTTTCTATCAACGGAACCTTTTTTAATTGTTTTTTAATGAAAAATATAAACTAATGGATTTGGTAAAGGATCAGGCACACCTCTTATGGGATTTCCGTACTCCGTCAAACTTCACGAAATTTTGGTTTGTTGTAGACTGAACCTTTCTTATCAAAAGTTCTCAGGGGCCCAACTCAAATTAATGACCAGTTTTTGAAATACAGGGTGTTGAAAGTGATCCAAGAAGCATAATGGGTCTTTAGACGGCTTTTCCAAACATATGCGCAGTGTTACTATTTCATGTATTTACGATTTATTAATTTTTTTTAATCTATACCTTTAAAACCGTATCGGGTGTTTAAGTAAATATTATTCGAAAGTGTTAATGAGAAACAAGCGTTAGTGTGTTTTAGGTTGAACCTTTTGTATCAAAAGTTCTTATGGGCCCAACCTAAATTAATTACCAGTTTTTAAAATGGGGGGTGTTGAATGTAAGAATGTCCAAGAAGCATTATAGCTTTTTAGAAGTGTTTTGCAAATATATATGCAATGCGACTATTACACACATTTACGATTTATTTATTATTTTTATCTGTACCTTTAAAACATTATATACAGGTTGTTTAAGTAAATATTACTTGAAGGTTTTATTGATAAACAAGCTTTAGTATAAATAAAATTTCGGACTTCCATTGTCTTTTATTTGTTTTAAAATAAATAAAGACAATGGAAGTCCGAAATTTTATTTCTACACAATCATTCTCTACGAGTTTCAAACAAGCTTTAGTATGTTGTAGACTGAAACTTAATGATCAGATGTTCTTATGATGGGCCCACGTAAATTAATTTCGAGTTTTTGAAATACAGAGTGTTGAAAGTAATAATGTTTAAAAATCATAATAGCTCTTTAGACGGAGTTTCCAAACATATACGAAATGTTATTATTACATATGGAGAGAGTAGTTATTAGTTTTTTAATGGTTCTTGATTTATTAAGTATTTAATACAGGGTATTTCGGCATATATAATTTTTTAAATAATATTAAAAAATATTTAAGCGTTTTGTACCTCTGTAAAAAGCTATAATTCTTGTTTCTCAGTAAAAATTTTGACTAATATTTATTAAAACACCCTGTGGATAATGTTTTATTGGCACAGATTAAAAATAATAAATAAATCGTAAATATATGAAACAGTAAAATTGCATAAGTGTTTGGAAAATCCATCTAAAGATAATTCTTCTTGGACATTATTACTTTTAACACCCTGTATTTTATAAACTGGACATTAATTTAAGTTGGCCCTATAAAATTTTTGATACGAAAGGTTCAATCTAAAACACACTAACGCTTGTTTCTCAATATCACTTTCGAATAATATTTACTTAAACACCCTGTAGAGAATGTTTTAAAGGTACAGATTAAAAATAATAAATAAATCGTAAATACGTGTAATAGTCGCATTGCGCATATGTTTGGAAAAGCCGTCTAAAGAGCCATTGTGTTTCTTGGACATTATCACTTTCAACACCCTGTATTTCAAAACTGGTCATTAATTTGAGTTGGGCCATACAACATACCAAAACTTCATGAAGTTTGACTGATTACAGAAATCCCATTAGAGGTGTGCCTGATCCTTTTAGCTATGTGATGTAAAAATGTATTTATATTAAACATTATTATATTATATTTGGGTGTCAAAAAAAATGTTACGTAAGCTTTTTAAATTAAAGTAAAATATATCGCTTTTAAGTTACTGTACGAGTGAAACTTTCAGAAATCAGCTTTGAATGTGTATCGAAAAAAATGGCCGCCACAGGGACTCTGTAAATTTCAAAACTTAATAAAAACCAATGGTATAGAATAGTTTCAGTAAAAAAAAATCTAAATAGCATTTACAATGGCGTTTTTAATGTGGGAGATCATTATGCCGAACCCTGTATATAAATATAGTGAAATAAACTATATTTTTCCAAGCGCGGATATGAGGTGGGGTAACGTGGTAATTATTCCCCTAGAATAAAAAATATACACTTTTTTTAATAATTAAAGTGAAAACAGGAAAATTACCGCCACCCCCCTTGAAAAAAATTTTAATAAATAAATATCGTCGATTATAACCCTTCCCCCCCTTGATTTTGACCTAGATCCGCGCTTGTTTTCTAAATATTAAAATTTAAAACTAAACATTTTAAACTCTGTCCTGGTTCAAATCACACACTATATATTTAACGTAAATTTCGTCTTTCGTCAAAGTTAGCCAGTTTTTAGGCCGAAGTATTTTTAGCCACTCGTCAAATAGCTTGGGGTTTCGTTTGGGAAGGCAATGGCGCTTGCTAACATAGTCTTCGCACCCACCAACACAACATGGTTTTCATTTCAATTTCTTAAGCGATGGATCGCCCCCATCAAAACGCGCAAAATACCGATTGGTCATAATTTAGCAAAACACACCATAAAAATTAAGGTAAAAAGTCGAAAAATAACGAAAAATTGCATACACAAATGAAAAGTGTAAAATGAAATTACATATTTTTATCTATTTTGCTAAAGTCAATGTCAGTCATAATCAAAAACAAATTGTCAAAATATACCAAGAGTAGCGGTTAATATATATTGCGACAGCGCAGAACTCTGTCCATAATATTTTTATACAAGGGGTGACGGTCTGTAATCAGCGCCTCTCGAACTTCGTATTCCGAACTAATGTATACAGGGGGTATGTATAACAGTATTATGAAAAGACCGGGGTGCTTTCCTTACTATAAATGATTAGTTTACTGTGCTATACTCGTACTTCTGGTAAAAATATGTAACGATGAACCAAATAAAACGAAAATGTTTGCCTTTTTGTTTTAGACAAAAGATGAAAAAATTTATTGGATTAAAATTTTGCTAGAGGCCTCTGCTAAACAAAGACAATTTGAAAAAGACAATAAGGTAGGACAAAAAAATTGACAATTTTTTTTTTCGCTACAAAATAGTTCTTGAAAATACTCATGTAATAGGTAATAAAATAATACACTGAAATAGGCTGCTGACTTGTTCTGCTTGCAAATTTTGTGGAATATTCTAGAACTGTGGCTCGTGACCTGGGCTATATATAGGTGACGCAGCATTTCCCTACTCCCCATTTTTTTTACACACATATAAAAATATAATAATATGCTAATAATGTAATAATAATTCAGTAAAATCAGCGAAATCAAGTAGGCAGTAGGTTCACGCAGTGGCGGCTGCTACAGAGAGGGACACGGGGCAGTGCACTCCCAAAACTAGACAACAAACAGTATTTTTAATTGATTTATTTAAAAAAAGTTAAATCTTCCCTTACGACATATCTAGTTCTTTTTTTTAGTCTATGGTTAACAAAAGGCGATTATTTGGGTAAACTTCTTTGGCGTACAAGCCGGCAGTACCCCGCGGGACTAGATTTCAATTTTACCCTTTTTTAGCGGTATATGGGTGGCTGTACTCGTGCGGGGCGGGAGGTATGTTGTTTTAGTTTAGTTGACGTCGGCCATATTTATCGTGCGAAAACGTTCGTTGCCCTTCCTTCGTGTTGCCGGTTCTATCCTTAGTGAAGACGTGTGAGTTTCTTTTGATTTGGGGTAGGTTAGTAGTTAAAAGCCTTGCCGGTCGCATGTCCATTGTTTGTTTTTGTTTTTTTTGTTTTCAAAATTGAAATAATTACCATCGATTATATAATAACTGGGCAAAATTAAATATGTTGACATATGAACTTCGATTACAAATAAAATCTTTAGGGCCACATAGACCGGACCTAAAAATCCAAAAACAATTTTTACTAATTTAAACTTAGTGATGTAGGTCATGATGCTTATCCTTTTTGCGCGATTGTAAATTTTTGGTGAAACAACCATTATATTACGTCACGCTTTTACTTTTCAATATAACCTTTTGTGGTGTTAAAATAAATATTCATTGATTGTTGTGGCCAGGATTTTGCGTTGTTTTTGAAATTACAAAAAAAAAGTGAACTTCTCAAGAAATATTATGTTGTCTATTAACGCCAATCATTCCCACACCCCCTTCCCCCCCCCCCCGCCCACCCTTAAGCCCCAAGCCATTTTGCTATATAGAACGAATATGAGGATGTTTTATGTTAACACAATATATTCACGTAATACTAGGGAGCTACTAGGTGTGTAGCTTAATTTATTTTATTGTAGGCAAAAGTTGTGATATAACAGTCGAGAAGCCCTCCCTAACCCTCATTACACTTTGCCAAACTTTTAGAAAACCCTCCAAATCCTGTTACGTAATAAATAGGCGACCCCTAATAAAATAAAGATCAAGCATAGCATGTGCAAAGGTTGATAAATAAAATTCGGACGCATGTGTATACGTGATATGTCGACTTGGCAACACAGCTCTGGGTGCCTATTCTTGAAGATTCTTGAAGTGAGTGAAATTTTCACCTTTATCTTTTTCACCGTGAAATAAATCCACGGGAGTTATTGGGACGTAATATAATGATTGTTTCACCAAAAATTTACAATCGCGAGAAAAGGTTAAACATCATCACCTACCACGTCGCAAGTTTTGTGAAAGAGCTTAAAGGTCACTGAGATATGGCTGATAAATCTCGAAATTGCTCACTGCCCGTTTCCGGGAAAACGGATGACGCGACAATTTGTTTTTCTTTCACAACAAATTTACGACAATTTATGAATTTATTAGTTTTTGAAATTTTTTAGTTTTTCTGGGGTAGTAGTGCTAAGCGAGGGGTGGCTCGATCACCGATGTTTGTACACCAAAAGGAAATACCTACGGTATTTTTTTTTTTAGATAACGCCGAAAATGTGTTATTTGGGTGTATTTTGACCTATCCGAGCAATACGGTTGTAATGTCTGTCTGTGTGTAGTGTATGTGTGTGTGTATATCTGTCCGTAACGCGATAGCTCCTAAACCACGAAGCGGATTTACACGAAATTTTCAGGTAAAATAGTACTCGCTACTGGAACGAGCTGGTTAGATTTTAGTCAAAATTTATCGATGCTAATGACAGTTTTTTGACAGTTAAAAAGTTTAAAAAATGCTAACTTTTTAACGAAGCGTCGCATCAATATGCGGTGTTTTAATTATAGTAACGCGCGTTTTTCGAAAAAATTTGTGTAATAACCAAAAGTTTCGTAAGAGATTTAATTTCCAAAATATTTAGAAAAAACTGTTTTTAAGGTTGATATAAGATGGAGTCTGCTAATGGGCTGGGAAGGTATCAGATCCGTCATAGATCCATTTATTTTTTAAACGCATTATAATAATTATATGCTATTTTAGACTTAGGGTTGCCAGGTTTCTGGATTTTCGGGGATTTGCCAGAATTCGTACCAGTGTCCCGACTCCTAAAAAGACCCTCTCCCCAATTTTAATATTTTTCTCTAATAATTTAGAGTCTAAAGTGAAAAAATTCATAAAAAAGATGTTTACTTTCTTTTTATTATTTTCGTCTTTTTGGAACCGTCTTTTGCTAAAACCGCTTAAATTATAAAAAAAAACACATAAGTTCCTCTAATGTCCGGACCATTGGCGTAGCAAGGGGGGGGGGGGGCTGCCCCCCCCCTTGAAGTCCCTCAGGCCCCCCCTAAGATATTTTAAGCCTCCCCTACCGACTACTAGTAAAAGAACATGACGCTGAAAATACATACTTTTCTATTATTATTCGGGAAATATTCAAATAAAATAGGTGCATTAAAATTTAAAATCATTCAGATAATGTTTACATTTCAGGAAAAAGCCCTTGTCTTGCGGAATTAGGCTTTTTCTCTTTAAATTATCGATAACTTTTCTGCCACTTATGCAATTTCCCGAAAATATTTTTTAAATTTAAACATAATTATGCATATTGAATATTTCATACATATTGGCGACATTTTGTAAAATATTATAGAAGTGTAAGTTAAATTTCGCATTTAATAAAGACAGCGACCTTTGCCCCTCTTTTTCCGAAATCGGGTTGTAGATGTCGTAAGGTTATAAAAGACCTTTTTAAACTGTTTTTCTAAAATAAATATAATTATCTTTTTAGTTTTTTTGAGGTTAGCGTTTAGTGTCTTATGAAAATTTTCCGATTTTGGTGACAATTTCATTACTATTTTCATATTAAGTTTTCCCACGTCGTTAAATGGAATAAATTCGTCGAGCAATACCGGGAAATTTTTAATATTAATACTTCTACTTTAAAAGCAGAAATGACCGTTTTAAAGAATTGTATTTTTCGGTTAAATCAAACTGTTGGTCACGATTCTATCAAACAACATATAGCAGAAAATACCTATCCAAACCTCTACCAACTTTTTAAAGTTGCGAGTATTCTTCCAATTTCAAGTGCAACTTGCGAGAGGTCTTTCTCTGCCATGAGGAGAGTTTTTAATTGGCTTAAAACAACTATGACTCAAGAGAGACACTCAGGTTTGTCATTGTTATTCATAGAAAAAGATGTTGAGGTCGACTTAGACAGTGTGGTAGACGCTTTCAGTCAGCGACGTAGAAAACTTTCTTTGTAGAATTGCTGAATCACATACTTCCTGTGTATACATATAAATAAGTTGGTAAATGTATTATTAAATTTGTTATATTAAAATATTAGAACATTTAATGCGCGCATTTTTTTTTATTAATTGCACACTTTGCACGACTCTTTAAAACCTATGTTTGCTTTTTGTTCAAGATAGACCGGGGCCACGCCCCCCCCCCTGAAAAGCAAGGCTAGCTACGCCAATGGTCCGGACATTCCTAAATAAAACTTTGACCACATTTTGTTTTCGTAATAAAAATCTCCCGAATGCAAAAATTTGATTTTGTTGTCCCATAAAACAAATTCTTAAACCTAGCAACCGTATTTAGACTACTTTATTCAGCAATTATATATTTTATAAGGTAATATTAACTCACGCGATACAGAACAAAAAGCAATCAATATCTACTACAGTTGCTGCATGTATTTAGCTATTTTTATACTCTATACCTCTACTAACGTTATAATCAATTAGCTACTCTTTTAAATTAAATAAAAGTACCCATCCAACTCGCTATACGTTTGGGAATTTGGGTTGGTTTAAAAACTTATTTTATTACTAAATTAGCTAAAATATACACCACTTTTCAGAAAATAAAGTAAATATGTTACGTCATATTTTTTACCTACTCGCGTGCGGTAATAATAGTTTACCTAACTAGTGCGGAAAGTGCCTCTTTTCCGCACGCGATTGCAGATGGCCAAACGACGCGATAGCGGAGTTTGGCCAGCAATCAAGTGCGGAAAAGACACTTTACGCACGAGTTAGGTACACTATTTTTTCTATAAGCGTGAGGAAAAAACTAAAAATTAATCAGAAAATTATTTATATTCAAAACGTTTTAATCAAATCAATTATTATTATTATTCACATTCTAGCGGTTCTAGAACTGACTGGGGTAGATCTTCGTCCGAAGAATCCATTGAAAATCTGATTTTTTTGTTTGAAAAATTCAAAAGACGCTTGTATCTGCAAAATTGGCTTTGTTTTGACAGTTTGTTTGTACTTTGTTGCTATGGTGGACGATATTTATACCGGGGAGGTTTAAAACTTATAATTTGAACCTATTTTACTGAAAACTTTATTTTATCGAAAATATTGAAAATATAGCAGAATTTTAGTCAATTTGAATATTTTTAGGATATTTCGTGTGCTAGGAAAGATACAAATGTATTTTGAACGGTCTACATGTTATAGAACACCTCAAAATCGTAACAAATTTACTTTTCCGCACTAGTGCGGAAAAATATTTTTTCCGCACTAGTGGGGAAAAGTAAATTTGTTACGATTTTGAGGTGTTCTATAACATGTAGACCGTTCAAAATACATTTGTATCTTTTCCGCACTAGTGCGGAAAAGTGGCACTTTTCACACTAAAATGCGTGCGGAAAAATGGACTTTTCCGCACGCTTATAGAAAAAATAATTACTTTACCGCACACTGTGGGGTAAATTAACTTTACCGCACGCGCACCACTCAGAAACCTTAGCAACGCGTCAATAAGATAGGTTCAATATTTGTTTACATTTTAATTCCGTCTAAATTGACAAGTTTATTTATAAATTACATTAAATTTAAAAAAAAAATGGTACTCATAGGTAAATTATTGTACCTAATACATTCGGAAAGTGTTTTTACCGCACTTGACGGCTTGACGGAAATCCGCTCCGCATCGTTCGGCCAACTTTTGTAGCGTGCGTTAAAGTATTACTTTCCGCACTTGTTAGGTAAATAACTATTACCTACTCGCGAACGTGAAAGTGCATTTTATCACTATTATTTGAAAACGGAAACTGACACTTTACAGTAGAGTATGTGGTCAAGTTACTTTACCGCATAGTATGCGGTAAAATAAAATTAAACAGTATTCATCTAACGTATCTCCACCAATTTTGTAAAAAGTAGAAATAACCTATTTAGTTAAATTTTAAATTCACAATTTACATATTGGATCACCTCTCTAATAGAAAACATCTATTTTTAAAATTTTAAAAACGATAAATATTTATATAATTTGATTGCCGACACCTTTTTTAGATGATTTTGCGGCTATAACAATGTGGTGGTATTACTGTAATAAATAAATGTCAAATTTTCACTACCTGCTGGTTTTTGTCAATCTATCCATTTGTGACATCTTCGGATATCAACCCTTTCACCCTTGCGCATTCTTTGTATCCTCAGCTTAGAAACAGAGTAACAAAAGCTTTAGTTTGACATTTCTTCTTGTTTAATGAAACTAAAATCATTTACATAAAATTAAATCATTAAGATAGGTCCTCATTATCCAGCCACGAGCCTCGAGCTTCGAACAACGAACGGATATTCACTATTGTACACGTGAAAAAGATGAGCTCACGAGCACGCAACAAGTCGATCGCAGAGAGCTGAGAGACGGCAGCCTTCGATGCGATCACAAAGGTATTCCCTTCAAAGCAAAATCAATACAATGAATGATGAACAAGTATTGGTTTTAGTTGAAAATCACAATAGATCTGTCATATGGGATCCAAAGAATAAAGACTATTTAAAAAACATTTAAAATATGATGTGTGGGTCTACAAAACCTTTGCCAGTGAGCCCGACTTGCACGTAAAAAAAGTTGCCTTAATTATACAGAATAACCCATAGAACATGTACAGGTCATTATTGAAAAATAGTACACCTTTCATGTTACCATCCAAAATTAAATTAGTGTTTAGTATATTAGTTATTTTTCTTTTACAAATAAAATTGCCTCCCATATTGCTCTAAAGCACTACAGTTAGTTTAATGCTGAAGTTGCTATTTATTGCAAATATTTGTGTAAGACTGGCTCAAACGTTATACTCCGTTACTCTAATAAAAAACCGATTTTATCATACGAATTTTTACATTAAATTGCCCTAAAAAAGCGGGCATAATAACTTGAAATATACAATCTATTTTAATGCGACAAACTGCACTAGTAGAGAATTAATCAGAGTTTGGACTAAATATATTTTTTTGTCCGCCGTCTCAAAATCCAAGCTGACGGATGAAATTAAAATATACCCTTCAAAGATGTTCGTTTATTCTTGTGTTGCTAACATGTTTTAATCCCTTTTTTTTAACTAATAAAAAAGCCGCATTCTTGCCACGCATAACAAGGTATGAATCAGCAAAATCGGTTTAGCGGTTCTAAAAAAAATGTTTTTGTTTCAACCATTGTTTTGCATATTATACGATTGCCTTGCCAATCATGTCCGCATTTATTTCCTGATAAATTCATTGCTACCAAACCGATTTTGATGAAATAAAAAACATCCTAATTAAAATTGATTGCTTTTTAAAGATCATGATCAAAGTTTACCGTCATCTTAAAATTTAAGATGGCGGACTGCATTATACTTGATTTTTCAAAATGCCTTGTATATTCTTATTTTCCGAAAATGCTTTAGAATTTTTTTAATTTATAGAAAAGCGCTACTTTTCCCCCGCAAAACGAGGTACAAATTAGTAAAATCGGTGTGGTAGTTCTCAAAAAATCTATTTTTGTTCCAAACATTGTTTTACGGAGTATACGATGCATTGCTACTCCTGTCTACATTCATTTCCTTATAAATTCGTTATTACTTAAATTGGTTGTTCTTTAACAATAACGTATTAAAATCGGATCAGTAATAATTAATTTATAAAAAAATAATTGCAGACAGGATTGGCAATGCAACCGTCTAATTTACTATAAATAAAATAAAACTACTACTCCAATTTTATTAACTTGTACTTCGTTCTGCGGAAGAAAAGTGGCGTTTTTCTATAAATGAAAAAAAAACTAAAACATTTTAGGAAAATAAGAATAAACGTACCTCTTTAAAGGGTCAAATTTGATTCTGTCCAACAATTTAACTTTTAAGATAGCGGCAAATTTCGATTATAATCTTTAAAGAACAATTAATTCTTAACACGATTTCTTTTATTTCACTAAGATCGGTTCAGCAATAATGAGTTTATAAGAAAATGAACGCAGAAAGGATTAGCAATGCAATCGTATAATCTGTAAAACAATGGCTGAAACAAAAATAGATTTTTTGAGAACCACCAACCATTTTACTAACTTATACCTCGTCGAGCGGGGCAAAAGTAGTGTTTTTCTATAAATTAAAAAAAAAACTAAAACATTTTTAAAATATATGAATAAACACGCCATTTTGAAGAGTCAATTATGATTCTGTCCGCCATCTTAAATTTTAAGACGGCTATAAATTTTGATCAAAATCTTTAAAACGCAATTAATTCTAACCAGGATGCTTTTTATTTCATCAAAATCAGTTCATCAGTTGAATTTATAGGGAAATTAATGCAAACATGATTGGTAAGGCAATCGTATAATATTCAAAAATGGTTGAAACAAAAATATATTTTTTAAGAACCACCAAACCGATTATTCTGATTTGTATCTGGTTGTGCGTGGAAAGAACGCAGCTTTTTTACTGATTAAAAAGTAATTAAAACATGTTCACAACACAAGAATAAACGAGCATCTTTGAAGGGTACATTTTAACTTTGTTTGCCACAGTGGATTTTGAGATGGAGGACAAAAAAATATATTTATTCAAAACTCTGATTAATTCTCTGGCAAGTGCAGTTTTTTCCATTAAAACCTATTGTATAGTTCAAAAGTTATAATAAAAAATAATTGTCTGGTTTTTTTTGGCCCACCCGGTATATAAATATGTATCGCCGTTTGTTAAGAGCAAATATTATTCTTAATTTTTTTTTATAAAAGAACATTTTACACGCGTACCTTGGTAGAATGTCATTACCGTTATCAGGTTGTTATTCCTAAATATTTACCGCTAGAGGCGCCTTAAGCGAGCGCGCGCGAATTGTTCGTATTCCTTCAACATCCCTCAATACAGAGATCGCAACGCCCCAGTAAAGCCACATCTGTTATGTGCAGTTTTTAGCGTTAATACGTGCATAGGTAAGTTTGTCCGATCATAAGTGGTAATTACCGTTATCAGTGAGGTAAATAAAATATATTTATTTACCATTTTATGCATTTTTCAAAATTTATTACCCAAAAAATTAAAAACTCTTGTAACAAAACAAGTAGAGCGACAAAACATGCGTGCCATCATTTTCGTTATCATCGTCATTATCAAGGCCCTTTTATAGATTTTATAAAGAGGTAAAACATTTAATTTAAAGTAGTATACATACATTATGAGTATTTAAAGTAAATTTTTGAAAAAATCCTTGGGCACGTTATTTTTGATTTTTTAAAATATAAAATCTATCGACTCCAAGTGGGGGGGTTCAAATAGATTTAGCAGGTTTTTCTTAAAAGTTTTTTACACTTTGTACACTTTTTCAAGAACTGTTTAAAGAGATATGCATTTATATCTTAAATTCAGTGGGTACTTTGTTTTAATTTAAGGTTTCGATATCGCGCTTCAAGCTTCGAACAATGCGGGGTACTAGCGTCCATACTAGCGAATAAATCGCGCTCGTTGCTCAAAGCTCGAGGTTCGCTAATGAGTACTTGTTTTCCAGAATGTTACTATTTGCTATAAAAATAAAGGAGTCAATCGGTTACTACACAAAATTGCAATCAGATAAATCTGATCCGGTGAATATACAATATTGCTAGAAAGGTAAACATTTTAGACTCTTAAACACTATGCGGTAAAATAACTTTACCGCCCAATGTACCAAAAAGTAAAATTATTTTTTTTTTTTAGTTGGTTTAGAACGTTTTTCTACGTTGTCCGACGCCTATTCTCCACCTCCTTCGATCCTGACAATCATCTTCTGTCAGATTGTTTTGACTCATTGATCTTTGGATTGACTGTTGCCATTCTAGTTTAGGACGCCCTCTTTTTCTGCGCCCTATTGGTTGCCATTCTAGGACCTGCTTTGGTAATCTTTCGTCGTTCATCCGTTGTACATGGCCGTACCATATCAGTTGTCTTTTAGTGATGTCATCCGTTATGCTCCCTTCGATTCCCATTCTTTCTTTTATGATCTCATTTCTTATGTGATCTGTTCTAGATATTCTCATTGATCTTTTTATTGCATCCATTTCGACACTTTCCATTTTTGTTTTGTATTTTTCTGTTACGCGACAAGTCTCTATTCCATACAATAGCGTGCTTTTCACCATTGTTTCATATATGTTAAATTTTACATTCTTTTTTATCTCTCTGCTCCATAAAATACTGTTAAGACATCCAATAACCTTTTTTGCTTTTACTATTCTTTTTTCCAGTTCTTTACAGTCTGTTCCTGTCTTATCAAATGTGACACCCAAGTATACATACTCATTGCATGGAGATATTACTTGTCCATTATCTAGTTCTAACTCACTGGATTCGTTTCCAATACATAAGTACTGTGTCTTGTCCACGTTCACTGTTAATCCCCACTTTTGGTATTTTTCCATTAACTTTCTCATCATATACTCCTCTTTAACATTAGCTACAATTACTTGGTCGTCAGCAAACTGTAGTGTGTATATGGTAAATCGGTCGTTAAGTTGTATTCCCATGCCGTGCACTTTCCGTTTCCAGTTTTTTAGAGCTACTGCGATATATATTTTAAAAAGAGTTGGAGAATTCCAACATCCCTGCCTTTTGTTACCAGGAATTCTTTTGAAAGTCGATTTCCAATTTTAATTTTAGATTTTGACCCTTTGTATAGTTCTTTTATCGCTTTTATGTATGTATGATTGATATTAGTCTGCACTAGCACTGTCCATAGTTTTTTCTACTGGAACTGTATCATATGCTTTTTGTAGGTCCACAAAGGTAACATGAGTCTCTATATTTCTGGCGCTCCTTTTCTCAATTACTTGTTTAAGACAAAAAACATTATCACTACAATATCTGCCTGCACGAAACCCACTTTGCTCTTCTTCATCTTGTTCATGAAAATCCTTCTCTGTTAGATCTCTAAGAATCCTACCGTACAATCTACTGAGAGTACTAGTTACTGAAATTCCTCTGTAATTGTTGCAATCCAGCTTGTTTCCTTTTTTATGTATTGAGGATACGAATGCAATTTTCCAATCATCAGGTACTGGATGTCCGTTTATGCATTGATTGATAATATATGTGAGATTTTCGATTAGTTTCTCTGATCCATATTTGAGCATTTTAGCATATATTCCTCCAGGTCCGCTAGCTTTTCCGGATTTAAGCTTTTTAATACTATTTTTTATCATTTCTTTTTCGATGATTACTGCCTCTCCGTGTACTTCTATGTCTCTCCTCGGAGAGGCTGCCAGATATTCGGGTCTCGTTTCCTGCAGCAGTCCCTTGTAGTGTTCTGTCCATTGTTCTGGTTTGATGATCTGGATGTTTACTTTTTCTTTTGTTGGGTTTTTTACTGTAGAAATGAATTTCCATACTTCAGAACTCTGCCTACCTCCTACGTGTGTATTGATATCGTGGCATTTGCGCTCGAACAGTTCATTTTTTTCTGTGCGTATCAAATTTCTCAGCTGTCTTTTGGTTTCCCTGTAGATTTCTAGGTCTCTTTGTTCTTTAGTACTGAGCCATTTCAAGTATGTGCGTTTTTTCTCCTTGACCATTTCCTGTATTTTTTCCGTCCACCACATCTTCCTGCTATTTTTATTATCTTGGTATCCAACAGCTTCGATGCTTGCTTCCTTCAAGCTTTTTATTATGTTTGTATATATCTCTTCAAATGAGTGTTCTGTGTTTATTAATTTTTTATCTAATCGGTTCTGATACAATCTTTGAGTATTTTCGATTTCTAGACTTCTAACGTTGTATTTTTGATTGTCTTCGATGCATTCTAGGTTTTTATTTTCTTCAATACTTTCGTCCTTATGTGTTTTTCTGAAAGGGAATAATATTTTTGCTTTTACCAGATGGTGGTCAGATCCACAGGTAATACCACGAAGTGCTCGCACATCATACCACTTTAATTGCGAGTGTTGTCCATCTATAGCATAGTCAATGATTGATTTAAGATTTCTTGTTGACTGAATCCAGGTATATCGATGAATATCCTTATGCCTAAAAAAACCATTATTTATTTTTAGGTTGTGGGTTTCACACAATTGCATCAGTCTCAAGCCATTATCATTTGTTACTTCTTCTCCAAATGGTCCTATCACTTTGCTCTGGGTTTGTCTACCAGTTCGGCTATTAAAATCGCCAAGCATAATTATTTCTCTGGTATTACCGATTTTGGTGATAGTCTCATCAAGTTGGTCAAAGAACAGTTGTTTTGTAGCTACTTTTTCGTCATCTGATGGTGCGTAGACTGCTATTATGCTTATATTATGACCAAGCATCTTAATGTTCACTCGAAGTATGTTTTCACTAATGCAATCGTAGTCGGTAATCTTATTTTTTAGGTTTTTCTTTATTAATAAGGATACCCCTCTGGCTGCTCTTCTTTCTTTTGGGACTCCAGTGAATATATGGACGAAATTGCCGACACTATGCGTAAAATTATGCATAACTGATATAGTTTACCTATAAGTTAAGCCGCTGTCAAAATGATCTTTAAAAATAGGTGAAAATTTTCATTTATTAAAACTTTTTATTTTTACCTTTCTAATAAAAGAAAACATCAAACGTTAAAGATGTCAATTATAAGAGTTTATATTATGGTTTATTCCTACCAAGTATCTTATTTTTTGTGCGTTTGCTGTGTATCTCGACAACAAAAGTGTTTTGAGTTTTGACTCATATTTTATACAAGGTGCTATTTATTAACACAACTTAATATCTCACACTACTACTATACTATTGTGGCGTGTTTTGTTATAGTAGCTCACACGTACACTATAACCTAGTGTGAGCTTGCCCAAATATTGGCAGAGTATTAGCTCACACATATACTATACTATAGTAGTGTGAGCTATGGTGATCCTAATTTTTTCGAGAAAAAAAAAGTTGCTCCGATTTCAAAATTTTTTATATATCTTTGCGTTTCAGATGATTTTGAAACTTTTTTGTCGCGCCGTCTGTCTGTCTGTCTGTCTGTCTGTCTGTCTGTCTGTCTGTCTGTCTGTCTGTCTGTCTGTCTGTCTGTCTGTCTGTCTGTCTGTCTGTCTGTCTGTCTGTCTGTCTGTCTGTCTGTCTGTCTGTCTGTCTGTCTGTCTGTCTGTCTGTCTGTCTGTCTGTCTGTCTGTCTGTCTGTCTGTCTGTCTGTCTGTCTGTCTGTCTGTCTGTCTGTCTGTCTGTCTGTCTGTCTGTCTGTCTGTCTGTCTGTCTGTCTGTCTGTCTGTCTGTCTGTCTGTCTGTCTGTCTGTCTGTCTGTCTGTCTGTCTGTCTGTCTGTCTGTCTGTCTGTCTGTCTGTCTGTCTGTCTGTCTGTCTGTCTGTCTGTCTGTCTGTCTGTCTGTCTGTCTGTCTGTCTGTCTGTCTGTCTGTCTGTCTGTCTGTCTGTCTGTCTGTCTGTCTGTCTGTCTGTCTGTCTGTCTGTCTGTCTGTCTGTCTGTCTGTCTGTCTGTCTGTCTGTCTGTCTGTCTGTCTGTCTGTCTGTCTGTCTGTCTGTCTGTCTGTCTGTCTGTCTGTCTGTCTGTCTGTCTGTCTGTCTGTCTGTCTGTCTGTCTGTCTGTCTGTCTGTCTGTCTGTCTGTCTGTCTGTCTGTCTGTCTGTCTGTCTGTCTGTCTGTCTGTCTGTCTGTCTGTCTGTCTGTCTGTCTGTCTGTCTGTCTGTCTGTCTGTCTGTCTGTCTGTCTGTCTGTCTGTCTGTCTGTCTGTCTGTCTGTCTGTCTGTCTGTCTGTCTGTCTGTCTGTCTGTCTGTCTGTCTGTCTGTCTGTCTGTCTGTCTGTCTGTCTGTCTGTCTGTCTGTCTGTCTGTCTGTCTGTCTGTCTGTCTGTCTGTCTGTCTGTCTGTCTGTCTGTCTGTCTGTCTGTCTGTCTGTCTGTCTGTCTGTCTGTCTGTCTGTCTGTCTGTCTGTCTGTCTGTCTGTCTGTCTGTCTGTCTGTCTGTCTGTCTGTCTGTCTGTCTGTCTGTCTGTCTGTCTGTCTGTCTGTCTGTCTGTCTGTCTGTCTGTCTGTCTGTCTGTCTGTCTGTCTGTCTGTCTGTCTGTCTGTCTGTCTGTCTGTCTGTCTGTCTGTCTGTCTGTCTGTCTGTCTGTCTGTCTGTCTGTCTGTCTGTCTGTCTGTCTGTCTGTCTGTCTGTCTGTCTGTCTGTCTGTCTGTCTGTCTGTCTGTCTGTCTGTCTGTCTGTCTGTCTGTCTGTCTGTCTGTCTGTCTGTCTGTCTGTCTGTCTGTCTGTCTGTCTGTCTGTCTGTCTGTCTGTCTGTCTGTCTGTCTGTCTGTCTGTCTGTCTGTCTGTCTGTCTGTCTGTCTGTCTGTCTGTCTGTCTGTCTGTCTGTCTGTCTGTCTGTCTGTCTGTCTGTCTGTCTGTCTGTCTGTCTGTCTGTCTGTCTGTCTGTCTGTCTGTCTGTCTGTCTGTCTGTCTGTCTGTCTGTCTGTCTGTCTGTCTGTCTGTCTGTCTGTCTGTCTGTCTGTCTGTCTGTCTGTCTGTCTGTCTGTCTGTCTGTCTGTCTGTCTGTCTGTCTGTCTGTCTGTCTGTCTGTCTGTCTGTCTGTCTGTCTGTCTGTCTGTCTGTCTGTCTGTCTGTCTGTCTGTCTGTCTGTCTGTCTGTCTGTCTGTCTGTCTGTCTGTCTGTCTGTCTGTCTGTCTGTCTGTCTGTCTGTCTGTCTGTCTGTCTGTCTGTCTGTCTGTCTGTCTGTCTGTCTGTCTGTCTGTCTGTCTGTCTGTCTGTCTGTCTGTCTGTCTGTCTGTCTGTCTGTCTGTCTGTCTGTCTGTCTGTCTGTCTGTCTGTCTGTCTGTCTGTTTGTAACGATCAACGCATAACTCAAAAACCACCGAACACAAGGCAAATACAAGGGTGGGGGTAGACTTCTAAAATTAGAGTTTATGTGAAAATCTGGCGTGTGTGATATCAAACGAAGGGTAATTGAGTCTGGAGTTAAACAAAATAGATTTTTGTTAAAAAAAAGGGTGGGGGTGGATTAAAAAAATTAGAGTTTACGTAAAAATATGGCGTGTGTGATATCAAACGAAAGGTAATTGAGTTCGGAGTTAAACAAAATACATTTTAATTTTTGTTTTTTTTAAGGGTGGGGGTAGATTTCAAAAATTTGAGTTTAAGTCAAAACATGGCTTGTGTGGTATCAAACGAAAGGTAATTTAGTCTGGAGTTGAATAAAATATATTTCAGTTTTTAGTTATATTACCTCACACGTACACCATAACTATAGTACCTAGTGTGAGCTTAGGGGCCCATATATTGGCAGAGTATTTTTTTTACTCATTAAAATTATACCTAATTTTATGTAATGTTACTTTACCGCATAATATGCGGAAAAGTAAAAAAGTAAAGTAACTGATATAGTTTACCTTAAATGTTAGTGTTTACCACATAATACATAGATATTTTTATAGTTTTATTGCTATATGGTTAAATATTTTAGACTTCTGGTTTAATAAAATTATACATAGTTTTATAGAAAAATTATGCATAACTGATATAGTTTACCTTAAATTTTACTGTTCACCTACATAATGCATAGTTATTAGCTCACACATATACTATACTATAGTAGTGTGAGTTATAGTGATCCTAATTTTTTCGAGAAAAAAAAAGTTGCTCCGATTTCAAAAATTTTTATATATCTTTGCGTTTCAGATGATTTTGAAACTTTTTTGTTGTGTTGTCTGTCTGTCTGTCTGTCTGTCTGTCTGTCTGTCTGTCTGTCTGTCTGTCTGTCTGTCTGTCTGTCTGTAACGACCAACGCGCATAACTCAAAAACCGCTATCCCGATTTTAATGAAATTTGGTACCTAAGCTGGGTTTTGGATCGAGATGGTCCCATTTAAAAATGAGCAAAATCCACCAAACACAAGCCAAATAAAAGGGTGGGGGTAGATTTCAAAAATTAAGTTTATGTAAAAATATGGCGTGTGTGATATCAAACGAAAGGTAATTGAGTCTGGAGTTAAACAAAATACATTTTAGTTTTTTTTTTTTTAAAGTGGGGGTAGATTTCACAAATTTGAGTTTAAGTAATAACATGGCTTGTGTAGTACCAAACGACAGGTAATTGAGTCTAGAGTTGAATAAAATATATTTCATTTTTTAGTTATATTAGCTCACACGTACACTATAAATATAGTTTCTATTGTAAGCTTAAGTGCCCATAAATTGGCAGAGTATTTTTTTTATAGTTTTAAAATGCCTGTTTGAAGTTTTATATGCTCATAGGTAAAATATTGTACCTAAGTCTTGCGTAAAGTGCCCTTGACGTCTTGACCGAACTCCGTCGCGCGTCGTTCAAATGTGGTAGCGTGTGGTAAAGTATCGCCTTCCGCACTTGTTAGGTCAATAACTATTGTCAAACTGTACAGTATGCACAGCAATGCATAGAGTTTTTGCACTAAGAGATGGACATTATTTATAAAACTACTTCTTACTTTATAACAAAAAACGAGGTGTGCCAATTAAATTATAAGACTGGTCCACGTACTAACACGTTTTAAACCTCCACGCCTCGGGCCAGCGGCGCAGCGTGGGGGGGCGCGGGGGGTTCGTCGCCCCACTCCCCCCCCCCGAACCGAACCGAACCCCCCCCCCCCCCCCCCCCGAGGGTCGTGACGCCCCATAGGTGGCCGAAGCGCCCTCAGCTTTATTAAGTCGGGCCGGTAACGGCCAAGTGAGTGGGTGCCAAAGAGGAAACTAACGACATGAAGACCTTTTTTTTTTTTTGGTCGCAAGATTTGTGAGAGGCGCCCTTTTGACCTTTTTGTTTTTTTTTTGTCACAAGATTTTTCATCAGTTTTCAGAGGCGCCCTTTTTAGCTGTCGCCCCCCCCGCCCTTTCGGGCACGCTACGCCGCTGCCTCGGGCGGTTGGAGTTACTCACCTTGATGTGCGTTCTACTACCGCGGGCAATCTTGTGGTCTTTCCTCTGCTAGTTTGGCTTACCCAGTGGTTTGAAGCGTATCGTGCATAGCTTATTTGCCGGAATTACGACAAACGAAAAAATTAAGCAACGTATTAATTTAAAGTAAAACCCAAATAAACGGCTACTGAATGCTAAGGGATGTCTACGGGGAGCAGTGTATGTCTCGTGCAATGATTTTATGCTCATTGTTTTTCTTTTCGATATTAGTGGTATTATTCTTATTAAATGGGCGCGTGAGGGTCAAACAGTTAGCCAACATTTATATTTGGAAGTATCGATGTAGCTAAGGGAACGCCCAAGGAAAAAACGTCCAGATATGTGGAAGAACAACGCGTGGCTGCTCTACCAGGACAATGCACGGGCCCACAATGCCCTATCCATTAAGAAGTTTTTAGCTAATGAGAAGATCCCCGTCGTTAACCACCCACTATATTCACTAGACTTGGCCCCTTCTACCTGTTTCCAAAAGTAAAGAAATCGTTAAAAGGAACCCGTTTTAAAATATTAGAACATGTCAAGGAAAAAACGGCAAGACTTCTTAACAGTCTCTCTTCTACCCAAGTAACACAAATTGCTAAAAAACAGCTATCAAAACACTTTAACAGCAAAACTGAAAGTAAAATAGCTATTACAGCTGTATGCCGTTTCACTGCTAAGCAGCTTCTAAAGTGTTGTCGTGTCTGATTAGGCATTTTTTATTTAGCTCTCATAGTGTCCATGACAGCTCCAAAATATAGCAGGTTAACATTAAAGTAATTTTGTCTAGAAATAAATAAGAAACAATGGCAACTATTGCAAAATAGCTATTTCCTGTAATGGACAGAGACTTTTACTCAAATGGCTGACGAAAAACTTGTTATGTTCTACACTACTGTGATATAATCGCGTAAAAAAGGCGGTTCTCATCGTCAAAATGTTTGGCAGATTAACTTTTCTGGTAAAACAGGTCAAGATAGCTTGTCAAAACGCAAGCGCCTTGAAAATTCAGAATAATAAACGTTTTTTTTTCGGTGTTTGTTTTTAGGTTAGAAATTATTTTATTACCATTATCCTCGAAATACCCTATAAATCAATTCTTAATCATATTTTATTGAATTTAGCACTTTCTAAAATTTATTTAGGCCCGGGATCACCTGGAAATTAATATTTTTTAGTACATAAATTTAAAGAAAAATAAATAGGAAAACTATCATGGCCGTCTCACTGGTTTCAGCAGTTTAACTCTAGACAAGCTATTTTTTAATACTTAAGCCTAAATAGTGTTGATTTGTAGCTAACTTGCGTTCTAACAATTGGCCCATTATGTAATACGAAAAAGAAAAGAAGAGTCACAGATGTTACCTGTCATCTTGGGCGCTGTCACAATAACAAAATAAACAAATATCTCAATTAAAAATTGTGCGAACGTTAAAAGATAAAGTTATTACGTGCCCTACCACAGTACCCCACCAGTGGGAAGCAAAAAACATATTATTTTGGCCACCGCCTTCAGAAACCCTTAAGTTGGGTTTATATAGAAACATAGCATAACATAAGACATAGCATGACATAAGATATCATTACAGAAGGAAACCATAAGGCTGTGTATACAAAAAATATAATAACATGACATAACATACAAGCTTGGCCCAAGTACTTTAAATGAGGCCCCACACACTCTAAGTAATTGGTAATTGCAAGGGGAGAATTCCCAACGTGGTCGGTGCTGGCAATTGACTCTGGTGCACTTTGCTTGGAATCAGGTGAGTCTAAATAAACTGACTACTAAAGCCTCTTGACTTGAAGTAAAAAAAACACAAACCGAGTAACCGAGTGTCATTCTAACCAATGAGATTAAAAAATTATTTTTTGATTTGATGGATTCAAACATTGTGTCCCTGAATGACAGGTTTTCATAATTTGTCATTAAGAAACACTATTTTTTTTTAACATTCTGATTTGACTGTTTTTTACTAAACACACTCTTGACTACCAATTTTCACTTGTGCCAAGTAAGAAAAAATTAAAAAAGCATGTTACATTGCCTTGGTTTTTTTAATTTTTAGTTAAAAAAGTTTTATTTACATTTTTTAATTTTAGAAAGCAGTTAAAGAAATGAAGTACAAAGACCAGAAAGCATCCCAGAATGGGGCCCATTTGCTCACCCCTTGGAAATGTGAGCAAGGAAGCCAAAAAGGGGGTCTGCTTGCAATTGAGTCCAACTCATTTTACACATTTTTTTTTATAATTATTAAAATTAAATTATATAATGTACAAGAAATTAAACATCTTTGCTTTAATACCACGAATGAATGGTAGTGGCGATTAGCACCCTTAAAGGATCTAACTTGGCATGTAGACATGCATTTCTGGGTATGTTGTGCACAAATGTACGTATTGTGTATGACTCGGATAACAATTTAAATTCTATCTAGTAAATAGAACCCAGTAGACTTCAAATTATATTTAAAGCCAGAAACTTAGTCATCATGATATACCACATAATGCCATAGTTATAGCCTTAGACCACTGGTGGGTCATATACCTTTTGACATAATCAACAGAGTACGGAGAGCCACAATGTGCCTGCACTAGCTGTTAGTTCCAAATAGGCTCCATATACCCTGTATGTGGTGACTTCCTGAATGGCCAGGTCACAAAATCCATTCAGAGAATCACCAGATTAACCCACCCCCTCATATCTATATTTTTTTACACACTTGTCAAAGCTTGTCCATTACTAGACTACCCATGGGTCAAGGCTTCTTTAGTTAGCTCTTACGACAGGCCTGGGGGTTACCTTGGTGCTATTATGCATATTCATAATATAAAAAAATCTGATAAGAAAGGGGCCCCTCTTGCCTCTCCAACCCCCATGAATACACCATTGTATCAAATGTGTATTACATTGGTGAGTGGTCCAACAGAGGGGTTCCAGAGACACAACAAAAAGGAGGACAATTTCGATTTTTTGAGACTTAAAAAATTAATTAGGCAGTATATGATTTTCTTTTATAAAAAAATGTTTTTTTTCTAACATGCCAAAAGTTTTTTGTACCTCTAAAATTTTCTAAATACCTACTTTAAAATAAATGGAAATTCTTGAGAAACCATATTTATTACACAATAAGTATTACCAAAATAGTTTTTTTACTCAGTTACATAGGTAATACACCAGAATGTGCCTTTGTATTTAAAGTTCTCTAGAAACAGGTGGGAGGAGGTGATAGCCTCCATCCTCTCTGGGATCACCACTGGTAAGGCAGACCTTAGTAGGAATAGGTAGAGGAAATTTTTGTTTTTAAGGTAGCTAGGTAAATAAAAAACAAGAAATTTATTTATTTAGTTATTCAACTGATAAACTGGGTTCTTAATGCCCAGGGTGCAACACCTTAGAGGGCCTAATACAATGGGTTAAACAAGTGGGTCCATACCTTATTTGTGAGCCTGGCCTGATTATGTGCTAAGGTAAACCAAGTCTACAGTACTCTACTAGTATTTGTACACTTGCTGTCGGCAGCTCACATAGTGCACAATGGTGACAAAGTTAGTGCTTAATTATATATCATCTTTTAATGCTAAGCAGGCAGAAAAATGAGGGACCGGTGTACCAAAATCAAGCATTATGTTTGGCCATTATGGTGTTATATAAACCAACCCTTGAGTTACACCAAAAAACAGACAGACTGATGAAAAAATTTTGACAGCACTTTTAAGGTTCACTCAGGACTGATAAGTACCAGGCAGGGACCCCTTGATTGGCCCCATTGTGCGCTCCCTGACAAGGCATCGCACCAGGGTTTCAAGGAACCAGTCACTGTTTACCCAACTTTAGTTCCCTGTCAAAGATAAAGGGATACTCTAAAATATGGGCAAATAAACTATCCTTTATGGCTGTGAGTGGGCATTTGTTTAAACAAACACCAAACGCTTGTTTAAACACAAAACACAACACACAACCACAGATTAGGTTAGAAAAGAAAACAACAAACAGAAGGCACGGTCCGTAAAGAAACCGGTTGCGTAACTCGGTGTTTAGGCGGCCGGGTCGTGACGTCAGGGCTACGTTACAGTTTTCCTAGAAATCAGCAGACAAACGCTGTTTATATCGAAATTTCATCTTTTGCGAGGAAATTTTGAAATTATTGGGTGTTTTCGTCTTGTAAAAATTTAAATACCTGTTACATGCTTACTATAAATGTATTAAAAACTAAGTAAAAGAACTGGTGAGGTTTTAATTATAATTTAAATTTTAACAAACACAAATTTTTCTGTGTCGGTTGTTTCCTACCCATACAATGTGGGTCATACAAGGTTACAAGGGGAGCTGGAAAATAGACGTTGGGGGGAATGGGTTTTCTCTATACTGCATCTGATATCTGCAACCAACACATAATGTTTAAGATAACTTCTTGATAGTTATCATCACAATCAGTATAGGCCAGGACAAAGATTATGAAATGAACGTTACATACACATAGAAAATTACTAATAGTTTAAAAAATACTTAATGTTGTTGGCTCGGTTCGGCGCCTACTAAAAAATAGTTCTTAAATGATGTACCTATTACACAGCATACCTACCTTTTCTTGAAAAAAAATTAAACTTAAAAAAAAAGTAATTTTAATATTTCTTAAAAATTGAGGAAAATAATATTGCTGTTAATTTATTTTAAATATTTGATTTATTTTCCTAAAGTTAAAAATAACGAAAATATTCCAAATTCAAAATTAGGCTTAGACTACTTTCTACCAACTAAAATTATAATACTTACGTAATTTTGAATTTAAAATATCTTCGTTATTATTTTAAACTTTAGGCAAAAATTTTTTTGAAAAAAATTGTTTAGAGTTAAATGGCCTATCAAAAAAAAAATATAAAATACAGGGTATATAAATTTTTTAAAATGTTTTTTGAAAAACTCAAAAACTCCAAAAAGCGATGCTCTATTTTTTTTAAATTTGAGTATTTTAAACAGCATTAAAAATTCTACTAATTTGCCAATTTAAACTTTTTGCTATCTTTAATAATAAAAAAGTTAGCAATGGTGGGCACTGAACTTGGAACACTCTGTATAACGCTCAAGCAGGAGTGAAGTAATATTAGCCTTGCGTTACAGTCGATGTATTTTTTATGATATTTCTTGAAAATGCGTTAAGAAGAGGTGATCAAAAATCCTGAATCTTTGCGTTATGTTATTTATGAATGTTCCCTTACTGACTAGTCATTTTAACATCCTTTTTAAACAAATTTTCGATTACATTTTACACAAAAAAATCTAGTTTTAGTTATTTCCTACCCACCAAAAAAAACCAATAATATGTGGCTAGTTTGCTTTAGAGTTCGACGTAAAAATTTAATTAAATTGAACAAGAGAGTAGCAAAAGTATTTATAATCGTGTCCTGAATCTGATATTTATAAAACTATTGGAATTTTTATCATAAATTTTTAAACTATTTAATTTTTTAATAAATGTTGGTATTTTTCCTGCTTTTAAATAGACCTATCTTTATTTCTCTCATAATGTAACGTATAGGTCTTTCTTTGTTGACCATTGAGCAGGCAAAATCCCGCGTCATTGGCTGGGAGTTACCACACAACCGGTTTCTTTACGATCCTTGGATCAGGCCTGACACAATTTGACAATAAATCCTCCTTTTTTCAACAGTCAAAATCGCACTGGTCTCCTGGCCAAGCATTGTTAGGGGCTGTTCAAAAGTTTTGTAATAAACAGCTTAAAATACAAAATTGCTAAATTGCCGCTTTTTGTAGCAAAATAATAGGAATAAGAGCTTAAAATTTATGTTATTTCGCTAGCTAAATTTTAGCATGCTTATTAGCAATTATTTAACTTTAAAAGAGCAAGTCCTGGGTAATATTACATCAATAGCCATTTTATCCATAAACACCTGCTATCAGAAAGGTTCTATAGCTAAAATAATTTCTAAACCACAGCTAGCTGTTTTACAGCAAAAACTAAGCTCTGGCAACACTTTCACAGCAGAGTTTTTGCTTTTAAACTATATTGTCCAGTTTGTGTTACTTGATTTCCAAAATTGCTTTCAACATTGGAAGAAAACGCATGCAAGGCTGCTTCGATAGAGAATGGGACTACATTGATGGGGAACATCATTAAGTTGTATTAGTATTTAAATAAAGTAGATTTTTTACACCAGTCTTATAATTTTATTGTCACACACACACACACACACAAAATTGTACAATTTTCTTCTATTTAATTAAAAAATTAATCAACAAGCAAGCCTAAATATTTGTAATAAATTACATTTTAAATACTATAAAAAGCTTACTCCAAGTCTCTTTGTTCAAAAAGGGTTCCAAGAATCGATGCGGTATTACCCGCTGGCCGCCCTTCTCCGGGTATTACTTATTAATTTGTTAAAAATAATTTTTAAGTTTCGTAGCAAAACTCACTAACTGGTCGCTTTGGATCTTCTACTCAAGGACCTAAGTATAATGGTGTATTTTTTGCTCACCAATAAGTGCAGCTTGTCCCGCTCTATTGTATGTTTTCAGCCCTTTCCCTTCAGGTTCCACCTTATTGCCAGTTGCACTATTTATACAGGTCAGTCCATGATGACCAAGAATATAACCGATTTGTTTACAATTTCAGATATGTTGTTTGCATCCCGGTTGACTCCAACAGAGTAATGAAAATACAGAAAGTGTTATTATCTAGTAAAGTTGCCAATGGTGAACTAGGCAAAATATTAAGCATGTGTTGCTTTCTTTCTCCTAAAGAACAAGAAGGCAGGCTTTTAATTTGTTATCTTTTGTTCTTTCAATTTCGTTTTTTAGCAAATATTTAGATTTGTGTATATAGTAATAAATTGTTTAAAAAATTTTGCCTATTTATTTAGTTGAAACTAATTTTATATATTATTTAGGTACAACAGTGTTTTACGATTACCTATAAGAGATGATGATGACTCTTTCTTCTCGAATTCTCCAAAAATATGCACGAAGTTTTTGCCCACAATTAGTGTGTCTACGGATGGACTTAGATAGACACTAGATGAGAAATCGATAATTTCTTTAGCCGATAAAAATCCCACAAAGGAACAGGCACACCTCTTATGGGATTTCTGTAATCCGTCAAACCTCATGAAATTTTGGTATGTTATAGACTGGACCTTCCTTATCAAAAGTTCTCATAGGCCCAACTCAAATTATGATCAGTTTTTGAAATACAGGGTGTTGAAAGTAATAATGTTCAAGAAGCATAATAGCCTTTAGACGGATTTTTTAAACATATACGCAATGTTAGTATTACATATATTTACGATTTATTTATAGTTTTCAATCTGTACCTTTAAATAATTATCTACAGGGTGTCTAAGTAAATATTAGTCGAATGTTTTAATAAGAAACAAGCTTTACTATGTTGTAAATTAAATCTTGCTCATCAAAAGTACTCATGGGCCCAACTTAAATAAACCATTTTTTAAAATCCAGGGTGTTAAAAGTGATAATGTCCAAGAAGCATAATAACTCTTTAGACGGGTTTTCCAAACATATACGCAATGTTAGTATTACATATATTTACGATTTAATAATTATTTTTAATCTGCACCTTTAAAAGATTATCTACAGGGTGTTTAGGTAAATATTAGTCGAAAGTGTTAATGTGAAACAAGCGTTAGTTTGTTTTAGATTGAACCTTTAATAATTAATTCATTAATGACCAGCTTTTAAAATATACGGTGTTGAAAATGATAATGTCCAAGAAGCATTATAGCTCTTTAGAAGGGTTTTCCAAACACTTACGCAATGTTACTATTACAAAATATATTAACGATTTATTTATTGTTTTCAATCTGTACCTTTAAAACATTATCAGCAGGGTGGTAGAGGAATTTTTTTTTCAAAAGTCTGCTAAAATCCCTTTTTCTTTACAATTAGTTCCTTTTCGTTTTTTCTTGCAGCACAAACTCTCTAAAACCCCTGTGTTAATAGTAGGATGCTTAATAATATATACAATACTTATATTTTTTAATACAATTTAAAAAATTATATTTGGCGAAACACCCTGTATTAAACCCTTAATAAGTCAATAATATTTAAAAAACTAATAAATACTCTATATGTAATAGTAATATTGCGTATATGATTGGAAAAACCTCATTAAAACTTTTGACTAATATTTAATTAAACACCCTATAGATAATGTTTTAAAGGTACAGATTAAAAATAATAAATAAATCGTAAATATTAGTAGTAGAAATATTGCGTATATCTTTGGAAAACCTATCAAAAACGCAATTATGCTTCTTGGACATTGTCACTTTCAACACCCTGTATTTCAAAAACTGGACAATAATTTGAGTTGGGCCCATGAGAACTTTTTATGAGAAAGGTTTAGTCTACAACATACCAAAATTTCATCAAGTTTGACGGATTACAGAAATCCCATAAGAGGTGTGCCTGATCCTTTAAATTTAATTATTGTCATAGTACAAACGACTATCAGCACCCCTTACTTCCTCTTTGCTTACCACATTGTCACATTTAGTCAACTTAAAATTAAGGCCACATGGGCGCGCTCCCCCCCTTAGAAAATTCGAAAAAATAACATCTTATTCAAAATAATGTTTATTAAATATTATTTTGCTTAGTCTATAATTTTTCTTTACGCCTTAACGCATACCATGAATAAAGTTCATCTACAACACACGATTAAGAAATAATCGATAATAATTGCTAGCCGCTCGGGTTTTCCGCATATACATAATATTCCAATACCCACGGTAACTGCCCATTCATGATGCAAACATGAGGGCCTTGGGGTCTTTAAGCAAAAAAGACCTGATTGGTTGCCTTCAAAGACATATGCATATTATTTCCATATAGTACGTATTATTAAAATACCTACGGTACCTTACGATGCCGAATGCGAACATATTTGAAATATCAATATCAATGGGTATATCTATCCTTTTTGCGGTCCGTAAGATAAAATGTCCTGATTGGTTATACTTTTACGCATGAATATTAACGTCAAATCATCGGCGTACAGTTGACAAAAACTCTATCTATGTAAATTTGGTATCTGTGCATTTTTCGTACCTTTATTTCTGAATGTTTGCATCAAACGCCAACAGTTGTGTAAATAGGTAACAGAGAGTATTGGAATATTACGTATATGGTTTTCCGGGCAGCCAGCCAGATTGCGGCCCGCGCTACTATGGAAACGGGGCGGGAAAGTAGGGGAGACAGACCGCTGTTTCAATACAAAGAAGGGCGCACTTATTTTGCGGCCAGTTTGATTCACAGAATATTGCGGTTCGGTCCGCTTTTCAGCAATATGTTGTGGTCTGAATAATATAATAGGATAAGACGATTTTTTGAACGGTACGAAAGTAAACAGGGAAATTAGAAACAATGTAAGCAGGTAATTCCTATGTTAATTTTCATTTCTGTTTTTGTCAGAGTAATTTTTTCACGGTGGTATGTTCTTCAATGTTATAAAAAGAAAAAATTCAGAACCCCCACTCTTAACCGTGCGCCCCCTCCCCCACTTTTACAGCTCACGGGCCGCCACTGATAAAGGCGATAAATTTTGGTCCCCAATCTTCAAAATAAACCAATAATCTATGAAGTATTTAAATTTTGCAATGCCGCATTTGTTTTCACTGCAGTTAGTGTGATTTCAAAGTTGGTGGTGTAAGCAGGTGTTTTTAAAAATCTGATAATTTACTTGTGTGACGTAAACCGCTAAAAATAGTATATTTTAGAAGATAATATTTTGGCTTACTTTTAGTTCGTATCTGAAAAAAATTATTTATATTTAAATAAAAAATGGTAAAATATGGTACATGTCCCAAAGTTAGAAAGCAAACGTTGCTACAATGGAACTCGATTTTAAAATCGCGGTTTAATAAAGTTAGACAAAGTTTTACAATGTATTTTTACAATTTCTTGATATATTTCACAGTTTTTATTTTTTAGAGACTATCGAATTCCTTGCAAGTTACAAAGTGGCGCAGTATTAATTTGGATCGTAAATATATTGTCTCGCTGTGCGGCCTTACAAGCCTTCAGGGCACCAATTCCCCACCGCCGTCTAAGACTTTTATTATTATTATTTATATTTATTACGCTCCTAACCACTTTCATCGCCCGGATTGTGTCAACAGGGTTGGCAAAAACCGCGATGGTTCCCGGGTCCTTCGGGATCGTTCCGTTAAGAGTGAAAGAACGAGGGACGAGAAACACTGTCCAGAAAAAACAGGATATCAGTTTGGGTTAAAATGGTTAAAATGATTACTTTGGGTTCTGATTTACACAGGTCGATAATTCAGGTATAATTTACTTACTTTTAATCGTATAACCGGCACTGCACTCCACTGCTTTTTGTTGACCCTGTTGACCAGGCTATCACCCTATCAACGCCCTCCAGATTCCCTGCCCTGGGCCACTTGAGGTGCTTAGTTTTCAAACCCCCAAAACCGATTGCCATGACCTCAAAAAGCCACCATTATCTTCACTGTTCCGATTCCACGTCCGTCCTTTTGCGTGACAGCTAACTTCTACGTACTCTGAAAAGTCCAACATGGGACCGTACTTGATTTCTGGTGGGTCAGCGTTAACCTAGTTTTTGGCCTAGGAACCCAGGGCAACGTATCCATTACGATGTTTGTATAATTTTTTAGACTAAATTACGTCAGCCAAAAATTTTACATGCAACTTATAACTTTGCGCTAGTGTGGCCAAGAAAAGGTCAGTAATTGAGTTAAAATTTCCCCAAGCATATAACTTGTATATACCGGGTGGGCCAAAAAAAACCGGGCAATTTTTTTCATTATAACTTTAAACTATACAATCGATTTTAATAAGACAAACTGCACTTGGCAGAGAATTAATCAGAGTTTTGACCAAATGTATTTTTTTGTCCACCATCTCAAAATCCAAGATGGCGCAGGAAATTTAAATATACCCTTCAAAGATGCTCGTTTATTATCATGTTGCAAACATGTCCTAATTATTTTTTAAATTAATAAAAAAGCTGCATTCTTGCCACGCGCAACAAAATACGAATTAGCAAAAGCGGTTCAGTGGTTTTAAAAAATATATTTTTGTTTCAACCATTGTTTTGCATATTATACAATTGCCTTGCCAATCATGTTTGCATTTATTTCCTTATAAATTCATTGCTACTGAACCAATATTAATGAAATAAAAAACATCCTAGTGAGATGATTTGATTGCTCTTTAAAGATTATGATCAAAGTTTATCACACCTTAAAATTTAGGATGGGGGACAGAATGATACTTGATTCTTCAAAATGGCGTGTTTATTCTTAGTTTTCGCACATGTTATAGTTTTTTTTTAATTTATAGAAAAGCACTACTTTTCCCCCATACAACGAGGTGCAAATTAGATATTACTAATTTTATTTCCTTATAAATTCGTTACTACTACACCGATTTTGATGAAATAAGAAATATCCTAGTGAGAATTGATTGCTTTTTAAAGATCATGATCAAAATTTATTAACATCTTAAAATTTAAGATGGTGGACAGAATCATAATTGATTCTTTAAAATGGCGTGTTTAGTCTTATTTTCTGAAAATGTTTTAGTTGTTTTTTGTTAATTTATAGAAAAGCACTACTTTTTCGACGCGCAACAGGGTATAAATTAGTAAAATCAGTTTGATGGTTCTCAAAAAATCTATATTTGTTTCAGCCATTGTTTTATAGATTATACGATTGCATTGCCAATCCTGCCTGCATTGTCAAGAAAAACTAATAAACTTTATAGAAATCACTAGAATATATTTAGACTAATGGTTTCGTGATGGATCTGATATCTCCCTAGCCCATTAGCACACCACAAGTCAAAACAAAAGCCCCAACAAAGTTTTTGGTTATATATTGATGCAATGCTCCGTTAACAAGTTACTATCTTATTAATTCTTTAACTGTCATTTGCATTAACGGATTGTGACCAAAATCTAATCATAGTCTAAGAGCCCAGTAAGATTTTGGGCTTGAATTGCAAACCGATACTCATATATTTTAATCGATTCGTCATAAGACCATATCCCAAAAAAATGAAAATACCTGCGAAATTCCTGCATAAACAATCCGCCATCTTTGTTTAAAGATAGCGAAAAGGAGTTTGAATCAAATGTACGTAACTTTTTTATTATGACATCGATTTTACTCATACAAATTGTGATTAGCTTCTATTATAATGGCCTCTCCAAATCACTATCAATAATTTCTTTTTTGTTTGTCTCTATACTATAAATTCTGTAAGTTCCTCACATATGCAATTTTTTTAAAAAGTTTTTTGATTTTTTAAAGAAAACTACTGGTTATACAAAAAAACATAAAATATAAAAAATATGCAGATTTTTAAGATATATTCATGGTGAGTGTAGATTAAGCGGTTCTCGAGTTACACTCAAAAAACCACTAAATTGACCTATACCTACCCCCAGGTACAAAATTTTCATATTTTCACCAAAGTCATGAAAGTTACTAAAAAACTATACAGAACGAAAAAGGATGTCAAGCTAAATAACAAACGGGTATTAGTTTCAAAGAAAAACTGATACTGACTTAGATATGTCGGCTTAAACATGGCCGAAGCGTAATTTACAATTTTATTTTTGAGGGTAATTTTTTTATGTATAACAAACCCCTAAGGGGTCAAAATGTACCATCTCTAAAAGACAGTTTAATTATCTTCAAAACAGGATAGAATACTTTTTGTCGTAAAGTTAATAGGTTTCCTGAAAAACACAAAAAATATGCGGCATACATAATTCGATGTTTTCGTTCCATAGAAGTACGACAATGGAATGGGCCCATTAAGGGAAATAATAATTTATGCACAGATAAGCAAACCCGCAGTTATATATTTAAACTCAGCGTCAAAAATCTTACAAAAAACATATTTGATACTTTTCTGTTAAATTGACAGGTGGTCACGTGATTTTGACAACTTCTTAACGGTTTGAGCTAGAGACTTGGTTCTTTTTTTGATTTGTAGACAAAATAATTATCCAATTTTGACGACAAAAACATATTTTAAAAAATTTTAAATACGGTGCCGCCTGGCGCCTAAAACAAATTTTATAACTAGTCGAATCCGCATTTCGATATTTTAACTGTTGCATAATTAAAATTTTATACTTTTCCAAATTAATTTTTTGAAATTTTCTGATAAAAATGTTGATATTGGGATATTTCCCTTTGTTCTTGCGGTAGTATTTCTGAAGTGAAACTTTTATTTGAAACTGGTGTCACCCTCTACAATTCGCGAAGAAAAAAAATGCTTTATACGCTACTTTTCGTACTTTTTTTAGGCCCGATCTGCCATTTTAACATATATATATATATATATATATATATATATATATATATATATATATATATATATACATATATATATATAGATATCCGCTGATCGTTGTGACATCCAGGCGTAAAAATTTTAGATATCTTGTGACATCCTTCGACGCCGTGACATCCAAATTCGGATGTCACAACGTTTTTCCATGTTTTTGGTACAGTCCTGATGGGGAGGGCCCGGGTGTACCTAAATTAAATGGATGTCATAGCATACCATGAGTCTGATGAAGAATACAGCAAAATTTTTAAAAAATTTTGACGCCAAAATTTCCGTGTATATTGGCGCGAGTATATTCAAGAAACGATCCAATTGATATTCATCACTCTGTGACATCCAATGTATATTTTCATCTTAATTGCACGCACTTGTAACATCCGTCAAAGCGACAACCTTGCATTATGCCTATTTTATTAATTAAATTTGGTTTATTTTTTATTTTGGGGCGGCTGTTGCTATGTGGTCCAGCGATTCACTTGACTTGCATCTTTGTAAAAATATTTAAAAATGTTAGCATAATAAATAATGTTAGCTAGCTTATTGGGAACATAAATATAAAATATAAATAAATATTTCTTCATGTACCTCAGAGCAAAAGTGAATTAACTAACGGACTTGGATAGGGACTTGATACTATTTGTGAATTGCTATCTCCGTCCTCCTTTTTACCACGTAGTTAAAGTCAGATGAGTAAAAAGAGCGCTAAATTTTAATCTAGCTACGTCAAAACGTACTGATTTATAATAGTATATTTTTAACACTATTCAGTGATTTTTTTACAAAAAAAAAAATGAATTAAATTAGAATTCTTATAAATCAATCAATACATATATACCGGATGGGCCAAAAAAGACCGCACAATTTTTTTTCATTATAGTTTTTGAACTATACCAACGATTTTAATGGGACAAACTGCGCTTGGCTGAGAATTAATCAAAGTTTTGACAAATTATAATTATTTGTCAGCGATCTCAAAATCCAAGATGGCGGACAATATTAAAATGTACCCTTTAAAGATGCTGGTTTATTCTTATGTTGCAAACACGTTTGAATTATTTTTTTAAATTAGTAGAAAAGCTGCGTTCTTGCCACGCACAAGGTATGAATCAGCGAAATCGGTTAGATGGTTCTAAAAAAAATATTTTTGTTTCAATCATTGTTTTGAAAATTATACGATTGCCTTGCCAATCATGTCTGCATTTATTTCCTTACAAATTTATTACTACTCAACCTTTGACTTTGATGAAATAAAAAACATCCTGGTGAGAATTGATTGTTTTTTAAAGATCATGATCAAAATTTATCGCCATCTTAAAATTTAAAATGGCGGACAGAATCAATTCAATTCAATTTCAATTCAAAACTGCTTTATTGTCAGAAAAATGTTTAACATTTTGTGGACAAAGCATAATGTTTACGCCAAAACATATAAAAAATCAATATCACTTCGCGGTACAACGTACACCTATGTCGCTAATAATTATATTAAAAATAACACATTTATTTATTTATAAGCATATACCTTTCCATTTATAGGATGCGTCAAATATATATAATTAACCTACTCATATAAAAATGGTTTAAAGTAAAATAAAAATAAATAAAAATTTACCTGAGAAATTTTAAAATTTAACATTTGTTAAAAGACATACTAAAAAAACAAAAAAACACAACACGTAAAATTAAACACACAAGAAGTGTGTACCGCTTTTTTTAATTTATAGAAAAGCACAACTTTTCCCGCGCACAACAAGGCACAAATTAGCAAAATCGGTGTATTGGTTCTCAAAAAACCTATTTCTGTTTTCGTCATTGTATTACAGATTATACGATTGCATTGCCAACCCTGTCTGCATTCATTTCCTTATAAATCATTATTACCAAACCGATTTTAGTAAAATAAGAAAAATAATGGTGAGAATTGATTGTTCTTTCAAGGTTATAATCGAAATTTGCCGCCATCCTAAAAGTTAAGATGTTGGACAGAACCATACTTGATCCTTCAAAGAGGCACTTTTATTCTTATTTTTCGAAAATGTTTTAGTTTTTTTATTAATTTATTGGAAAGTACTACCTTTCTCCCGCTTTATAAAGTACAATTTAATAAAATCGGCGAAGGGGTTCTCACAAAATCTGATTTTGTACAATTGTTTTACAAGTTATGCGATTGCATTGGCAATTTCTGTTCGACATCTTAAATTCTAAGACGGCGGCAAATTTCGATTATAATCTTTAAAGAGCAATCAATTCTTACCACGATTTTTTGTGTTTCACTAAAATTGGTAGAATTTATAAGAAAATTAATGCAGACGGAATTGGCAATACAATCGTATAATCTCTAAAACAATGATTGAAACAACAATAGATATTTTGAGAACCACCATTTAATTAATTTTACCTCGTTGTGTGGGGAAAAAGTAGTGCTTTTTCATAGATTAAAAAAAATCTAAAACATTTTCGGAAAATAAGAATAAACACGCCATTTTAAAGAATCAAGAATAATTCTATCCGCCATCTTAAAATTTAAGATGGCGATAACTTTGATCATGATCTTAAAAAAGCAATCAATTCTCACCAGGATGTTGTTTATTTCCACTAACATCGGTTCAGTAGTAATGAATTTATAAGTAAATAAATGCAGACATGATTGGCAAGCAATCGTATAATATGCAAAACATTGGTTGAACAAAAATATTTTTTTATAGAACCACTGAACCAATTTTGCTGAATCGTACCTTGTCGTGCCTGGCAAGAACGCAGCTTTCTTACTAATTTAAAAAAATAATTAGAACATATTCGCAACACAAGAATAAACGAGCATCTTTGAGAGGTACATTTTAATTTTGTCCGCCATCTTTGGCAAGTGCAGTTTGTCCCATTAATATCGATTGTATAGTTCAAAAGTTATAATAAAAAAATGGCCAGGTTTTTTTGGCCCACCCTGTAAAGGAAACGAGTTCAGAAACTGCTTAACCGATTTTATAGAACCCCCCCCCCCCTAATTGCGCCTCTAATATATTTATTTATTTATTTCCAAGGAGTAGCACATAAAGGAAAAATTCAGAAGAATAATTTAGGTACCTAAAAAAAAGTAACATATGGGTTAGCGGATTTGGAAAAAAAATATAGATATAATAGAAAAGAAAATGGGAATAAATTGCTAGACTGAATAATGAAAATCTTATATTTTTATTTTATATTATTTGCATAATAATTAAGGGCCTTAATTCCGCCAAGGTGGCGCCAGCGTCAGTAAATAAAACATATCCAGCTAGGTATAGAGCTACATAATTTATCAAAAATTCGCTGAACATAGGTAAGTACCTAGTCCAGATTATCTAGATTTTTTTTTAAATCTAGGTACTGTAGTCATAGATTTTACTGGAATATCGGCCATTTTTTGTGTACCGAACAAAGCCGATTAGTAATCAGTTTCTATGTGACTATGCTTGGGGGTGCTTCGCACCTCCCTGTTTACGTCTTGGAGGTGCCCTAGCTAAGGACACTCATCGTAAAGGCAAGCTTTATAGGAAGCGAAGCTAACGTCAAGCTTTCTATTTTTTGGTTATTATTTTTGACAGTATACACAGGATGAAGGTACCTAAACTATATTTATTTATGTAATTAAAAAGTTATGCTGCAAACTATCTTGAAACTGTATCATTATTAAATAGATCCTTAGACTGTGTTAAAACCACATTTTTAAAATAACAACGAGCCGCCAATGCGAAACCGAGGAAAACAAGTCAAAAATTATAACCAAAAAATATAAAATCAGAGTTAGGCTTCGCTACCTGTAAAGCTTGCTTGACGATGAGTGACCTTAGCCCTAGCCCCTTACTACCCCCGTAGTGGGCGTCCCTGTAGGTATTCTATTTTTTCAAACGGCCGGTCCGCAATCGGCCAGCCCTGGGCTGAGTTGAGTATGTATACTTTGATTTAAATTCGTCTCTCTGTGACATCCACACATACATAATTATGTTTTTGTTTTATTTGTGACCCCGCGTAGAAATCGAGCAAAAGCTGTTCCGGCAAAGTGTTTTTTGTTTTTAATCAAAGTTTATTGAATTTAAAGGTAAGTAGATCTGAGGACACGGCAGTGCCTCGCCAAGATCGCGCGCCGTAACCATCTTTTCTTAAAACATTTTAGCCGATATTTGACCTACTTAAAACTCTACTTCGGAATGAGCTACGAATCTCAAACTTTGCACAGTCGTAGATCTCCATGGAGTTAACAACCCCTCCAAGTTTCATGGATTCCATAAAGTAGTAAAGTAGTTACGAAATTTCAAAAAACGTCGAAATTGCCACTCACTGACTCACTCACTCATTCATGTATAGATCATCAATATTCTACTGTACTTCCAGACATGCTACAAAGCTGAAATTTGGCAGACTGATAGAAATTATGACCAAACCCCTGAAAAAAACCGAACCGAACCGAACCGAAAAAACCCCAAAATTTTAATTTACTCCCCTCTCCTATACATTTAAATTATGTAAGAATAAACATTGTGCACTTTCAGAAACACTCGAGAGCTGAGCTTTGGAAGGCTGATAGGAACTATGATAAAAAAAACATGGAAAAAAATTTAAAAACCTCAAAAATTTAAGTAAGGCATTGCAAAAGTTTTGAACAATATTCCGCATATTTTACTACTTTAAAAATTAAGTATTATCCAATTCCTTTAAAAAAGAAGTGAAATCATAACAAAAACATTTCATGTAAAAAAAGCCAAGTACGCGAAAATGGCATTCCGTAAAAAGAATTGAGATAAAAGTAAAGCCAAGTTTTCCAACACAAATTTCAAAATCAAAGGTTCTTACTAGTTTGGAAATATTTTTCTAAACTTGGCTATTACGGCTGTAAATGACTCTTAGGCACAGTGCTAAATTGAACATAAAGAAGTTTGGCTGTAATAGCAAAGTTTAAAAAAACATTTCCAAACTAGTAAGAACCTTTCATTTTGAAATTTGTATTGGAAAACTTGGCTTTACTTTTATCTCAATTTTTTTTACGGAATGCCATTTTCGCGTACTTGGTTTTTTTTTACATGAAATATTTTTGTTATGATTAAATCTGTTCGTTTAAAGTAGGTCAAAATCTAGTCCAAAGGAGTCAGTTACAAACATACATACCTACCTACAAACATACAGGTGAAGCTAATAAAAGCGTGTCAAAAATAAGAAATTACAAAATACGAAAACTTGTTATTTCCCCACAATTTTTATTCTGGTAACGAAGTTTTCAGAAATTAATTAAATCTGATTTAAAAAAAAATAAAGCGCCTAAACACCCAGGACGACTGCGTTTTTCAGATGGCTGTACGTAAGTTAAAAAATTTCAAGGTAAAAGGCAGTAAAGCCATTTCGATATAGTAAGCCGATTTTAATGTGCAGCTACAGGTTTTTCAAACGTCCGAAGAACCGAACCGAACCGGTTAAATATATATACAAACAAACAAATGTCACAAAATATTTCTTATCTTAAAAAAAAATCCCTCGAACATAATACCTTTCCTTTCCTAGCTTTTGCTGCACGAACTAGGAAAGTAAAAATTGGGACTGATAAAAACTGAAGTCTGAGTCCAAAAAGATAATGGGAGTTACATACAAAAACGGACAACTTTTATCTAATTTGACCTACAAACTGTGAATATAGGGTACAATTATTAATAATAGGCTCATTATTTTTCAACTAAATTTAACTAAAGTTAAGTTGAATAGATAAGGAATTTTTAAATCTAGTCAGATAAAATTTAATCTGACGAGTTTTTTTAACGTCAAATTGCCCGATTTGAATGAAATTTGGTACCTAGTCTGGGTCTTGGGTCGAGATGGTCCCATTTAAATATAAACAAAATCCACCTAACGCAAGCCAAATAAAAGGGTGGGGGTAGATTTGAAAAATTGGAGTTTATGTGAAAATATGGCGTGTGTGATATCGAACGAAAGGTAATTGAGCCTGCAGTTAAACAAAATACACTTTAGTTTATTTTTAAAAAAGGGTGGGGGTAAATGTCAAAAATTAGAGTTTAAATGAAAATATGGCTTGTGTGGTATTAAACGAAAGGTAATTGAGTCTGGAGTTAAACAAATACATTTTAGTTAAAAAAAAGGTGGGGGTAAATTAAAAAAATTAGAGTTAAGGTCAAAACATGGTTTATGTGGTATCAAACGAAAGGTAATTGAGTCTGGAGTTGAATAAAATATATTACAGGTTTTAGTTATACTGTCATAATTAAGTTTAAATTCCGATCATTTTACCATAGCAATAACCAATATTGCTGTGCTTGCACTAATTTCGTCTATAAAAGCCGATGCTGGATAATAGACCGGCATCACTCTAGCAAGTGATTAACCCAGTATACCACTGAAATACGTGGTCCCTACTAAACACACCCAGTACACCACTGAAATACGTGGTCCCTACGAACCCAGTACACCACTGAAATAATGTGGCCCCTACTTAACATACCTAAGTAAAACCTCACTATGGTGGTTACGCTTTATGGCCCATAAGGCCAACTCTCTACGGCCTATAAGGTCTATTTCTTATGGCCCCTAGGTCAACTCTCTCCAGCCAGCATCCCTCTTTTTACATTATTTAATTATTTATAGCAATAACCTCTATTCCTGTTAATCTGTTTTCTTATATAAAGTACATGTATAAATGTGGATTCTTTATACTTAATTTTCATATTCCCCTAAATCCCTCCCTGACCTACAAACTGTGAATATAGGGTACAATTATTAATAATAGGCTCATTATTTTTCAACTAAATTTAACTAAAGTTAAGTTGAATAGATAAGGAATTTTTAAATCTAGTCAGATAAAATTTAATCTGACGAGTTTTTTTAACGTCAAATTGCCCGATTTGAATGAAATTTGGTACCTAGTCTGGGTCTTGGGTCGAGATGGTCCCATTTAAATATAAACAAAATCCACCTAACGCAAGCCAAATAAAAGGGTGGGGGTAGATTTGAAAAATTGGAGTTTATGTGAAAATATGGCGTGTGTGATATCGAACGAAAGGTAATTGAGCCTGCAGTTAAACAAAATACACTTTAGTTTATTTTTAAAAAAGGGTGGGGGTAAATGTCAAAAATTAGAGTTTAAATGAAAATATGGCTTGTGTGGTATTAAACGAAAGGTAATTGAGTCTGGAGTTAAACAAATACATTTTAGTTAAAAAAAAGGTGGGGGTAAATTAAAAAAATTAGAGTTAAGGTCAAAACATGGTTTATGTGGTATCAAACGAAAGGTAATTGAGTCTGGAGTTGAATAAAATATATTACAGGTTTTAGTTATACTGTCATAATTAAGTTTAAATTCCGATCATTTTACCATAGCAATAACCAATATTGCTGTGCTTGCACTAATTTCGTCTATAAAAGCCGATGCTGGATAATAGACCGGCATCACTCTAGCAAGTGATTAACCCAGTATACCACTGAAATACGTGGTCCCTACTAAACACACCCAGTACACCACTGAAATACGTGGTCCCTACGAACCCAGTACACCACTGAAATAATGTGGCCCCTACTTAACATACCTAAGTAAAACCTCACTATGGTGGTTACGCTTTATGGCCCATAAGGCCAACTCTCTACGGCCTATAAGGTCTATTTCTTATGGCCCCTAGGTCAACTCTCTCCAGCCAGCATCCCTCTTTTTACATTATTTAATTATTTATAGCAATAACCTCTATTCCTGTTAATCTGTTTTCTTATATAAAGTACATGTATAAATGTGGATTCTTTATACTTAATTTTCATATTCCCCTAAATCCCTCCCTGACCTACAAACTGTGAATATAGGGTACAATTATTAATAATAGGCTCATTATTTTTCAACTAAATTTAACTAAAGTTAAGTTGAATAGATAAGGAATTTTTAAATCTAGTCAGATAAAATTTAATCTGACGAGTTTTTTTAACGTCAAATTGCCCGATTTGAATGAAATTTGGTACCTAGTCTGGGTCTTGGGTCGAGATGGTCCCATTTAAATATAAACAAAATCCACCTAACGCAAGCCAAATAAAAGGGTGGGGGTAGATTTGAAAAATTGGAGTTTATGTGAAAATATGGCGTGTGTGATATCGAACGAAAGGTAATTGAGCCTGCAGTTAAACAAAATACACTTTAGTTTATTTTTAAAAAAGGGTGGGGGTAAATGTCAAAAATTAGAGTTTAAATGAAAATATGGCTTGTGTGGTATTAAACGAAAGGTAATTGAGTCTGGAGTTAAACAAATACATTTTAGTTAAAAAAAAGGTGGGGGTAAATTAAAAAAATTAGAGTTAAGGTCAAAACATGGTTTATGTGGTATCAAACGAAAGGTAATTGAGTCTGGAGTTGAATAAAATATATTACAGGTTTTAGTTATACTGTCATAATTAAGTTTAAATTCCGATCATTTTACCATAGCAATAACCAATATTGCTGTGCTTGCACTAATTTCGTCTATAAAAGCCGATGCTGGATAATAGACCGGCATCACTCTAGCAAGTGATTAACCCAGTATACCACTGAAATACGTGGTCCCTACTAAACACACCCAGTACACCACTGAAATACGTGGTCCCTACGAACCCAGTACACCACTGAAATAATGTGGCCCCTACTTAACATACCTAAGTAAAACCTCACTATGGTGGTTACGCTTTATGGCCCATAAGGCCAACTCTCTACGGCCTATAAGGTCTATTTCTTATGGCCCCTAGGTCAACTCTCTCCAGCCAGCATCCCTCTTTTTACATTATTTAATTATTTATAGCAATAACCTCTATTCCTGTTAATCTGTTTTCTTATATAAAGTACATGTATAAATGTGGATTCTTTATACTTAATTTTCATATTCCCCTAAATCCCTCAGTCACAAGGGCACTAAATAATAAACCTTGTGACATATATGGTAGAGATACCACTTGTCACAAATATAGTCGTGACAATATTAGCTTACACGTACACTATAATTAAAGTACCTAGTGTGAGGGTAGGTGCCCATATATTAGCAGAGTATTATTTTTTAGTCCTTGCCGTATATTCATCTTGTAAGCCTATTATGACATCAATAACGTGCTTGTATATTTTATTTGTTATTTTCTTCCCCGTGACATCCAGTGTATATTTTTCTTATTTGCATACATATACCTGTAACATATTTGCACACTTTTGTGACATCCCTAACGTCTTTGTATATTTTACTTGTTTGTTTCCTCGTGAGATCCAGTGTATATTTCTTATTTTTATAGAGGTACTTGTTACATCCGTTATTTTTATGAAACATTGGCAACATTGCTGGATGTCACAAGTTAACACAAATATTTAGGGATGTTACAACGTCAAAATTTTTTGTATATACAATGGACGCCACAAAGATATGAAAAATTTTATTTCTAAATTTGTGAGTTTATACAAATATTTTTTATGGAATTAAAAATAAAATATTTTTTATTACATTTCATATTTTTTATTTTTGGATAACACCAGGTTTTAAAGTGGATGTCACAAAAACCGAGTTTTTGCTGGATGTCACAAGATACAACGGTCGAGTATATATATATATATATATATATATATATATATATATACATATATATATATATATATATATATATATATATATATATATATATATATATTAGGGACTTATTGCAATAGTGCCAGGCACTAATTGCGCCAGATTCGCATTGAAAACTGACAGTTGATCTTTCAAAATTGACATACCAAAGTCGAATTTATAAATCCAGTCGTTTATTTTCCATTAATAGTGGCGGCACTATTAATTTTGGCTCTTATAACACACAAAGGCCTAATTTTGAAAGAAGACAGCTGTTCTTTTAATGCGAAAATGTCAGAATAGTGCCCGGCACAATTATTGCCTGGCTTTATTGCAATAGGTTCCTATTATTTCTGCTCTTCCTGGCACTAAAATTAGCCAAGAGAGTAAGAAGTAGATGCCAGGAGAGTGAGCGAAAACAAGATATATATATACAGGGTGTCCCAAAACTCTGAGTCTACTCTAATATCTTCTGAACTATTGAAGATTACTGAATTATATTTAGCAGTAATCGTTAACATCAAGAAATCTATTTTATGAAGAGGCTGTTGTGCTTCCCCTGCATTAGGGGGCGACATAGGGGCGATCAACTTAAAAATTTTAATTATAAATCCTTATCGATCGATACCTTGTTTTAAAGGTATTTGAAAATTAAATATTTTGATATAGCCGTTAATTGTCTACACAATCAAATCTGTCAAAATCTATGGACTATCAACACTATTTTTTTCAGCCATTAATAGTGGCAGCACTATTAATTTTGACTCTTATAATACATATAGGACTAATTTTGAAAGAAGACAGCTGTTCTTTTAATGCGAAAATGTCAGAATAGTGCCCGGCACAATTATTGCCTGGCTTTATTGCAATAGGTCCCTATTATTTCTGCTCTTCCTGGCACTAAAATTAGCCAAGAGAGTAAAAAGGAGGAGATGCCAGGAGAGTGAACGAAAACAAGATATTTATGCAGGGTGTCCCAAAACTCTGAGTCCACTCAAACATCTTCTGAACTATTGAATCTTCAATAGCTGAACCATTTTTGGCAGTAATCGTTAACATCAAGAGATCTATTTTATGAAGAGGCGGTTGTGCTGCCCCTGCATTAGGGGGCGACATAGGGGCGATCAACCTAAAAATTTACATTATAAATCCCTATCGATTGATACCTCGTTTTAAAGGTATTTGAAAATTAAATATTTTGATATAGCCGGTAATTGTCTACACAATCAAATCTGTCAAAATCTATGGACTGTTAAAACTAATTTTTTCAGTTTTTGCCAAAATTCACAAGTTTGTTGTTTTAAACAAAAACCCTATTGAGAGATATCCTGTTTGAAAGGTCTTTGAAAAACCATGTAGGCCAACTGTCCCTTGCCTTAAAAAAAACCTGTCAGAATCTATCGACTGTCAAACTTATTATTTTACCATTTTTTACAAATTTTTAACTATAGCTATACCCGCCATCCCCCATGCGTGGGAATTTTTGACACATATTTTTTTGTTGGTATTGTCATATAGTTTAAGGTGTTGGTTGTTTGCCTCTGGTCAATTACAGCATACCCGGGAAAAACATGGAAAAGCACGGAAATATGGATAAAATTACTTATACGGTCTGTGTCTATTAAAGGTCAGTACAATTAAAAGCCATCTACTTTAGTCCGACATTGCTCCGTTTTCGAAATACAGGGTGTTTTTTAGAAAATATAAATTGAATAAATAGCTAAAATATAAATATAACTTTTTTCTTAGTGTATTTTTTAAACATTTTTGTTAATGTATGCATAAAATAAATCTCTCGATGTCATCAATCACTACCAAATATGGTTTAGTTATCTTCAATAGTTCAGCAGATATTTGGGTAGACCCGGATTTTTGGGACACCCTGTATATACTTTTACAAATTTAAAAACATGCCAGTGGTAATTAATTTTGATCGGACACTTGTGCCTACAAATCAAAAAAAGACCAAGTCTTTAGCTCAAACCGTTAAGAAGTTGCCAAAATCACGTGACCACCTGTCAATTTAACAGAAAAGTATCAAAATGTTTTTTGTAAGATTTTTGACGCTAAGTTTAAATATGTAACTGCGGATTCGCTTATCTGTGCATAATTTTTTTTTCCCTTAATGGACCCATGCCATTGTTGTACTTCTATGGAGCGAAAACATCGAATTATGTATGCCGCATATTTTTTATTAACTTTACGACAAAAAGTGTACTACACTTATTTGAAGACAATGAAATTGTCTTTTAGCAGGAGTACATTTTGACCCCGTAGGGGTTCGTTTTACATTAAACAATTACCCTCAAAAATAAAATTGTAAATTACGCTTCGGCCATGTTGAAGCCGCCATATCTACCTCAGTATCAGTTTCTGTTTTAAACTAATAGCCGTTTCTTATTAAGCTTGACATCCTTTTTCGATCTGTATAGTTTTTTAGTAACTTTCATGACTTTGGTGAAAATATGAAAATTTTGCACCCAGGGGTAGGTATAGGCCAATTTAGTGGTTTTTTGAGTGTAACTCCAGAACCGCTTAATCTACAGCAAATATTAGACCCACCATGAATACAACTTAACAATCTGCATATTTTTTATTTTTTTTGTAAAACCAGTAGTTTTCTTTAAAAAATCAAAAAACCTAAAAAAAAACAGCGTATTTGAGGAACTTACAGAATTTATAGTATAGAGACAAATAAAAAACAAAGTATTGATAGTGATTTGGAGAGGCCATTATAGTAGAAGCTAATCACAATTTGTTTGACTAAAATCGATGTCATAATAAAAAAATTACGTACATTTGATTCAAACTCCTTGTCGCCATCTTTAAACAAAGATGGCGGGTTGTTTATGCAGGATTTTCGCAGGTATCTCCATTTTTTTTGGGACATGGTCTTATGACCAATCGATTAAAATATATGAGTATCGGTTTGCAATTCAAGCCCAAAATCCTACTGGGCTCTTATACTATCAGCTCTTAACAGTATTGTACACTAGTTTTATGGAAATCGATGCAGCTGTTTAGTAGCTGTCATGAGCCAGACGGACATATACACTTATACACATAAGTCAAAATAAAACCTGATAACAAGTTTTCGGTGTTACCTTCTCAAGCAGCTGCGTGGGCTAGGAAGTAATGTTCTTCAAAATGCAGGCTTTTTTTCTGCTCTTTCTCCGCAAATATATGCTTTTGGGTTGTTCTTTCTTTGGAGAATTTAATGTAACATTCATTTTTACGAAAAAGATCTATATTTTTTTACATTTATAAAAAAAATTACTCTCTTTTCTCTCTTTTAAACCTGAATTTCTCAGCTTACATTGAACAAATCAAATATGTGTACTTATTTAAATTTAAAAGTATCGGAAGTTTAATTATTGATAGCCTAACCGCAGTTATTTTTTCAAGTTTAAGGTTAGTAAAAAAAAAAACCAAAGTTATTTTAAAGAGGTATTTAAGTATCAAAACTAGTGTTGTCGCGGGATGAGACGAGAAAAGGCCTTCTCTCGTCTCGCCTCGTTATACGAGATAAAATGGGTCTCTCGTCCCGACGATAGGACTCTTCTATCGCTCGAGAGGGCCTTCCTCTCATGTCGTCTCGTATCGTCTCTCGTGTCTCGTGATTTATATCAGCTATAAAAAGTTTTTGAGACACCCTATGTAAAATTGTTTATTAAAGGTGAATCTTATTATTTATGGTATTTACTTTTTTCCAAGTTAGTGTTAAGTCCATTCTTTTTGGATGTTGTTTTAAAATAACTTTTAATCTGAATTTTTCGTAATTTTTCAAGGAAAACATGTTTTTGCAAGAAAATTCTATTTTTCTGAAATAAACGCACGAACTTTTTTTAACTAGCAAATTTTTTATCTGAATTTTCCATATTTTTCAAAATAAAAAACAAACTCATTTCCGCAGGAAAATTATTCGATTTTCAGAATTTTAGCTCTATAAAGAATCGTCTAAAAATATATTTTTTAAATCAACTCATAAATAACCCCAACAAAAATTCATGCTATAAGCTAGAAAAAAAAATTAAAATTTCTCGCTTATGAATAATTTCAGGTTCAGTAGGTTACTAAGCATCAACGGTAACAGTACATACATTTTTGGATTTTCTCTATCTGATTTCAAGTAAACGAAAGGTACACAGTACATGTTGTCAAGGAAGGAATATATGCCAATTTTTGCATACCTTTTACTTAAAAAAAAAACAGTACATAAATATCAGCTTAACTCTATAATAGGTCAATACGAACAGATTGCAAATCATAATAATTTGTAAAACCAACCTTTTTTGCTCGAGGGAACGAGAGACACAAGAATCTCTCGACGAGAAAGGGCCTTTCTCTCGTCTCGTGTCGAGTTTTTATTCGAGAGAAAATTAATGCGGGGCGAGACGAGACGAGAGGCGAGAGTCTCTCGTCTCGGCGGCAACACTAATACCCACAAAAATCTGATATGCACGTATTTTTAATGTATATTTTAAAAATCATTAACAATCCATTAACAAAAACTTTAAAACACACGTTATTATAAACTATAAATACCACTAAACTCCGATATTTCTACTGGCTGGTCGGCCCGGAATGAAGCGTCAAGCAAATTAAACTAATTTAGAGTCTGACCCAATTAGATCTCAAGCGAACTCTGTGACACGTGTAGGATAATTTAGTAAATATATAATATCTGCGTTAGATATTTCCTGCATTTTAAACAGGAAATTTATTCGTCGCCCACAACTTAAAGATAATGGTCCATATTAGAGATAAATAACAAATCTCCCTCGAATAAATACATCAGGGGGTCGATTTTGACCACAACTTGTTAAATCTCATATTGGAGATTTAACATAGGTACAATCTCTGGTACAATCTCTAGTGGTCAGCTTGGCCATGGAAATTTTTAAACTTGAATTGTGGGTATAATACAGACTTTTATTTACCTTTTTCTATGTTTTTACATACCTTTATGAATTTTCCTATATAATTTGGCCTCACAAGTTTCCCTTTATCACTATTTTCCGAATTTTTTGCGATTTTCCGTGATTGTATTTCATTGTTTTTACTTTAGAACTGTCACTTTTCTGATTTAACAAACACAGGGTAGGATTTATTATTTTTTAATTATAAATTTACCTATACTTTATTATTATTAAATTAATAGCAACTTCACGCAATTTTATCCATTTTTTTTTTATTTGTTTGATTATAACTTGTTTCAAACTTTTCCAACTAGGTGGTTAGTATACAATTCAACATTTTTTTATAAAAAAAAATACATAAAATGGCGAATCCGAAATGGCGGATTTTCCCATTTATGATCCGATTTGCATCAAACTCGGAACTTAGAGATCTTTCAGGTCGCTGATTATTATTTTTTACTTAAATTTATAAAAATCAAAATGGCGGATCCAAAATGGCGGACTTTCCCATTTATAAACCAATATGCATTAAATCCGAAACTTTGGGTTGTTTCAGGTCGCTGAATATGATTTCTAACTTAAACTTTAAAAAAATCAAAATGGCGGTTCCACAATGGCGCACTTTCTTATTTATAAACCGATTTGCATCAAACTTGGAACTTTGAGATCTTTCAGATCGCTGATTATTATTTTTAATTTAAATTTATAAAAATCAAAATGGCGGATCCAAAATGGCGGACCCATTTATGAACCAATATGCATCAAACTCGGAACTTTGGGATGTTTAAGGTCGCTGATTATTATTTTTAACTTAAATTAATAAAAATCAAAATAGCGGATCCAAAATGGCGGACTTTTCCATTTCTGAACCAATATCCATCAAATTCGAAACTTTGGAATGTTCCAGGTCGCTGATTATGATCTCTAACTTAAACTTTAAAAAAATCAAAATGGCGGATCGAAAATGGCGAACTTTCCCATTTATTAACCAATATGCATCAAACTTGGAACTTTGGGGTGTTTAAGGTCGCTGATTATTATTTTTAACCTTAATTTCTACAAATCAAAATAGCGGATCTAAAATGGTGGACTTTCCCATTTATGAACCAATATCCATCAAATTCGAAACTTTGAAGTGTTCCTGGTCCCTGATTATGATTTCTATCTCAAACTTTAGAAAAATCAAAATTGCGGATCCAAAATGGCGGACTTTCCCATTTATGAACCAATATGCATCAAACTCGGAACTTTGAGGTGTTTAAGGTCGCTGATTATTATTTTTAACTTAAATTTATAAAAATCAAAATAGCGGATCCAAAATCGCGGACTTTCCCATTTATGAACCAATATCCATCAAATTCGAAACTTTAGAGTGTTCCAGGTCGCTGATTATGATTTCTATCTCAAACTTTAAAAAAATCAAAATGGCGGACTTTCCCATTTATGAACCAATATGCATCAAACTCGGAACTTTGGGGTGTTTAAGGTCGCTGATTATTAGTTTTAACTTAAATTTATAAAAATCAAAATAGCGGATCCAAAATGGCCGACTTTCCCATTTATAAACCAATATCCATCAAATTCGAAACTTTAGAGTGTTCCAGGTCGCTGATTATGATTTCTACCTTAAATTTTAAAAAAAATGAAAATGGCGGATCCAAAATGGCGGACTTTCCCATTTGGCGGACTTTCTCATTATGCATCAAATTCGGAACTTTGGGGTGTTTCAGGTCGGTAAATATGATTTCTAACTTAAACTTTAAAAATATCAAAATGGCGGATCCACAATTGCGCACTTTCTTATTTATAAACCGATTTGACTCAAACTTGAAACATCGCGGCGCTTAAAGTAACAATACAATTTTTGACTAAAATTTAAAAACAGGAGAATGGCGGATTTTCCCAATTATGAACCGATATGCATCATATTCGAAACTTTGAGTTATTTCAGGTCGCTGATTATGAGTTCTAACTTAAACTTAAAAAAATCAAAATGGCGGGTCCACAATGGGGCGGCACTAACTTAAAAGCGGCGCTTAAAGTAACAATACAATTTTTAAATGGCGGATTTTCCTATTTATGAACCGATATGCATCAAATTGGGAACTTTGGGGAGTTTCAGATCGCTGATTATGAATTCCTACTTAAAATTAAAAAAAAGTTAAAAAAACCTAAACTGCACAAGAATGAAACCTTGCCATTGTGGATTCGCCATTTTGATTTGCTTTTAACTTTAAGTTAGAACTCATAATCACAGACCTGAAACAACCCAAAGTTCCGAATTTGATGCATATCGGCTCATAATTGGGAAAATCCGCCATTTTCGATCCGCCATTTTCATGTTTTTAAATTCTAGTCAAAAACTGTATTGTTACTTTAGGCGCCGCGATGTTTCAAGTTTGAGTCAAATCGGTTTATAAATAAGAAGGTGCGCCATTGTGGATCCGCCATTTTGATTTTTATAAATTTAAGTTAAAACTAATAATCAGCGACCTGAAAGATCTCAAAGTTCCAAGTTTGATGCAAATCGGTTTATAAATAAGAAAGAACGCCATTGTGGAACCGCCATTTTGATTTTTTTAATGTTTAAGGTAGAAATCATATTTAGCGACCTGAAACACTCTAAAGTTTCGAATTTGATGGATATTGGTTCATAAATGGGAAAGTCCGCCATTTTTATAAATTTAAGTCAAAAATAATAATCAGCTACCTCAAAGATCTCAAAGTTCCGAGTTTGATGCAATTCGGTTCATTAATGGGAAAATCCGCCATTTCGGATTCGCCATTTTATGTATTTTTTTAATAAAAAATAAGTTGAATTGTATACTAACTACCTAGTTGGAAAAGTTTGAAAAAAGTTATAATCAAACAAATAAAAAAAAATAGGAAAAAATTGCGTAAAGTTGCTATTAATTTAATAATAATAAAGTATAGGTAAATTTATAATTAAAAAATAATAAATCCTACCCTGTGTTTGTTTAATCAGAAAAGTGACAGTTCTAAAGTAAAAACAATGAAATACAATCACGGAAAATCGCGAAAAATTCGGAAAATAGTGATAAAAGGAAACTTGTGGGGCCAAATTATATAGGAAAATCCATAAAGGTATGTAAAAACATAGAAAAAGGTAAATAAAAGTCTGTATTTTAGCCACAATTTAAGTTTTAAAATTTCCATGGCCAAGCTGACTACTAGAGATTGTACTAGAGATTGTACCGCTGTTAAATCTCGAATGAGAGATTTAACAAGTTGTGGTCAAAATCGACCCCCTGATTGGTTGAGACAGTTAAGTTCTCTCATTCTTGCCATAAATGACATTAGTTTTGATTAAAATCATTCTACTTCTTCTCAGTTAGAGAAACAAAACCATAAATTGCAAAATGCATACACCAAACAGATGCAAGGGAGCGTGTATTTTTTATCAAAAGCTGCTTTTTGATAACCAGTCTTGTAGTTGGGGTTTTATAAATTTACCTCGAAAAAGTTGATGTATTAACAAAAACAAAAAAAAAGGCCCTCACCGAATAAACATTTTTTTACACATCCGACTCCAACAAAAATTGTTCGCCAAAAAACGTCCTCACCGAAGAAACTTTCCGTCCCTCTTTTTTATCTATACTTAGAAGCTGCTTTTTCGAGAAGCAGCTATTTGTGACCACAGCAGTTGAAAAGCAGCTTCCGGCCAATAGCACAAACATTAAAAAGCGATCCATAATTTTTTGGAAACTCTGCTCAAAAAACTCCCGTCACATTGAGCAAATATATTTGTTTAAAATTGCTAAGAAGAAGGGATGTTTTAACACACTATATAAAATATTTTTTTCAAAAGGTTGAACAATGCATTTGAAAACAATGATGCCAATTCGAAATCATAATGGAAACGCGGCATTTCTAGCTGCATTTTGGACCTGCGTAATTCCGTTTTTCAATAAAGTAAAATAAAATTGCCCTACTAACATCGAACGTCCCAGGAACGTACATTTTAGCTCCCTTAAAATCCCAACGTCCCCATGTCTAAAAAGTACGTTTTAAGAACTTTCAAAATGGGACGGTTAAAAACGTCCATTTTGAACGTTTTTGAAACATACTTTTTAGCTTTCCAATATCCCCGTGCTTAAAAATACATTAGAAACCTAGTAAAACTGACGTTTTAAAAACTCACAAAATATGACGTTTGCAGAACGTATTTTTGAGGTCACTTAGGGCCTTACTTATAAGTACCTAAAACGTACGTTTTTTTAACGTGTCAAGAATGATGTTTTAAAAAAAATCCGTTAAGGACGTTTTTAAAACGTATTTTTTAGACCCCCCCCCCCCCCATAGTCTGATCAGACAAAAGTAATTTTCAAACATTTGTACGGCACTCCCAGCGGCGTAGCGTGGGGTGGGGGACTTCTTTTTACCCGATTGGCGACAAAAACTTCTATAATTTAAAATATTTTTTTACACACGCCAAACCAAGTGTCAAAAAATATTTTTTTTAATTTTTCACTTGTGGTATATTATTCAAAAGCTTACAGAATAAGAAAAACAACGGTTTAATTAATTTATTTTTTTTATTTTTTGGTTTTTTCAAAAAAAGCAAAAACACACCTTTGTTTTTTGACATTCTCATTGAGATAAGTTAAATTCTTTTATGTGTCAAAAACTAAAAGTGACAAATAAAACCTAATTTTAAAGTTGAATTCTTTAATTAAATAGCAAAAAAAGCACTTTACTTTTACATGAAATTTTCAGAAATAAAAAAATTAGACCCTCTGCCTAAGGCCATTTTCGTAAAATCCCACGCAGCTTAAATTAAATTATTATATTAACAAACGCTTTTTATCTTTATGCTTTAACAAACAAACCAGCCCTGGCAAATGGGAGTTATTTCTACCTCCCTTAAAAATACCTTAAACCTACCAAAAGCATTGAACGTAAGACATACGCGCACAGGCGCCAAATATACGAACAGAGATATTTGTTAAAGTCAGCTTGTGTAACCGAAATAAAGTTAATCCTGTAATCCTTTAATTTTCCAATAGCAGGCGGTAAAAACCGGCTATTGTTTAGTTGTATTTAGAGTTTTTGTTTATTTTTAAGCACTATAATGAACCATTCTCATCCAACCATCACTTTGTTTTAACTCTTTGTCCAATCGGTTTTTAAATGAGTTTACACTTTTTGCTGTGACTGTATTTTCTTCTAGGGCATTCCACATGTAAACAACGCGATTAATAAAAAATTCTTTCTTGGTAGCTTAGCAGCTTTTTCTTTCTCAAGTTTTTTGAGTGCCCTCTGAGTTGATGGTTTTGATTTTGATGAAATATTTCTATAATATTGCAATTGTAGTAACCACTTGTAATCTTATATGTTTCGATTAAATCTCCCCTATGCCTTCTTTCTTTTAAGGTTGTTAGTCTGAATCTTGTCAACCTCTCAGGGTAAGATAAGTTGTGTAGCTCGGGTGGTATTTTCGTGACTCGTCTCTGAATCCTTTCGAGAATTTCTATATCTTTGATGTAGTAGGGACTCCATACTGTAAAAGCATACTCCAGCTTTGGTCTTATGTAGCTTCTGTACAATTTGTCTATCATTTCAATTGATTTGTCTTGAAAAGCATGTTTAATAAGATAAACAAATGAGTTGGCTTTTGATTGGTATAAAGCGAAAATTTAATTAGATTGCTGGTTCATAAAATTAGTTTACCAATCACCTGCGAATAATTTAATTAATTATGAAATCTGAACTGAAAATAATTACGAACAGTTGAAGATGCACTTACCCCTGTTTTTGCAGCGTGTTGTTTGTGACGTCTTTCACACAGAAGTGATTTTTCGACAGCAATTGTCATATATCGAAGCGCGCACACCCCCAATGTACAAATTCAACTGGTTGAGTGCGCGAAGATGCAATTGAACATGCTCAGAAAGTAAAATAAAATAAAGTTTTCAATCGCATTCGCCAAAATTCTTAAAGACAAATACGAACGTATAAACGCGAGAAAAATATTAAAATAAAACAAAATTCTTATACCCAAAAGTATATTTACAAAGGCGAGTGAATTTTGGACATTCTGCCCGCCTAAAAATTACATTGATGTAATTTTTAAATGTTTTCAGGTTCAAAGTCCATCGGTAAAGGACATAGCTTTACCAGAGGTCTTTGAAATATTCCTGAGACAGTGCGCACAGTGGCAACACGTGAGATTTGATCTTCACCTGGGTGAAGGGCAATAATTCTACCAAGCGACCATTTTGTCGGTGGTAAATTATCCGACTTTATGTGTACCATAGTACCTATAGCAGGGGCGGGACAAGTGGGTTCCAGCCACTTGGACCGCTGCTGCAGTGTATGTAAATATTCCTTAGAATAACGCGCCCAAAAATCCTGATGTAATCTTTGGATCATCTGCCATCTAGAGAGGCGGTTTAGTTTGATACTGGTTACATCAGGATCGGGTAAACTACAAACAGGTTCTAGAGTCAAAAAATGATTTGGTGTCAACGCAGACAAATCATTGGGGTCGCTAGATAAAGGAGACAATGGTCTAGAATTTAATAGCGCTTCCACTTGTACTAAGACCGTATAAAGCTCTTCGTACGTTAAAATCTGGCTTCCGATAACGCGATACAAATGCGTTTTTACCGCCTTTACTCCACTTTCTGCTAATCCAGAAAAGTGTGGCGCCCCTGGGGGGTGAAAAAACCACTCAATGGATTCCGCGGCTGCCGCTTGTTTAAATATTATCTGTAATTCCTTATTTGCACCCTTAAACGTAGTTCCTTGGTCTGATATTATTTTTGAGACCCTTCCTCGACGTGCCATAAAACGCCTTAAAGCACACAGAAATGCTTCGCTAGAATAATCCGAAACTAATTCGATATGAAGAGCCTTGGTAGAGAAGCAAACGAATATGCAGATCCAAGCCTTAAGCGTTTTATTTCCGCGAACTTTTCTGCTTAATGATATGGATATTGGACCCGCATAGTCACAACCGACTACGGTAAAACTTTTGACAGCAGATATGCGTAATTTGGGTAAGTTTCCCATTTTTGGTTCAAAAGGTTTCGGATTAAGTCGCCAACAATTTTTACAGTTAGCGATAACGGTTCTTATCGCCCGCTTAGGAGATAATATCCAGAAATTTTGAAAAATTAAGAACTGTAAAGTTTGCAAACCTGGGTGCAAATAAGATTTATGATAGTGTTCAATGAGGAGCGTAGTTAATCTATGTTGTCGTGGTAAAAGAATCGGGTGTTTCTGGTCATATGAAAGATCAGAATATCGGAGGCGACCTCCAACCCGCAATATATTTTTATTATCAAGAAAAGCGTCTAACTTTCTAAAAGGCTTTGAAATGCGTTTTTTCGCATTAATATTTGAGATTTCTTGAGAAAATGTGACTGTTTGAACATGCCTGATCAGAAAAATAAGAGCGAGATTAAGTTCTGACAGGACTATGGGTCCAGTACGATAAGCAAGATTTCTTTTAAAGCAGATAAAACGATACCAGATAGCGATTATCCTTTGAATTTTAGAAAGCGAAGAATATTTGTTTAAAAGAATATCAAAAAACTTGTTTTCTGTAAATGCGACCAAAGTTATTTTCCTTTCTTCACCAAGAACTTCGTCCGAATCCAATGGTTCAGAATAAATGCTTGGTGGCCAATGCTCATCAGGCATTGAAAGCCAATCTGGACCGCACCACCAAAGGGGCGTATTTAACAATTCTGACGGCAACAAAGTTCTTGTTGCACAGTCTGCGGGATTATCATTTGTGCGTACATGCTGCCATATTGCAGCTGGTAGTTTATTTTGAATTTTCGCAACCCGGTTGGCGACAAATGTTTTGTATCTATAAGGGGGATTTTTAATCCAGCTAAGAGCGATTGTGGAATCTGACCACGCGAAAATTTTAGAAATTTTAATTTTATCTCCTAGAATTTTTAAAATTGCGGAAACAAGATCAACCAGTAAAACAGCGGCTACTAGCTCTAATCTCGGGATTGAAATTGTTTTTACCGGAGCGATTTTTGCTTTAGCAGCAATGAGAAAAGTGCAGATTTTATTATTTTGTAAAACGCGAAAATACGCTATACTAGCGTAAGCTTTTTCTGACGAATCACAGAAAGCGTGAAGTTGACATTCTGTAAAATTATCAATAATAAAACGTCGCGGTAAAGAAAAGTTTTGAATAAGGCCTAACTCAGATTTATATTTTAACCAACGTTGGCGTATAAAGGGGGAAACTTCCTGGTCCCAGTCATATTTTTGTTTCCACAGAAGCTGCAATAGATCTTTGGAGAACAGGCTCAGAGGTGAGAGCCATCCTAGTGGATCAAAGCATCTTGCAATTTCTGACAGAATCGTGCGTTTTGTACATTCTCGTTCCAATGGATCTACGCGATAGGTAAAAATATCTTTACAAGGAATCCATTGTAAGCCTAAAATTTTTATTGTTTCAGATTCTGAATCGAAATTAAACGAGTTTGAGTGCAAGTAAGACTCCGGAAGGTCTTGTAAAAATGACTTATTGTTGCTTGCAAATTTTCTAAGTTCGAACCCACCGTTTCCCAATAGTTCTATAAGTTGATCGCGTAAATTTCTAGCTTCTGAGAGGTTATTTGCATTACAAATTAAATCATCAACGTAAATTGAGGTTTTGAGTACATCACGAGCTTGAGGAAACTTGTTTCCTTCATCCTGTGCTAATTGAGCAATGACGCGGTTAGCGAGATATGGAGAAGGGCTCAGACCAAAAGTGACCCGTTTAAAACGCATGTCTTTTATGGGCTCGTTGGGAGTGAATCTCCATATTATTCTTTGAAAATCCCTATGAATAGGGGCAATTAAAACTTGTGTAAACATGCTTTTAAGATCACAAGTAAAGACCACAGAAGAAATACGAAAACTGAGAAGTAGAGCAAAAACTTCTTTTTGAAGTTTTGGCCCCGTAAGAAGGGTGTCATTTAGCGAGGGTGAATTTTGATTTGGACGAGACGATCCGTCGAAAACAATTCGAATATTGTCACCCTTGGCTACGCAATGATGGGGTAAGTAAAAAGAGTTTTTATTTATTTCTTCGTCAGGAATAATTTCAAGATAATCATTGTTAATATATTCTTGAATAGTATCTGAATATTTTTTATAAATATTAGGATTTAAAATTAAGCGTTTTTCAAGCGAAAAAAATCTTCTTAAAGCCAATGAGCGCGTTGCATGAAAATCAAATTGCGGAGGCGTATTATCTTGGAAAGGTAGTTCTACCATGTATCGCCCTGTTTCGTCTCTACAGTGAGTCTCAACAAAGCTTTTCTCGGCAAGAATATCGGAGGGCGAGCAAAAATTTGATTTAGGTAGCTCTTCTAATTCCCAAAAGCGTTTTAAAGCGTGGTCTAGCGATAGTGAATCGGTTTCATTTACAGAGCAAAATAAAGCGGTTGAATGTGATTGCGATTTAATTTTATTATTTTTATTTTTTCCCATAATAATATAGCCAAAAATACTATTAAGAAGAATTGGTTTGTTGGGGCCATTATCAATGCGCCCTTCGCGTAAAATATAGGGAAAAATATCAGCGCCCAAAAGAAAATCAATATTAGCGGGTTCTTGGAACGTAGGGTCCGCGAGGGGTACATTTTGAAAATCAGAAGTATCTATATTACCTAAATAAGTGCTAGGAATTTCCGAACACAACTTGGGTAAGATCACAGCGTCGACTGACATGCGTGGTTCCGTTTGATTATACGGTTTGATAATACAAGTTACTCCTCCCTGAGAGGTAACTTCATTCATAGATCCTAATCCTTAAATAGAAAGGGATAAACTATAGCGTGGAAGTGAAAGTTTTTTGAAAAACTTCAAAGAGACGTAACTGCATTCTGAACCAGAATCAAGAATAACCCTAGCTTTTTGAAAAATGCCACGAGAATCCATAACCTCGATAATAGCGGTAGATAAAACTGTATTCTGAGCGTGCGAATTGGAGAAGTAATTTAAGGTATTTTGCGAATTTTGAGGTAAATTTTCCATACCTGTTTGTGGCGGTTGCTGAAAAGCGCGAGAGGTTGGCGAATTATTTTGCTGAGGCGAGATATTACCATTAAAAGCAGGCGAATTATTTTGTGAAGAACTTTGCGGGTTATTGTATTGCGAATTATAAAAGGGGGGTCGTACATTAGAATTGTAATTATTTTCAAGATTCGTGCGGTTAGAAGTATGTGGACTGTAATTGTTGTTATTTTTAAAAATATGTAAAAGAGAGTGATGTCTATTAGATTGACAGTAACGACAAACAGACTGCGATTGACATAAAGCTAGGTTATGTTGCCCACTTAAACAATTAGGACACCAGTTGTTGTCTTTAGCTAACTGAAAACGTTCAGAGGAATTTTTATTTTTAAATTCTAAGCATCTGTAAATATTATGGTCACGTGATTGACATAAAAGACAAGATTGATTTGAATTATTTAACTTTGTATTATTATTTCGACTTGCATTACCAAAAAATGCAGAAGTTTGTCTAGGTTTTGACTGATTAGAAGAAAATCTATTTTTTGTGTCTGTTTTTAAAGGTGAAGAAAAATCAGTTTTAGTTGAAAATTCTACCGCTTCTATAGCGTTACATCGTTTTAGTACAAAATTCTTTAAATCGTCAAAAGTAGGAACTTGAGATGGATCATTAAGTTCAAGTTCAAATCGCGTCATGGTCTCCTGATCTAAATGTTTACTGAAATTATAGTATAGCAAAAAAGACCAATCATCTGTGGGAAAACCAAGTACCTTAAGGGCGGAGAGATTTTCACTATATACGTCAACTAGTGTGCGCAATTGTTTTGAATTTTTAGAATTTGTTACGTAAGGAACATTATCCATTGTTTTTAAATGTGAAAAAGCAATAAGCCGTTTGTTATCGTAGCGGTTTTTTAGCGATTCGAGAGCAATTGAATAATTAGCGGCGGCTAAAGGTGTGCATTGCACCAGTGCTAGCGGGGGTCCCTCTAGGGAGTTTAAAAGATGGTTAAATTTCTCTATATTCGAAATATTTGTGTTGTCAACTAGCGCATTAAACATGTCCATAAAATTTCTAAATTGTCTAATATCGCCGGAAAATTTTGGAACTTTCAAATTAGTCAAGTTTGGCGGTCGATTACCACTAGATAGTCCCGAAGCAGAGGATGCGTCGGTTTCAACCTTCAGTGTTGGCTTTTCAAACAGCGCGGTATACTTAGCGTAATTGTAAGATCGTAAGTATTCAAAGTCTTTTCTCACTCCTTCTTCGGTATCAATTTATATATCAGATGGGTATAATAAAGAAAAGCAAAACTAAATTTTTAATTATTTTTAGCAATTTAGGGATATTACGCGGTATTTTTAACTATTTAGCCAAATAAAATCAATTTATTAAAATCAATTATTGGTAAAATTATCAATTTATTTAGTGATACTAATAAATAAAAGGGAAAGCGAATTATTAATAATATAATTTTTAATTGAATTTAACCATATTATTTTAGCGAATTAATAAATTTTTATAAATTAAGTAACGGTGAAAATAGCGAATTATTTATTTACCTTTGTTAGTTAATAAGAGCGAAAACGAACTATTTATTTATATTTACTAATAAATAAAAGCGAAATATTTTTTAATAGTTAAGGGGAATTGCGCGGTGCGAATTAGCGATAATTAATTAACTTAGCGACATACAATAGCGAGTTATCTACTAGCGATCCCAATAATTTGTAAATATAGGCAAGTAAGAAGCTTAAATTATAAACCTCTTTACACAATAAATAATACTATGGCACCCATAAAGCTGCAATAAAAGTTCTAAACTAAAGCAGCAGTAATAAAATAAAATGCAGATAGGACCTACTGGTAAGCCTATATCATATGCCGATAAATTACGTGCAATTGTTTATGTATATGTAACCTGCCTAAAACCTACTACTCATTTTAGGAAAGAATGTTAAAGAAAAAAACTGGAATGATAAGCTCATATTCAATGACCTTGAATTTATTTCTCCGAAACAAATTACCTATTTATAAATCGTCAAAGACGGAAAACCAAAACACGTTGAAAAATGAAAAAAACCTATTATACTTTTTATTATTAGCGAAGCGAATAAAAACTTTCAAACGCGTTCGGCTCGTAGGGCCAAAAATGATTGGTATAAAGCGAAAATTTAATTAGATTGCTGGTTCATAAAATTAGTTTACCAATCACCTGCGAATAATTTAATTAATTATGAAATCTGAACTGAAAATAATTACGAACAGTTGAAGATGCACTTACCCCTGTTTTTGCAGCGTGTTGTTTGTGACGTCTTTCACACAGAAGTGATTTTTCGACAGCAATTGTCATATATCGAAGCGCGCACACCCCCAATGTACAAATTCAACTGGTTGAGTGCGCGAAGATGCAATTGAACATGCTCAGAAAGTAAAATAAAATAAAGTTTTCAATCGCATTCGCCAAAATTCTTAAAGACAAATACGAACGTATAAACGCGAGAAAAATATTAAAATAAAACAAAATTCTTATACCCAAAAGTATATTTACAAAGGCGAGTGAATTTTGGACAGCTTTCTTGGATATATTTAAAATGTGGTTTTCCCATTTAAGATCTGACGTAATGGTAACTCCAAGATCATTTTGTTTTGTTACATTATTAAGTACATAATCTTTGTTCGGATTATTTGGACCAATTCTAAGGACAGTCCACTTGGCCTCATTTAGTTTTATACCCCATGTTTTTGACCATTCTTCTACCATTTCTAAATCTTTTTGGGGCTTTTCTGCCTTTAACAGAGGGTTGGCATAGAGTTTACCATCATCAGCAAAATTTTTCTACCTTGTTTCAATAAGATTGACGAGATCAAACAGATAAGAGGTGAAGAGCAATGGACCTAGTACAGACCCTTGGACAACTCCACTACTAACTGGATGTTGATTTGATAGTACACCATTGACTTTCACTTGATAGAACCTTCCATGTAATATATCTTTTATTAACACCAACAGTTGTCCACGTACTCCGAAATGTTCTAATTTGCTTACCAACAGATTGTGGGGGACTTTGTCGAAAGCTTTTTCATAATCAAGATAAATTACATCTGTTGGTTATGAGTTGTCATTATTTTCGGTCCAGTCATTGATGCATTCTAGCAGGTTAGTTGTAGTGGATCGTCTTGACAGAAATCCATGCTGTGATGGTGGAATGAGATTGTTTTCAAAGAAGAATTCTGTCAGTTCTTTAACCATTATTTTTTCCATACATTTCAGCGGATTGCATGTGAGGCTTATGGGTCTGTAGTTTTCTGGCTTATGTCGATTGCCTTTTTTATATAGTGGGGTTACTATTGAGTGTTTCCATTGCTCAGGGATTCTTCCTAATTCCAAACACTCCTGCATAACTTCTGCAAGCCACATGCTGATTGAGTCACTACAGTTCTGAAGCAGAATTGTGGGAATTTCATCTGGTCCCGGACTTGAATCTTTTTCATCTTTACAAGAGCATCTTTGACCTTTTGTTCTGTAAACAGTACTGACTCAATCGAGTGCTGGACTTTGGTTTTTGCTGGAAGTGAGGGGAGTGAAAAGTTTTTTTGAGTGAAGGATTTATTAAACTGATCTGCAAACGCTTCAGCCATGGATTTATTGTCTAAAACTTCATGTGTTGTAGGATCTTTAAGGGTAATTGCAGATACCTTTGAATTCAAATTTCTACTTATATACTTGTGGATCCTTTTAGGTGACTCTGAAATAACCAAGTTGTGCTCATAAGTTTTTCTAGTATCTTCCAAGGTTTGTTTGAGTTTATTATTTTGAGCCATATAAGCTTGATAGTTTACCTGGGATTTGTTGAGTTTATATTTGTCCCAAAGCTTACGTTTCTTGTTGATTTCTTTAAAATGGAGTTGACTGATCCACGGCTTTTGCTGGTTTGTTTTTATGGACTTCAATGGAATGTATTTTTCTATAGATTTATTTATAATCTCTTGAAAGCTCTCAAATTTAGTTTGTACTTCATAAATAGATTGTTGCTGAATAAAGTTATTTATTTCTTCACATTTGGCAGTATAAAATTTTCTTCTTAATACTTTATTTGTTAATTTTTTTGGAAGCTTTAAATGTGCTCTTGCAGTGATGATCACATGGTCACTACGGCCAATTGTTGGCTCATATTTGAGGTCGAAAACACTTTTTTTGTCACTACAAAAGAACAGGTCTAAAAGAGAGCTTTGATGGTTTCTGTACCGGGTTGGACAGGTAATTATTTGATTAATAACTAACTATTTCTTCAATTTATTTGATTAATATTATTTTCCTGATACATGTCCATAAATTCCTGGGTTTTTTTATCAGCTGGTGATACTGTTAGGTCATCCCAATTTATGTTTGGGTAGTTGAAATCTCCTAGTATGAATGTTTGGTTTTTGGTGCAAAAGGCATTTTGTATCTGACTGATCATCTGGATATTTGATTCTTCAGTTGTAGTGCTCCCTGGCCTATAGATACATGCAACAAGAAATTTGATTTTTTCTATTTGAAGGTCTAACCACACTGCATCTATTGGTTCTTCAACTTGATGGTTTTGGGAAAGACTGCACTTTAGATCATATCCATTAACTTTGTTTTTAACAAGAATGCATGCACCTCCTCCTTTCTGATGAGTACGATCATTACGAAATATGCTATAGTCATCTAAACTAATTATGCTGTCATCTATCTCATTTCGTAACCATGTTTCAGTTAACATAACTATTGTAGGGTCTGATGTTTCGACTCGTATCTTCCACTCATCAACTTTGTTTACTACTGATGCCAGATTGCTATACCAAAAAGAGATTTCAACCACCTCTGGTCCATTTAGTTTTTTTCATTTTTTTCCATGATTTTGGGAATCCTATTAATATATCTTATAGTAAGATTTTCCTTTCCTTCACTTTTCTGCTTTTCTAAATCTTCGAGGACTTGCTTCAAATATTTTCTTTGGGCTTCTGTTTCGTCTGCTTTAATGTAGAGACCTGGCACATTTTGTTCTAGAAGTTTTCTATTCTTTAGGGCTTTAAAGGCTTCATATCGGGTTGGAAGAATAACTTTTAAGGGTCTTTTTTTGTTAGGTGCCTCACTCCCAAGTCTAAATATCTTGGCAGTCTCTGGTAGGGTCAGCTTCATATGCAAATAAAGTGTACTAATGGTCTCCTTGTCATCTTTCATTTTGTCTTGTAGGCCTTCCTTTTCCGATTCATCCACGCCAAACACTAGGATGTTATTTGTTCTTCGCTCCCTCTCTTTCATCTCAAATAGAGTAAGCTCTATCTCAGGTTCGGTGGCCATTTTGACTTCAGCAGTTTTTATAGTCTCAACTCTTCTTTCAAGCTTTTTAAGTGCCTCAGCGTAACCTACCCCAGGTACTTTTTGATCTACCTGCTTTACTTCTTGCTTGATTTGTGTTAGCTCTCCTTTGGTGGTCTCATTTTCCTTTCTTCTTTTGTCCATGGAGCTTTTTAAAGAGTCCACCTCAACTTTGAGTTTTTCCAAGCTTTTGGCTGTCTCTTCTCCTTGCTGTTGGGTCTTTTTTAAGTCCTCTTTGTTTTTTTGCACTGCATTTTGTATGACTGGCAACTTTTTGATTGCATCCTTACAAGATGTGCAAACAAAAATTGTTGTCCTGGAGGGGCTAGGTATAATTCTTTTCTCCCCTGCCAAAGCGCCAGTGCACTCACTGCATATAATTTTTTTGCAAAAATCACATGGGTATCCAAAGAGCTTGCCCTTTTCGTCTTTAAAAACACAAGGTTTCTTGCATTTACTGCAATCCTGTGACATATTAACCTCACTTCTGTTTTGTTTAGATTTTGATTTTAATTTTCCACAAAACTAGTAAACTTTTGTATTCTTTTATTCTGAGTGGTCCAATCCGAAGAAAAAAACTCAAAATTGTTCAAATTGGGTGCGGATAATACGAAATTTTTAATAGAAAAGCTTAGCCTGTAAACAAACGCTCTAACCTCAATCTTTACGCGCGCGAAACTCAAGTTAAAAATGAAAAAAAAATAATAATAAGGCGCAACTAATTTTATGGCAGTACACCATTAAAGTATTTTAGTGAATTTTTAGTTTCCGTCATTAAGTGTTAGATTACACTTGTTAACAAGATTTTTGACCCAAGCGCAAAAATGCCTGATTCCAATATAATTTTGCATGCTGAAATCAACTATGTTTTTAGAATTTCTCCATCACCCTTAGTATTTATGTTCCAGTATATTTGATTGTTTACCTAAAAAATACACGCATAGGTATGTACTATAAGAGTCATTTAACAAAAAACCTGTATCACGCATTGATATTTCATTATTTGTGTAGTGGAATAATAACTTAATTAAACTAGATATCTGTATATGTTCTGTTATGAAGGCTTAGGCATGAATATGATACAAATGAGTGGCGTTTATTCATTGACTCTTCCGAATCAAGCTTAAAAGCGGTACTTCTCCAGAATGGAAATAAGTTCCCCACTGTTCCTTTGGCTCATGCAGGCATGATGCAAGGCACATGAAAGAATCTTATGACAACATGAAGCTTTGCAAGCTTTACTTTTGCAACATAAAGCGATTACACAAAGTATTGTTGTTTACTATGCGAATAGGACAGTCGAGATAGGAAAAATCACTATGAAAAGAAAAAGTGGTCAAAACGAATTTCCCTGACACCAGAAAATAAGAATGTCAGTAGTATCCCACTTGGAGATCCGCAAAAAAATTATTTACAACTTTCGCACATTATGCTCGGGTTGATGAAGAATTTTGTTAAAGGTTTGTAACTGACAAAGGATTTGCATATGTGAGAAGTAAGTTTCCTAAAATTAGTAATGCCAAGGTGTTTTAAGGGACCTCAAATCAGACAAATACTTCGAGAAGAAAAATTTGTTGAGGCTCTGAATGGAACTTAAAAAAGCAGCATGGTTGTCTTCTAAGGATATTTGCACCGGCTTCTTGCACGGCAAAAAATTTTGTCTACAACGAAAACACGTTCTTTTCTTCAATAAATTGTTTTACTTTAAAACAATTTGTTATGAATTAAAATATTTCTTTTTAATTCAATGCAGTTCTTCTTTAATTATTTTGATTCAGTATACTCCATTTTGTAACAAAGCAAATTTTCTTCATATAAGTTATATTTTGCTTCCAGAGAAAACGGTGCCTTAGATTAATTCAGTTCCAACTTATAATAAAACAATTTCTGCTTCACACTAAAATGAAAGGCAAGACATCTTTTGTGCTATATCAAGAAAATATTTTCTTGGTGAATAGGAAAGCACAAATTATTTTACTTCAAAGCAATTTGCTTTGATCTAAGAAATTATTTTTTACCGTGTGGGAAATCGTAAATCCCAAAATTACGTAGAAATTGTTAACAATTTAATGGACTCATATAAAGCCATGGGTTGCAGTAGTTTCAAAATACACTCTCTTCATTCACACTTGGACGTTTTCCCAGAAAACCTTAGAGCAGTTAGTGAGGAACATGGCGAACCATTTCACCAGGAAGTTCTAGTCGTGGAGAAGATATTATCGCAAACGGAGCCCCGCCATGTTCACAGACTATTGCTGGACGCTGAAGAGAGATGTTTCTGATGCAAAATACAGTCGAAAGTCATATATGAATACAATTTCGAAGTAAATATATCACTTTGTAACTTAATTTTTCACAATTTATACACATATTATAATATATATTTTCGCAAAATTTTATTGCTTTGTCACTTTGAAACACTGCCTGATAGAAAAATTCTGAAAACATATATGAAATACCAAGTACAGCCACTTCAGCTCGTGGGACAGATTTTTTAAAAAATTTTGTTTTCCTGTGTTATGCTAATTATGCCCAGTGGCAAACCCATAAGGGCATAGGGATGCTGAGGGGCCTGAGGCCAACTTTCTTGAGTTCTCCTAAATTAGCCGTTAGCACATAATAAATTTGCAAAAAAGTCATCATTTCAAAATTGAATATGCCTACGATGTAATAAACACTTTCTAAAATATTTGTTATGATTTTATACACCGCTTTAATTTTTTTTAAAGGGTACATTTTCAAAGCCGGCCTAAAGGGACATCAAAATTTAAATGGCTTATATCCACAGTAAACTAATGCTTATATCTTATTAAATTCTTTTTATACCATAAATGTATTCTATATTTTGAAACCCAAGAAAAAGGAAGAAAAAGAGAAAGTGTAATAAAATACAGGTTGTTGGAGTAAAACATAAGATTAAATATTTTAAAAATTATTAATTACGCTGCATGTTCCTTTAAAAAAAAATACTTGCTTATCAAGGTAACAATAGCTAACATAGGAAAAGCATACACTGTAATAAAAATTCTAAGATTCTAAGAGCTTTATTTTTTCGTTAAACACAAAATTTCATTCAAGAAGTATAAATATTTATTTCAATTGTATAAGCAAAATTTCTAGTGGAAAATATTAGTCACTGAAAATTTGTTGGAGTCACTCTTTTAGCTATATTTTTTTTTCAAATACACCCAATTGTAAGGGTCTGAAGCGGTGTCACTCGGGCGCATTTTAAATTTCAAACCAGTATATCTGGTAAACTACCGTAACAAGAAGGAAACATAAGTACATTAAATTAAACCCTGAAGTTTCTAGAGTTTTTACTAGACGTTCAGTATAAAAATAATTCACCAGGGTTTTGTAATCATCTGAAACAACAGAATTTTCTCTAAAGAAATTAACACTGTAGTTACAATATTGACTTTAAGTTAACTTGAAGCTTTTCATGTGAATATGTGTACGGTAAATTTTGCTGTGAGTGGCTGTCTTTTTATATTGATGCTACATATTTTTTTACAAGCTTTTATTTAACTTCAGATGTTCTCTGTCTAACTATCTAACTAACTATCAATCAAATCTTGTGAAGCGTTTTTGACACACTTCCCATTATCTGATTTGGATGAAATTTGGTACACACATAGTGGTCCCATGACAATACAACAATAAGAAAAAAATGTCCTCCCACCCCTACCCCCACCCCCTTCCATAGAAAAATTTGTTTTTGATACACATCCCGTTATCCGATTTGGATGAAATTTGGTATACATATAGTGATCCGATGACAATACAATATTAAGAAAAAAATATTTTCCCACCCCTACCCCCACCCACTTTCATAGAAAAATGAGTTTTTGACACACTTCCCATTATCCGATTTGGATGAAATTTGGTATTCACATAGTGGTCCGATGACAATACAACATTAAAAAAAAAACTCCCACCCCTACCCCCACCCCCTTCCATAGAAAATGGGTTTTTGACACCCTTCCCATTATCCGATTTGGATGAAATTTGGTATACATATAGTGGTCCGATGACAATACAACATTGAAAAAAAATCCTACCACTCCTACCCCCACCCCCATCTATAGAAAAATATGTTTTTGACACACTTCCCATTATACGATATGGATGAAATTGGGTATACATATAGTAGTCCGATGACAATAAAACAATAATGAAAAAGTGTCCTACCACCCCTACCCCCCACCCCCTTCCATAAAAAATGCGTTTTTGACACACTTCACTTCAAATGACTTTATAAAATTTGGTATATGCATAAAGGTCCGATGGCAATACAGCCCAAACAAAAAATATATTTCTACCTCTACCCCCACCCTCTCCTTCCCCCAATAGAAAAATGAGTTCACGATCAGCAATTTCATTATAATCTAGAATAAACTCTTCTGTTCTGTTATTGAACAAATATTTTCATTTAATAGAGTAGATAGCTGAGACTAAAAAGTAGAAAATAAATTGGCAAAAATTTTTTTTTAAGTCACAAGCTTTTATAAAATGCACTAAAAATTAAAAAATAATTTTCTAACATTCTAATATTATCATAATAATAAAAGCGATGGCCGCAAATCAAAGCATAAGTTAATCTAAAGTTGTGATCTAAACACTTATTCAACATAGCAGGTCATCAAAGATATGTTTGATGTGCCGCAATGTTATGCCATTGCCATACCTATGTCAGAGAAATGCTGGGGTATCTTAGGTCGGGTTGGGTGGGTTTAGTACCTCTGCGTTTTTCTGCTAGATTGATTCTTGCAAATAGTGATATTTAATTGATACGGATACCTTATCGTGCTAACATCGTCAAAATTTCCATCAGTGATAATATTAGAATGTTAGAAAATTATTTTTTAATTTTTAGTGCATTTTATAAAAGCTTGTGACTTAAAATTTTTTTTATATATACCTACCAAAGTACAAGCTAGAAAATGTGATTTTTCTAACTTCTTAGAAGTATCACGATCTCTATTTCCTAAAAATGAATAAAATCACAAACACTTTGTGAATATTAAGGCTTTCTATAATATGTAGGTAATTTTTCAAATATTTGGTAAAAATCAAATTACAAAATACATATATAAATATCACATAGAACTTGTAATATTAAAAAAAATAAATATTTTTTCACAAGTTTCGCCTAAGAATATGTGCTAATGAAAGATCGTTCGTGTATTTAGTATATTAGGCAGTCTCTAGTGGTTTATAGTTTGTGAATATCAATTAAATTAAATAAATATGTAATTATATAATCTTTTCTGTGTGCAACTTGGATTTCGTGCTAATTCATACATTGCCTCCGATCTATTTTTATGCGAGACGACGAAACCTACCCTTTCTTTTAGTAACTTTTTTGGACAGTTATTTCGTGGTTCCATCAAACAAAAACCGTTTTAAAATAGTCCTTGTACTGCATTGCGCGCGCATTGGGATTTTTCGGACAGTTCTATGACCGTCAAACGGGATGATGGAATACTGCTATATAAACGGTCGATATGCTTTGCAATGGGGTAGTAATATTAAGTAGCCGGTTCAATAGAAACAGAGGCTATGCAGTTCTTGCGCACTAATACACACTCCGGCGCCGTCGTATCGCAATCGAACCTGCGCGATAGACCACGCCACAACAAAGTCCACACGCTGGCCCTGGGCCTATTGGGCGACATGCCATGTAAAAGTGATTAATATGTTTCCAAGGTGAAAAAACGTTCTAATTGTAGGCATTGGAAGATGAAAACACAATTTTACTTAAAAATCAGGCATTGATTATTTCCTCCAAACAACGATTTTAAAAAAAAATATGTTTAGTTAATTATTTTTGCTGGCAAAAATGCAAAAGTAAATACCCTACGTGGTTTAATAACAGTTTTACGTTCCACTTAGCTTAATTGGCCGGATGAAAGACACATAACTTGAAAATTATAAAATACCAAATTGCAAATAATGCAAGGACCTAAAACTATAAAAAACAAGTGAAATTAAAGAAAGAAAAATAAGAAAAAATTTTCTGCTTCGGCCAGGGATCGAATCCGGGACCTCTTGCTATCTAGGCAAACATTCCACCACGGAACTACCGAAGCCATAAATAAATTTTTCGGAAAACTTTTACCTATGCAGGCTGCGGTGTCTCAATACAAGAACGAGAGACTCTTAGGGTATCAACCCGACCAAGTCATCCAACTGATCTCTAAATTCTTCTTTCCCACTGGCAAAGGTATGATAACTCAAATTAGACGTAAAGATCAACGTCTGAAAGCATGAGATCACCTTTTCGTGTGTTAAAATTTCTAATCGCAAAATGGGCGATTTGCCAATATAATTATCAAATACCAAATTGCAAATAATGCAAGGACCTAAAACTATAAACAACAAGTGAAATTAAAGAAAGAAAAATCACACATTTATTGTATTACAATCTAGTCTGTAAGACTAATTAGCAATTTTGTTTTAACTTAATTTACTAGAAAATTCAGATTTAAACTTAGGGTTCACTCAACAGTTCTCCCCGCTTTGTTTAGTCTGTAACTCACAATTGTGTTGTGTTTGTAGCATTATTTTGTTTTATATAATTCACTTAGTTTACTAGCTCAAACGGCTTCACTCTTTTTAGTCTTCGAACTAGCATAGTATTGTCTAGAAGCTGAATTGCTTCCACATTCACATGCCGATGAAGTCTAGCTTCATGGCTTTTTGCGTACTTTTTTGTAGTCTCTGCTACAGATTCGATTTTTAGATCTCGATGAAGGTCACTATTTCGAACGTACCAAGGTGCATTCACTCTGTAAAACTAGAATGTTACTCTCTTTAGCACAACCCCATAGTTGAATACCATATGTCCATACTGGTTTCAGTATTTGTCTATAAAGCAGTAACTTATTATGAATTGTTAAATTGGACTTCCTTCCAATTAGCCAGTTCATTTTTCTATACCTTATCTCAAGTTCTTCTTTTTATTTCTTAGCATGTGCTTTCCAGCGCAATTTGGCATCAAGTGTTATACCTAGATATTTTGCCTGACTTGAATATGGTACGGGAATGTTGTTAATTGTTATTTGTATGTGATTTATATTTTTGTTTGTAAAATCAACATGAATTGATTTGGTTTCATTTAATTTTATTCGCCACTTTGTGGTCCAACTGTGAACTTTGGTGACTGCATTCTGAAGTTTTTCTATGCATTTTTAAATAGATTTTTCTACCGTCAATAAACCAGTATCATCTGCAAATATTGGTAAGTGACAATTTTCTGGCTTTGGGATATCGCAAGTGAATAATAAGTATAGATAAGGGCCTAGTACGCTACCCTGGTGCACGCCTGCTTGAATTTCTCTTAAATTTGAGTATGAGTCTTCCTGTTTTACCCTAAAATGTCTATCAGATATGCATGATTCCAAAATATCCGAATATTGTTTTGGCAGAAACCGTTTAGTTTAAAATTAAGACCTTTATGCCACACTTTGTCAAATGCTTGTGCTACATCTAGAAAAACTGCAGAACAAACTTTTCCCTCTTCTAGAGCTTTTTCTATTATATTAGTAATTCTGTGTACTTGATCTATCATGGAATGCTTGTCTTGAAAACCAAATTGATGAGACGGAATAATTTCTTGTCTTTCTATGATGGGTTTTATTCTTTTAAGCAATAATTTTTTATACTGCTTGGATATAATTGACAGCAAAGATATTGGCCTGTAAGATGACACGTCATGGAGTGGTTTTCCCGGTTTTGGAATCATGATAACTTCTGCAACTTTCCACAGTTTAGGTACATACCTAAGCCTAAAAGACGCATTAATTAGGTTGCATAGTTTTACGATAGCTTTTCTGGGGAGTTGTTTTATGACTACCCCGTTAATAAGATCATACCGTGGGGCTTTTTTCGAATTAATATTTTTGATTCCTGTTAATATTTCTTTTGGTGATGTAAGCTTAATATGGTCTTCGATTTGATGGGGTTCATTTAAATAAAAGTGTTCAACTGGTGCTTCGTGGGGCTGAAATGTTTTGTCTAAACGACTTGCAAAAATATCTGCTTTTTTTTTGTTGCTCCTTTCCCACTGGTTGTTAGATTTTCGTATGGGTGGAATTTGGATAATTGGTCTTTTAAAATCTTTGGTTGCTTTCCAAAGGGAATAGTCGGTATTTTTATCATCTGTAAGTTCATTAAGAAAATGGTTAATAGATTCATTTTTAATTACTAGAATTTCTCGCCTAATGCGCTGCGTCAGGTTGTTGAGATTTGTTTTGTCCCGAGGATCATGGCTTTGCTGCCACTTTCTTCTTACTTTCCTTTTTTCCAATTTAAGGTCTCTAATTTCCTTTGGATAGCTTTCTCCCTTAAAAATTCTCTTGGGTTTTGGACTGTTTTCCCAAGCTGCTTGTTGAATATTTGTAACAAAATATTCAACTTCTTTATCGATTTGTTCTGGCGTTTGCAATAATACTGATAGGTTTATTTTTTCTGACAGACTTTGTTTAAAACTAATCCAGTCAGTCAGTTTATTAACTAGTGAGATATTTGCTTTTTTCTTTATTATGTTGTTACTAAGTGTTAGAATAATAGGTGAATGATCTGAGTGTAAATCAAAACTTTCTTCTATATCTACAAAACTTAAAGATATATTTTTTACTATAAAAGAATCAATTAGATCTGGAATTTTTCCTGGATCTGTTGGATAGTATGTGGGCTTACCAGTTGATATTGGCTCACATTGATATTCACCATTAACGTATTAACCGGTGGAGACCAGGAACCGCGGCAAAAATTCATTTATCAAAACAATTCGATTTGACCCCTAGATGCTTCAATAAGTTGGAAAAGAATAGAAATATTTTTTGGAAAGACGATGGTAACGCTGTGCGCCACACAGCAGACGTATGTTTATTCTTTATGGTCGATCGATTTACCAGTGACGGCGGTAAAATATTTATTTATTAAAAGTAAATACCTAACTTATTAAACAAGCAATTTAATTTAGTTTACAGCTGAATAGATACCCATTGACAATAAAAATTTACATTGATATCATTGTTGAGATTATGTTCTCAAATACAGGAGTCGAACATTAAAAATAGGAGTCAGGCTCTAATACAAACTTGAGAGCCCACTTGATTTTCGAACCGGGGCACTCACCGAGAATTGTGAAGTCGTCTCCAGCAGCCGAAAACGGTATTAAAGGTTCTCTTTTTCCTAGCGACAATTAGGTCACCCCCATTGTTACAATTTTAAAGCTAGATATTATGTGTAGTGCCTACTTTCCTTTTGTATAAAAAAAATAAATATAATTTTAGTTCCTTTTTTTATGAAAAATTGGTAGTAATAATGTAAAAAAAAAACAGAGCCTCTTCTATCGTGTCACCCCGTGTGCACTTCATTGCTAAAATGTAAGACACAATTTAAATCATTTCTTACACCCTAAGAATGCAAAATCGACTGGTCGTCCAAAAATCGTCGTGTGCAGGTGGTGTGGGGGTAGATTTTCCAAAAATTTTGAAATTTTTTTTTTGCATTTTTTGAATCTATAAAGTGTGCTCATGACTCCACCAAAAGCATATAGTAATATTACTATCAGAAACATTTATTTTTTCAATGTTGAAAATATCGTTCCCAATGCTTTTATATGGAGTTCCCTATTAAACAATTGCTCACCCTGAAAACGCGTATTTATAATAATTTATAACTAGTTATAACTCGAGAACCCTTTGCTTAATCAAAAAAACACCTTGTGTAAACTTTGTGTATCAAAGATCAGGGATTACAATGATTTTTGAAAAATGTCAATCGGACGCATAGTTTTTTTTTTAAGTAGCAAAGAGTGATGCCATGACGCGACGAACGCGGCAGACACTGACATGCGACGAAGGGTCAGATATTTTACAAATGTACGGCGGGCCAGGCGAAACGTGACTCTATGTCTTGAGACAAGTCGAGACACACATAAGTTCGTTTTTCGTTTAACTCTCGCGGTTACAGATGTTTAAGTTACTTACTTGGTTTTTTGCTTGTAAATTGCGTTATGTATACATGTTGTGCTTGTGCGATTTGGCCGTGAAGGGCCAAATATGAAAGGCTAGGCGTGAAAAAAAGGGAAATTTAGTTCTATATAAGAATGTGCCTCTCGGCCCTACGGGCCTCCGGGAGTCTATATTCACTATATTAGTATGTAACTCTTGGCTATACGGTCCTCCAGTCGTCCATATTCATTATATTAGTATGTGACTCTCGGCCATACGGGCCTCCGGGAATCCATATTTAAAAGGGAAACTACCCGCGTCCAGTTTAATTCTATATTATAATGTGCCTCTCGGCCCTACGGGCCTCCAATTTATGTCTATATTAGTATGTTACCCTCGGCCCTACGGGCCTCCGGGAATCCATATTTGAAATTGAAACTACGCGCCTCATGTTAAATTTGATATTGGAATGTGCCTCTCGGCCCTACGGGCCTCCAATTTATGTCTATATTAGTATGTGACTCTCGGCCCTACGGGCCTCCGGGAATCCATATTTAAAAGGGAAACTACCCGCGTCCAGTTTAATTCTATATTATAATGTGCCTCTCGGCCCTACGGGCCTCAAATTTATGTCTATATTAGTATGTGACACTCGGCCCTACGGGCCTCCGGGAATCCATATTTGAAATTGAAACTACGCGCTAAATTTGATATTGGAACGTGACTCTCGGCCCTACGGGCCTCCAATTTATTTCTATATTAGTATGTGACTCTCGGCCCTACGGGATTCCAATTTATTTCTATATTAGTATTTGACTCTCGGCCCTACAGGCCTACGGGTGTCCATATTCACTATATTAGTTTTACGGCCCTGCGGGAATCCATATTTGAAATGGAAACTACGCGCCTCCGTTAAATTCTATATTGGAATCGAGACTTTCGATTTGAGCGCCCCACTCCCTGCTATAGGCATAATATGTGAAAACTGAAAATTTGACATGGTGTAATTAGTTTACACCTGGAAGACACAATTTTAACGGTAATAAGCTATGTTTTTTTTTTGCAAGCCTACACAATAGCGCATCTGTCGCCGTCGAGATAATTAAAATAAATTGTCAGCGTCTTAAAATATGACTCTTCAAAGAAGCACCACTTTTTGGCAAATTTTGATGGTTTTTTGACAAAAACTCAAAAAGTAACAAACTAATCTAAAAAATTTTCTCTGATGTTTATAGATCTTGTTAGGCCCTATCGTTAAAATTATTATAAATTTTTCATTTTGACGTCTCTGTTTAGAGATATAGGCAAATAATTGAAATTTAAAAAAAATCTGTTTTTGAAAAACACAGGGACCTATTGCGCGTCAATACACTAAGAGGGTGACATCTAAAGCCATATAAATTAATTTTGTTATCGTACAAATAGGTTCAATCAAGGGCTGTCAAGTCACCGGAAGTGATGCAGCAAAATCGTTTCTGAGATATAAATTGTCAAAATATAACCAATTTAAGGTTTTTTATATTTAATCCATATTTGAAAGGGAAACTACGCGCCTCCCGTTAAATACTATATTAGAATCGAGACTTTTGATTTGAGCCCCCCACTCCCCGCTACAGGTATAATATGTCAAAACACAAAATTTGACATAGCGTAATTAGTTTACACCTGGAAGACACAATTTTAACGGACGCATCTGTCGCCGTCGAGATAATGATAATTTATTGTCGGCGTCTTAAAATATGACACTTTAAAGTAGCACCACTTTTTGGCAAATTTTGATGGTTCTTTGGCAAAAACTCAAAAAGTACCAAACTAATCAAAATTTTTTTCTCTGATGTTTATAGATCTTCGTAGGCCATATCGATAAAGTTATTATAAATTTTTCATTTTGACGTCTCGAGATATAGGCAAATAATTGAAATTTAAAATAATGCTGTTTTTTAAAAACGCAGGGACCTATTGCGCATCAATGCACTAAGTGGGTGACATCTAAAGCCACAAATTAATATTTTTACCGTAGAAATAGGTTCAGTCAAGGGCTGTCAAGTCACCGGAAGTCGAGCAAAAAATAGTTTGAGATATGACCCTCCAAAGTTTTACATACAAACGCTGATATCTCAAAAACAACTAAACCGATTCCGATTTGGTTTTTGGTTTTCTCAATAAAGCCAACATTGCTATGATTCTTATAGAAAAAATTTTCGTTTTTCACAACTTTGAAAAAAGTAGAGGGGGAGGTACCCTAAAAGCTTGATTTAAAAAAAATAGTCTACTTCGGGGGGGGGGGGAGGCGAGAGTTACATACTAATATAGAAATAAATTGGAGGCGAGAGTCACATTCTAATATAGAACTAAATTTCCCTTTTCTTCACGCCTAGCCTTTGATATTTGGCCCTTCACGGCCAAATCACACAAGCACAACATTTATACATAACGCAATTCACAAGCAAAAAACCAAGTAAGTAACTTAAACATCTGTAACCGCGAGAGTTAAACGAAAAACGAACTTATGTGTGTCTCGACTTGTCTCAAGACGTAGAGTCGCGTTTCGCCTGGCCCGCTGTGCATTTGTAAAATATCTGACACTTCGTCGCATGTCAGTGTCTGCCGCGTTCGTCGCGTCATGGCTTCACTCTTTGCTACTTTAAAAAAAAACTATGCGTCCGATTGACAATTTTCAAAAATCATTGTGATCCCTGATCTTTGATACACAAAGTTTACGAAAGGTGTTTTTTTGATTAAGCGAAGGGTTCTCGAGTTATAACAAGTTATACATTATTATAAATACGCGTTTTCAGGGCGAGCACTTGTTTAATAGGGAACTCCATATAAAAGCATTGGGAACGATATTTTCAACATTAAAAAATAAATGTTTCTGATAGTAATATTACTATATGCTTTTGGTGGATTCATGAGCACACTTTATAGATTCAAAAAATGCAAAAAAAAATTTTTTCAAATTTTTGGAAAAACTACCCCCACCACCTCCTGCACACGACGATTTTTGGACGACCAGTCGATTTTGCATTCTTAGGGTGTAAGAAATGATTTAAATTGTGTCATACATTTTAGCAATGAAGTGCACACGAAAATCGGTTCTAGAAGCCTTTTACGCGCTTTTAAACTCTACTATAAGGATATTTTGGACTTTTTTTGAAAAAGCCCTCGACTTATTGCTTTGATGGGGAGACAATTTGCTTACTTTGGGGATTTATTAAGACGCACCCCATTAGTGGGGTTACTTTTACCCATTTTTTTAAATTAGGATAGTAACCGTGGCCAGAACTAAAATAGTTTTGTTGGTTATGCCACTACATTTTTCAATTTTCCCTGAATTTAAAATTTTTTGAAAATATATTTGTATTTACTGCCTCCTACGACGGTGGTTTTGTCCCTTTTAGTAAGATTAAAGGTGTGTCTACAAAAACCTACAAAAAATATGTACCTAAAAAAACAACTCTTTTTTAAAGCGAGTTATTTTGAGAAAAGTTAATGCGACACTTATTCCGTCGTACTACCATCTCGGTTTTCATCAGCAGTTTCATTAGAAAAGAAACTGGAAAAAAGTGCAACATATCAATTTCTGTTCTGTGGTAATTGCTTTATTATAGTTTTTTCAAAAACATCTTTTTCGAATGATGTTTTGTTCAATTGACATTTTTTTTAACAATTTGTTCAAAAACATCTTTTTTTAATGACATTTTGTTTGAATAAGGTTTGGTTCAAAAACATTTTCTTCAAACAGAAAACTCTTCGAAAAACTAGATCCTGTGTGTCTCTTTTTGGGAGGTCGCAATCGGTGGTAGCTTTATCAATTGATCCTAGCCTGTTAATCTAACCACACTGAACTCTAATCAATTGATCGCAAACGTATCCATTTCAAGAAATTAAAAATGTTTTCAAGAAAGAGATCATTTGAACATAATATCGATCACAATGTTTCCGAAAAAAATGCCAATCAATCACACTGCTTTCAAACAAAATTCAAAAAAGATATTTTTGAACAAAACAATTTGACAAAATGTCATATGAATTTAATTTTTGAACAAAAAGTTTTCTATCAGATTCTCAAACAAAATGTTTTCGAAAAAAATGCAACTCGAACAAAATGTCAGTTAAAAAAGATGTTTTCGAACAAAATGGTTTCGGTCAGATTATCATTGAACAAAATGTTTTAAAAACACAGTTGAACATGTTTTTGAACAGATTCTCATTTAAAAATGTTGAACAAAATGTCATTGAACAAAATTTTTTTCAAAAAAATATAATATAATATCCAGATCGTCACTGGATCAAAATATTTTTGAAACTAAAAAATTTGAACATTATATTATTTAAACTCAATGCTTTCTGCCATTTGAACAAAATGTCATACAAACACACTGCTTTCGAACAAAATGTCATGTAGAAAAGATATTTTTTAACAAAATGTTTTCTCAATCAGATTGACATTCAAACAAAATGTTTGAAAAAAAAGTCATTCGAAAATAATATGTTTTTAAAAAAATATTTTCGAAAGCCCCATTCGACAAAATGTCAATCGAAAAACTAATTTTTCAACATACCAAAAGTTTTTTTTATCAGGTGGATGTTTGAACAAAATGTTTTTGAAAAAGATGTTTTCAACCAAAACGCCATTTGAACAAAATGTAATTTAAAAAAGTAATTTTTAAACAAAATGTCAAATCAAATTGTCTTTTAAACCGAATATTTTTGCAATGCAATTTGAACAAAATATCATTTTCGTTTAAAAAATTAATTTTATTTGCCAGTTTTATTTTTTGACACATCACTTAATGCTGATAGTATTTTGAAAAAGCACTTTTTTATTTAACATTTAAAATGAGTTAAATAAAAAAACATATATTTATATCGTTTCGCTTATAGTTAAAAATAAGGAACAAAAAATATTTTATAAATGATCTAAAAAATAGGGTTATTTAGATACCAGGGCCGAAATTTACTTTTCGTTTTTAAATAAATTGCAATCAATTTTTGGGTTATAACAATCATCCTTAGAAATAGATTTTATTTAACAATGAAAAAAATAATAACTGGGTATAGTTTTTGCAAAGTCAGTTGCACAAAGGTTAAAGCCGACCATCGGCATATCCTTTAAAGGAAGGGACATGAGCGGCGGTAGATATACTCATGAAAATTATTTCATTTAATTATGGCGTAAACTAAAGAAATATAAATAGATATTAAAACTTTCTATTCCTATACCTACAGAAACGACACTGATTTATTTTCTAACTCTGCATACTGCCGACAAAAGGGGTCCCGCAAAGAACACCTGAAAGCAATTAAAAGCGCATCTCAAAAAAATCTGCCAATCAGGTGCCGTCTACCCACCTGTGCTGGGTCGGTCAGATAACAAATACTTTGTGCTCGGCCCGCAAAGAGCGCGCCTTTTCTCTGTCGGTAGGGTTGAAATTATACCAGGAAGATTTTATATGAATTTGGATAACTTTTGAAGGGCAGATTAAAGCAAAATTTCATGAAATCGATAGAACCCCGTATTAGGAGCATATCAGGTGCCATTTTATAGGGTTAAAAACAAATCTGCATGTAGAGACCTGGTCTTTACACTTTTTAGATGTTTGATTAGGATGCTTTTAGCTTGGTGTATTTTATTTTAGGTTAGACAACCTTAAAAATTTAGAGTAGGTATAAAGGACAAACTCAACCTAAAAAATTGCCTCGATCCAAATCTAAAAAAACTGTTTACACAAAAAAAAACGGTTAAATAAAAAAGGTATACGTAAAAAAATTACTTTTCATATTAATATGATACCTTTTTACCTTATCTGTTGAAAATTAAGCTTCGTAGTTCAGTTAAAAGTATCAAAACCCCAAAACTTGGGACACCCTGTACATTTTTAACTAAACTTATGTTTAAACACTTTTAACAAATAAATAATTATTTATATATTAGCCTAATATTTTTTTTTTCTGATTTTATATTGATTTCTACGGCACTGGTCTTTGTTTTGTTTTGAAGGTCAAACAAGTTATTTAACTTACTCGTAAAATGAAACTTCTGGATTAAGATGGTCGAGATTTTAGCACAAAATACACTCCCACACCATTTTAAAGTCTTTTAAGATTAATCTTGAGTCCAGATCGAAAATATATTTTAAGAAAAAACACGAAAACAATTCCGAACCGTAAAGAGACAGGACAGAAACGCCGCATTTGACCTGTTACAAAATACTAATGGGTCTAAAGGGATTACCTTCTAATCAAGAATAGTATTGTCTCTTTTTCTCGCATCGGTTTAACAAAAGAGGAACAAAATAAGATACTTTACGCGGGCCAAGACGATTGCGCCATGTTTCTAATTCCTTTGTTTTAGTGAGGGACTGTAACCGAGAATAGTTTTGTTTTTTTCTCTCACTGGTTTAATAAAGAAAAACGAAGGAGTAGCAAAATAAATGCTGGAAGCACAAGTTAAAATGATCACCGCTTGTTATATATCCATATTTGGTAGTGTATAATTAATCTGGTAAGGGTTTGTAAGAAGAACAGTTTCGTCTTTTTCCGTTGCATTGGTTTAAAAAAGAAATAAAAGTAAAGGAAAGATCGGATAATTTTGGTGATTCTTAAAGAGAAAGGAAATAGAGTTTTCTATGGACCAAACAAAAATAGTCGATGAGTTCTTTTCTGCAGAAGTACGTTTTTTAAAACAAATTGTTTATCTATCGATTTTTTTGTTTATTTCCTAGTCTCCTCCGGTTAATACGTTAATGATATTCACTAATAGCTTGCAAAAGTTATTTTCCTTTAGAATTCGTCACTCTAGATCCCCAGTAGGTATTTTTTGCATTAAAGTCACCTCCAATTATAAAACGGTTTCCTAATTTTCTGAGAAAATTAAGATATTGATTTTTCTTTAGTAAGTGCCTTGGTGGTATATAGACAGCACTTATGACTAGTGTATATGTTTTGGTTTTTACACTTACTAATGTAGCTTGAATCTCTATGGTTTTATATCCCATCTCCTGATAGTGTGATATATTTTCTTTAATTATTACAGCACTTCCTCCATGTGCAGTATTGCTAGGGTGAGTTGTATGATACACTTTATAACCCTTAAATTTAATGTGAGACTCCTTAGTGAAATGCGTTTCTGACACAAGACAGACGTCAATTTTTTCTATGTCTAGAATAACTTGCAAGTCTTGCTAATGTTGCAAGAGACCATTGGCATTCCAAGCTAGAATTCTAAGATTACTGACCATTTTGAGGCATATTGGTAGCTCCGTTATTGCTACTTTCTAGTTTAGTTAATCGCTCATCAAGTTTGTTCAATTTCTCCAAAATTAATTGTAGTGTTTGTTCCATAGTATTTTGACTACTGATATTAATATCAGGTATAGTAGCTGTTGCTGCTACTTGGCTGTATGTCTTTGTCACAGAGTTTTGTGTGACTGTGTTTCTTGTCTGTTGGGTTTGTCTATTTGTACTCCCGTTTGGTGTGAGATTCGGTTTCTTAGGTTTATTTTTCAATTTTTGTATTTCTTTAGCAACAAGGCATCCTCTGTAGTAAACAGGATGCTTGCCTCCACAGTGGATGCATTTTGGCTCAGATTCTTTTGGTTTGGGGCATTTTACAGTAAGATGTTTCCTAGTGCATTTTACGCAACGTGGTTCTTTAACGCAATATTTTTGCGTGAGGTTTTTAGTGCTTTTATTTCCACTTCAATCCGAAGGATACTGGAAATTTCAAAAATTTTCTTGATATCTTCATCGTGGCTAAATGTCAGCATAAACATGTTAAGAGGTTGTCTTGTTCTCCATTTCAGTTTGTTGCTGGCTTCCAGTGCCTTAAAACCTTTTTTTTGTAGATCAGCTACAATTTTTTGTGGGTCATATGAGAAGTGTAGCCTATTCGCTATTACTCTAATTGGCCTTATTTGTTTGTTTTCGTATGCGTGCCATTGATAATTTATTTCATTAAGCATTTTAGTAACCAGCCGATAGCTGTCTGCGTCTTGTACATTTATTTTAATATTTTCGTTATTTTAAACTTTTATTTTAACTCCTTGTATGATATTTAACTTTTCATAAATATCATTAAAATTATTTACGCCATTTACCATAATCGGTGGAGGTAATGGAGCTTTTTTAAACTTAGTAGGGGGTTCTTCATTTTCTGTTTTATTGGAGGGCTCTCCAGTGCCCGAGCTTTTTTGTGGTGGTGAGAGTGAAGTATCCATTCGACGTTTTTTCCAACCTTTTCCTTTTTGTCTGATCCACTCAGTTTCTCTTGCTAGATCGTCCTCATCAGTAATGTAGTCCATGTCAGACTCTTCTTTTTTATTGACTTTTGTCTCTAAATCTGCAAATTTTATTTGCATACTTTCCAGTTGACTTCGGAGATAATCCACTTGTACACTAAGTGAATTTTTTTCGTTTTGGGATTTTTTCCATTCGCTATATAAAAGTTCTTCATTTTGTGTTCTAGCATGGCTATCCTGAAATAATTCGGCATTATCCATTTTTTCTTGATTTTGTTTGGGCTTTTCGCTAATTTTTAAAACAAGCTTCACAGGTGATGGTACACTTTTTTTGCTTTTAAACATGATATATTATTTATAATAAACATTGTTTATAGATATTTAACACAGATTTTTCGCGCGCGCTGTTTATTATAAACAAAACAAACCTCGACTTGACCTCGTTAGCACTATTACGCAGGTACGATGCAATACAACCGTACCGAACTGCGATCGAACGAATACTGACTTTACAACTTAAAACATATATTACCTATGAGATAAGGTACGTCCGTATGGTGTACGGAGATAAGAATAGCACCAAGGTAATCCTTACGACGGGCCTATTGTCGGAAGAGGCGACTAAAGGGGCCTCAAGCTATAGGTAAATGGGTAGTCTGGTAACGGACGAGCTTTGACCAGTATTTAAACAAAAAATAAATAAATCCATGACAGATCTGATTCCTTCCTAGCTAGCCTAGCCTTACTTCAAGTGAAGCTATGATAATCAGCCTTGAAAACAGTTTTTTGTAGAAATCTCAGAAACTAAAGCATAGTTTTTGGTTAAAACACGAATTATTGACGTAAATATAGTCTACTATATTCCGAAAACTGAATATTGATGCGATGATCCGTTAAAAAGTAAGCATTTTTTAAATTTTCTAATTGTCAAAAAAAGGTCATTAGCATTAATGGATTTTTACCAAAATCTAATCAGCTCGTTAGAGTGTTGAACACTATTTTACCTGAAAATTTTATGAAAAGCGGCTTAGGAACTATCATGTTACGGACAGAAAAAAATACTTTGCCAATATATGGGCCCCTAAGCTCACACTAGGTACTATAGTTATAGTGTACGTGTGAGCTAATATAAATAAAAGCTAAAATATATTTTATTCAACTCCGGACTAAATTACCTTTTGTTTGATACCACACAAGCCATGTTTTGACTTAAACTCAAATTTTTGAAATCTACCCCCACCCTTAAAAAAACAAAAACTAAAATGTATTTTGTTAAACTCCGGACTCAATTACCTTTCGTTTGATATCACACACGCCATTTTTTCACTTAAACTCTAATTTTTGAAATATACCCCCACCCTTTTTTTTGAAATAAATTAAAATATATTTTGTTGAACTCCAGACTCAATTACCTTTCCTTTCATGTCTCACACGCCATATTTTTCCATAAACTCTAATTTTTGAAATCAACCCCCACCCTTTTATTTGGTTTGTGCTCGGTGGATTTTGTTCATTTTTAAATGGGACCATCTCGGTCCAAAACCCAGCCTAGTTACCAAATTTCATTAAAATCGGCCAAGCGGTTTTTGAGTTATGCGCGTTGGTCGTTACAGACATACAGACAGACAGACAGACATACAGACAGACAGACAGACAGACAGACGGCGCAACAAAAAAGTTTCAAAATCATCTGAAACGCAAAGATATATAAAAATTTTTGAAATCGGAGCAACTTTTTTTTTCTCGAAAAAATTAGGATCACCATAGCTCACACTACTATAGTATAGTATATGTGTGAGCTAATATTACACACATACACACATACACACACACACACACACACACACACACACACACAGACAGACAGACATCATGACGATATTACTAGGATAAGTCAAAATACACCCAAATAACACATTTTCGGCGTTATCTGAAAAAAAAAATACTCTGCCAATCTATGGGCACCTAAGCTCACACTGGGTACTGTAGTTATAGTGTACGTGTGAGCTAATATAACTAAAAACTGAAATATATTTTACTGAACTCCAGACTTAATTACCTTTCGTTTGATACCACACAAGCCATGTTTTGACTTAAACTTTAATTTTTCAAATCTACCCCCACCTTTTTTTGTAAACTAAAATGTATTTTGTTTAACTCCAGACTCAATTACCTTTCGTTTGATATCACACACGCCATACTTCCACATAAACACTCATTTTTTTAATTTACCCCCACCCTTTTTTTAAAAGTAAAATGTATTTTATTTAACTCCAGATGCAATTACCTTTCGTTTGATATCACACAAGCCATATTTTTACATAAACTTAATTTTTGAAATCTACCCCCACCCTTTTATTTGGCTTGTGTTTGGTGGATTTTGTTCATTTTTAAATGGGACCATCTCGAGCCAAAACCCAGCTTAGGTACCAAATTTCATTAGAATCGGGCTAACGGTTTTTGAGTTATGCGCGTTTGTCGTTACAGACAGACATACAGACAGACAGACAGACAGACAGACAGACAGACAGACAGACAGACAACACAACAAAAAAGTTTCAAAATCATCTGAAACACAAAGATATATAAAAAATTTTGAAATCGGAGCAACTTTTTTTTTCTCGAAAAAATTAGGATCACTATAGCTCACACTACTATAGTATATGTGTGAGCTAATATCCGTCAAGAACAATACCTTCTCTAGCCATTTCTGCGCGGGTTAGGAAGGTATAAATGGTAACCTTTGGGATCACACCAGATAACATCTATGGTAAAGGGAATGTGTTAATCTGGTGATTCTCTTAATGGACTCGGTGACCTGGCCATTCAGGAAATCACCACATAGGACAGGGTATATGGACTGCCTATTTGGAGCTAGCAGCTAGTGCGGGCACATTGTGGCTCTCCGTACTCTGTTGATTATGTCAAAAGGTTTATGACTTACCTACCAGTGGTCTAAGGATATAACCATGGCGTTATGTGATATATCATGATGACTAAGTTCTAAAATATAATTTAAAGTCTACTGCGTTCTATTTACTAGATAGAATTTAGATTATTATCTATGTCGAACACAGTAGGTACGTGGTGTACAACGGGCTCAGAAAGGCATGCCACTACCTTACATTCATACATTCATTCATGGGATAAGGAAAAGCACGCAGTATAGGACGCTTCAATTGCAAAACAGAATCAGAACCGCTTTCCTTTCGGTAAACAAGACACAAGCCAAGCCCCTTTTTATGATTTGGTTTGTTTTTGTCTCGTTGTGAGAAACGACAATATAAAAAATTTGGATTATTTTTTTGTCAGATTAATATCAATTCTTTTTTTACCGCAGACAATATTGCTCATCTTTTGTTATGATGAACGACGTTATTGATAATGTCCGGTTATTAGTATTTCAGTTTTGAAATTGAACTGTGTTAGCATTTTCCTTCAAGATCTTGTGCGATTCTTTTTGTGTACTTTTCCTTGCCAATTATTTTGACAGAATAATCTAAATGTAAAATTTTGAAAGGCGCCGCATGCCGGTGCCGGCGAAATGTGTAAGCATTTTTTAAATTCTGGATCGGGATGCTCTACGCTTTACGAATGTGAAAGTTGAAATTTACAAATTGAGTTCGTTTTAAAGTAACAAAATTTAGTATTTTTTACTTTCAAGCGATGTAATTGAAGTTGCTTACAAAAACCACCGCACCAATTCATTTATACGACCGACGCGGACGCCGACGCACCGTGGGTTCCTTAAATGGGTAAAATGGCAAAAATTATACCTTGCAAACTGCAAGTCTTAAATGCAAGTCTTAATTAATAAATTTTAGTATCGATGTTGTTAGTAAACTATAAGCCATATTTTCCATTTCGAGTTTTAAAACTAGGCAGTGGCGGATCCAGGATGTCCGGGGAGGGGGGGGGGTGGTCCAAGCAGTAAAACCCAAAACGTTTTTTTTTGCAGTTTTTCATAATTGTGAACTCTAAAGTCGTCAAGCAATACATCAAAATAAAATGCGCTTCAGTTGAAAATTCTTAATTAAATGGCGCACAAAGAAAAGAACTATATTTAAAATTCAACCTTTAAAAAATTAGGTCGCAATGATTGTTTATTAAATTTTTTTTTAATAAATATAAAATGCTTACTTATATTTCGCACCTCCATAATAGTTGGAACACTTATTTTTGAACTTTTGCTTGAAAACCTCCTTGGTTTTATATTTAATGAAGAGCGCTTAGAAATGCAACTTATACTGATTAGAGTTAAACAAACAAATTGCCACGCAAAAATTCCGATACAAAATAAATTCAAATAAAAACTGTTGAACATTTTTATTGTTTCGACATTTCTTAGCATATTGCCGTTCAAAAAATCCTAAAAAGCGTACCCGCGAATATAATTTTTTGTTACAGGATGGCCCATTGTGCGAACGTCATGTAGTTAATAAGTTTCGTCTTTCTATAATACTCTTAACAGATTTCGTCATGTTTAGCAATGTAAGATAATCTGTAGAGAAATGTGGAGGAAAATAGAGTACAGGGGTAAGCAGGGCTATCGCAACCAAGTCTTTTATCCTTATGACTAGCTGAACCTTCTGCAATATGGTTGGTCGGCTGAGCTTAAGCTAGATTTTGTTTGACATGCGATGTTGCGCGCTGTGTATTATAAAAGCATCCTGCCCATTGTTTGAAGGCATGGACATTTTATTAAGACTTTAATACTTTGTTTACATTGGAAAGTTAGTGGATTTATGTAGAATGCATTATTAAACACATTGCTTGTGCTTTTTACTGTATTTGGTTTTAAATTTTAAAGGTGGCTTGGGGCAAAATCAAACCCATTTTGTTTCAGATAAATATTTTTAAATTTTTATAGCATTATCCAGCTGGTGGGGGGGGGGGGGGGCGCAAATTGTATAAGGTTAAGCAGCACTTGTAATAGTCGTTTCACCTAACAATGCAAATCCAGTGCAGGAATTGATATGTTCTCTCGAAGATTCATGTTTACTTATTTTCTCAGGAAGATGGGTTCAGTTCGGTTCGGTTCAAGATCCACAATAAAAATTCACGATAAATTATAACACGACTAAAAAAGGAAAACAATATGAATAAAGCTCAAAAGAAATGTTATAAAAATCAGATGGCCCATAACATATTGACAAGCGGACCGAACCGCGATATTCTGTGAACTGGCCGCAAAATATTTGAGCCTTTCTTGGCATTAAAACAGTGGAATGATCCCCTCCACTCCCCCCCCGTTTCCATCGTAACGCGGGCCACGTCATGGCTTGCGGCCCGAGAAAGCCGAGCGGCTGCCGATATATCGATTCGCACTTAATCGGGTCGGCAGGCGGTCAGAGCCAGTATCGGAGCTTAACCTTAGTCAAAGGATGCATCGAGGCGAAAGAGAAAATTATAGAATAAGCAAATAATTAAATAAAAGATAAATTTTCATAAAGAATAATTTTTTTCCACACGGTAAAAAAATTGTCTTGGATTAAAGAAAATTGCTTTAAAGTAAAATAATCTGTGCTTTCCTATTCACCAAGAGAATATTTTCTTGATATAGCACAAAAGACGTTTTAATATAAATTGGAACTGAATTAATCTAAGGCACCGTCTTCTCTGGAAACAAAATATTACTTATATGAAGACAATTTGCTTTGTTACAAAACGGAGTATACTGAAACAAAACAATTAAAGAAGAAAAATAAAGTCTCATTTCAAGATTAAACGCTGCGTTGAACTAAGAAGAAAAATTTTAATTTAAAACAAGTTGTTTTAAGGTAAAACAATTTATTCAAGAAAATAACATGTTTTCATTGTAGATAAAAATTTTTGCCGTGTACTTTTGAGGAGGGGCCCGCCATGCTGCCTTAAAGGGTAGCCGATTCTGGTGTTATCACTAAAAGATGGATTTTATGTTATCTTTGCAATAAATGGGCTAACAATAAGTGTGCCAGATTTAACAGCGATCACCAAGAGCCTGTATTATTTTGTAAAATTTGTAAATACTAAATTTAATTATTACAAATGTATGTTTTTACAACTTAGTAATATTGGTTTGTTTTTAATTAAACAAACAACTGTCTTGCTTCAATATTACTTTACAAATACATAACCGCCTCTGTCCCGTTATGCCCCATATAAATATTCTATTTTACCCCATATGCGGGGCAAAATGGGGCAAAGTCTACAAAAAAAAATATATGATAAAATTTTAAGTCGCTTAAATTAAAAGTTAAAACAAAAACAACATTGAATACCCCATATTGCCACCCTTTTCCCTATATTTTATTTAACAAAATATGAGTCAAGTACACACATTTTTTTATTTTCTGGATCGGTGAACTAGAAGTAAAAAATAAACTTTTAAAAAAAAAAAAATAATAAAAAAAAAAAAATAAAAAAAAAATAAAAAAAAAAAAATAAAAAAAAAAAAAATATACTTTTTTTGCACTCGCCATATATTTTTGCAAAGCGTTTTCACTCCTCTCTAACAACACTTTTTATTCAGTTATTCACCACCCGAAACATTAATATTAATTATGTAATCAATATTGAACGGTTAGGTAAGTTGGCCCCAA